>CM076576.1:813378356-813834469 GCA_034641835.2 Pinus albicaulis | reverse complement strand
ATTCTATTAACTGTAAAAATATTAATACAAAACTGCCACAGCTGCTGCTGTGAAAGCCAGACAGCTGGGGTTGATCAAAAAATTGTTCTTGAGAGTCCTGGATCGCCCATGGCGTGAAACCGACCCTTTAAGCATAAGTGTCTGAGCTGCCCAAGATAGGGAAACCGACCATGAGTTTATACAAGACACACAAACAGTAACATAAAAAATAAAAACATCTATCTGCAAAACAGGCTGGCAACTGAAACAGTAAAACACAAAAGCTCCAACAGTAATTGAGCAAGGATATTCAACCATCATGCTCTAAAGACATCGGCTCCTCCACAACTCTGCATCCATATTCATCATCATCGCTACTGTCTACCATGCCCGCTTGACTATCAATCTTCATGTACTAGTTCTCAGCTTCAGAAAGCGGCCCAATTTGAAGAGGGGGGTTGGAGCAGTGGGAACGGGGAGGGGAGGGAGGAGCAGGATGAGGGATTTATTCACGAAGGGGGACAGTGATGAAAGCAGTGATAATGGAGTCAACGGAGGTGCAGTGGAAGCGGAGCTCAGCGTTCTGGGTTGTTTGCCTGATGGTGGACCCCAAATGCCCTCTGCCCAGAGGGTTGAGCTGACTGGGAGGGGCAGAAGTGCCAGGAGGGAAGGGCTGACTAGGAGGAGCGGGAGGGTCGGGAGGGGTGGACTGACAGTGTGGTTCAGAAAGAACAGAAGGAGAGGACTGACTAGAAGCGCCACCAAAAACACGCGCGCGCCCATGTCCCCTGCCTACACTACACGAAATCTTAGTTCCTCGCCCACATCCTCTGCCTCTGCCTCTGTGCGAAGCTGGGAGAGGAGTGGGTTCATCACTTTCAGAAGAGGAGCTCAATTCAAAAGAGAGCGAGGGAGGAATGACAGAGGCTTGACCCCGACTTACCCCACGCCGACAACGCATCCGCAGCCTGAGGCGAGGCATGATGAGCAGAAGGTGGCGCAAGCGTGGCCGGCCAAAGGAGGGGTCTGGAGCTTTGAGAGCGATGGGAAGACCACCAGGGTGGTGCAAGACAGTGAAATCGACAGAGGAGCTAGAAGTCCAGTTAGCAGAGGGGTTGCGACCATGAGAATGCAAAATGAAACTGAAAGGAAGCAATGTACCTGCGAGAAACTCAACAGAGGCACCAGACGAAGCGGAGACGCTGCAGAAGGGGCTGTTAGTGAAGTGGAGTCCCGGTGTCGTCTCCAAGCAGGCCAGAATGCAGCATCGATGCCCAGTCTACGTTTTGTAGCTTGAATTGACATAACCAGGTGGGCAAACACTGCGCAGGGGAGTCAGAGCTCTCCCATGGCCTCCTCCATCCCGCTCGTCGTCCATAGTGAGGGCCATCAACCAAACAACCGCCATATACCACAGAGCCAAGGTGCAATAACTGCAAAACTGGTCGACCCGAGGCATATTAATAACGCCTTCAGGTTCAATACGTGGGGCCATGTGGGCATAGCACGCAAGCTTCGCTGGGAGCTGCGCAGGGGCCCAGGGCTCTTTAATGCTCCACCACATCCGCATCCGGAGGGAGGCGATCCTTGTGCACCAGCGATGTGCAGTTCTGTAGCGTGTCTGCATCATGGATGATAGAGAGGGAGCCATGAGTGAGCATGCTATTTCTCTCAGTTCCGAAAATGGCCAGGAGATCAGCGACCCTGTTACCTTCACGCTTGACGTGAGTGAAGGATATCGCCCTGTTGTTTTGAAGCCAGTTTCTAATCTTATCAATACGAGCAGCCAAACGCCAACTGTGAGCCACTTTGTTAGGATCGGCCCCCCATAGAAACTGATTAGCTATGTTGATAAGGATTTGAGAGTCTCCTTCGATAGTGATAGGGAAAAGATTGTGCTGGAGAGTGAGACGCAGGCCTTGCAAAAGGCCTTCAAGCTCGACAGAATTTTTGGTGTCCCAACCAATTGAGCCAAAATATAGGCGCTGAACTTCTCCCTTAGAGTTTCTGAAGATACCGCCAAAACCTGCTTGCCCAGGATTCCCCTTGGAAGCTCCATCAAAGTTTAATTTGAACACTCCAGGGGAGGGAGGAATCCAATTCGAGGGCGTGTTAGTGGTCATCTTGTTTCTGATCTTTGGAGTAATCCCAAGGTTGAGATTCCAGTTTTGCCAGACCAGGATTTTTCTCTGCTGCTTGGGGAGATCTTCTTCTTGCCAGGAATGAAGGGCTAAAGATTCCTGAAGGTTACCAATAAAAGAGAGCCATAAAGAGTCCAGGGATGAGGTTTGGTTTTTGAAGATACGCCTATTTCGTTCCTTCCATAGGGTCCGAAATATCAGCCCAGGAAGGAGCTTCCAGAGAGCATTGAGGAGGGCAGAGAGGTAGGGGCGTTTGGACCATTTGCGTAAGATGGAGGTGATATCACTAGAGGGCTTGCTCTTCTGACATCGGAAACTAAACTTGTCCCATAAGGAGTTGGCTAAAGGGCAGAGCAGCATGAGATGTTGAATAGTTTCAGCATTTTGAGCACAGTTGGGGCATCGAGAGGGCCCAATGAAGCCTCTTTTGACAAGGTTGTCCCAAGTAAGGATGCGCTGATGACTTAAGAGCCAGAGGAAAGTAGAGATCTTAGGCCAGGTGAGAAGATTCCAAATCATCTGCCAAAGGGGGTCCCGAGGGAGCGGGGTAGGATGCAGCAAGGAGTAGGCTTCCTTGGTAGAGAACATTCCTTTAGTAGTGTGACCCCATCTGAGAATGTCAGGGTCATTAGAGCTCCTGATTTGCCTTCGTTGCAGCTCCTTGTTGAGGTCTTCTATCACAGGACTCTGAGCATGAGCTATAATGAGATGTGAGGGTTTCCACTTCCGAAACCCGTTGTTGTCAGTGTCCATCCAATGCACACTCATTTTATCATCCAGAGCAGCTCTAGGATCTTCAAGGTTTTTTAGGGGAAAATTTTCCAGAAGAATGGATTCTTGTTGCCAGGAGTCTGACCAGAAGCGTGCTGATTGGCCGTTGTGAATTTCCCAAAAACTATGTTGCTGAATGAGCTCATAGTGCTACTTTGCCGCATTCAAAACCAAGGAACCAGAGTTAGTTGGAGCCAGTCTTACAAGGTCTGCAGTAGATCTGTTGTTGGCGTACTTCACTGTCCAGAGTTTAGCCCAAGGAGTGTGGGGATTAGAGATCCATCTCCACCATACATGTGCAGCCATGACTTCATTGTTGTGCGAGGGATCTCTCAAGCCAAGGCCTCCAGCTTCTTTAGGGGTACAGACTGTGCTCCAGTTAACTAATGCCCATTTGCGATTATGACCAAAGGAGCCCCAGAGAAAGCATCTTTGAAGTGCTTTGATCTGTTTGAGGACCCATTTCGGGGCTGCAAGAACAGAAAACAAATAAAGAGGCATAGATTGTAAAATTGCTTTGATGAGAGTGAGTCTACTGACCATATTGAGAGCTCGAAAGGTCCAAGAAGAGAGTCTGGATTCCAATTTTTCAAGGAGCTAGTTCTAGGAGGAATGCTTGATGGCGGAGTCGGTGAGGGGCACTCCGAGATATTTTTCAGGAAGAGAAGCCACAGAGAAGCCGAGAATACGAGCAATATTAACTTGGGCAGGAGGGGAGGTGTGGAAGAAAAATATCTGAGACTTAGAGTCATTAATAGTTAACCCTGAAGCTTGAGAGAAGAGGTTTAGGATGGCTTTGAACGAGCGGGCTTCTTGGACAGAGGGGTGGCCAAAGAGCATGTTATCATCAGCAAATTGTTGGTGGGTTGAGGTGGGGGCTTCGTAAAGAGAAAGACCTCGCAAACGCCCGAGGCTGACTTCTTTATGAATGAGTCTACCTAGCCCTTCAGCCATAAGAACAAAGAGAAAGGGAGAGAGGGGGTCCCCTTGCCTGATACCTTTGGAAGGGCGAAAGGGAGGGGAGCGAGTGCCATTGAGAAGAATGGAAAGAGATGAAGAGGTAATGAGGCTCATAATCCAGCGGATCCACATGCAATCAAATCCAAAAGCTCTTAAAATTTGTTGGATATAACTCCAATTCAGTTTATCAAAGGCTTTTGAGAGATCGATCTTGAGTAGCATACCTGGCTTCTTGCAGACTTTTAGAGAATGTATGATTTCATGAGTAAGAATGATACCATCAAGGATTTGACGCCCCTCAACGTAACCTGTTTGTTCTGGCGAAATGAGAAGAGGAAGAAGTGGTTTGAGCCTGTTAGCGATGACCTTGGTGATGACTTTGTAGACAACATTGCAGAGGGCAATGGGTCTGAATTTTTCGGGCCTGCTGGGCTGCTCCTCTTTTGGTACAAGCACAACAAAGGTGGTGTTGAGGGAGGGCAAGATCCAGTGCATTGTTCGTGATTCTTCCACAATTTGCCACACCTCTTCTCTAATAAGTTCCCAAAAATGGTGGAATAAATTAGCAGTGAAGCCATTCGGCCCAGGTGCCTTGCCATCCTTGAGCTGTGCCATAGCGGTATCCACTTCTTGTGGTGTGATTGGATGAAGCAGAATTTGTTTATGCTCAGCTGTGATTAAATTGGGAATGAGCTTCCTGATTTGATCTATGGCAAGTTGCCGGTTAGCTTGCTGCTCCTTCTGAATGTCCTTGAAGTAATCCACCAGCTCTTTTTCCATGTCCTCATGCCTCTCCATGTGATCCCCTTGCTGATTGGTGATATGGCTGATCCTGTTTTGCATTCTTCGTTGAATGGTCGTGCTGTGGAAGAACTTGGTGCTTATTTCACCCTCCTTCAACCAACAAACTCTAGATTTCTGCCACCAGAGGATTTCCTCTTGTTTGTATCTGTCCTCCAATTTTCTCTGAATTTCAAGTTCCTTGGAGGCCAGAGGTTCGGATCTTCCGGAAGTGATGATCTCCTGCAGCACATCCTTCATATTTTTCTCAAGGATTCGTTTCTCCATGAAGATGTTACCAAAGATGTTTTGGTTCCAATATTTGATGTGCTCCTTGACCCACTTAAGCTTCTGCTGAAATTGGAACATTTTGGATCCTTTAGGCAGAGTGTATTTTCTCCAGACAGACTGAACCAAGTCTGTGAAGGAGGGATGAGAAAGCCAAAAAGCTTCAAACCTAAAAGGCCTTTTGAGGTGAAAGCCTATACCTTGCCATTGGAGCATGATGGGCCAATGGTCAGAGCCGAAGAGAGGGAGAATTGATCCAGTGATGTCTCCTCCTACATGAATGGCATTGTCCGATAAGAGAAATCTATCCAGCTTGGAGGCTATTTGTTGTATTCCTATTCTGCGATTATTCCAGGTGAAAAAACCATTGCAGAAAGGTATATCTATGAGCCAGTTATTGTTGATAAGGTCTTTGAAATGGGCGCTGTCCTGATCAAGTCTGGCTCTGCCCCAGATTTTTCAGCTAACCTCGTGATCATATTGAAATCCCCGCCCAGAATCCAAAGGGGATGAGACCTGTTGGAGTTAAGGTGCTCAAGAGTATTCAAAATTGCCACCTTGCTGGCTTGGTCTTGAGGAAAATAAACGTTGGACATATTTCCATGAATGTTGGCGCCTATAGGGTGGAAGGTAGCCTGGATGAGATCGTGAGAGGCGTGAAAGTTGCCTACCTGCAAGGCCTGAGGATCCCAGGCTATCGCAAGCCCTTCTGAAAACCCTAAGGCATCCACAACAACTGATCTGTTGCCAGGCCATGCTTTAGTTAAGATAGAGCCCAGCGTTTGACTATTGCACTTGGTTTCCTGAAGGAAGAGTAAGTGGGGCTTCTCCTTTTGTATCATGTTCTTTATCATTCTGTATTTCCCAGGACCATTGAGTCCTCTTACATTCCATGAGATCAGTTTCATTGGGAACTATTTGCTAGGGGTTTGAAGAACTTAGTTAGCTTGGGATACTATCCCGATTCCACCAATATCTGTCTGAGGGCGATGGTGCGCTGCCAGTTGGGTTTTCTTCCTCTTTTCTTGGTTTCCTTCATCACCTTCAGACTGTCCCAGTGACTGCCTGGTTGGATACCCAGTTTCTTGTGCTGTTGGACTTTGGCCAGAGCCGCCTCAAGGAAATCAATCTGCCTCTAGTTGATCTTATCAAATTCCTTCCGTTTGCAAGCTTCTTCAAGACCGGTGAGATCCAGCTCACTAAGGTCAATACTTTCAGTGTCTTCTTCCATTTGGATTGTCTGTTCAAGCTGCAGAAGATCAGTGGTGTCCCGATTAACCGATGGGGTAAGCCCATCCAAATCCATGAGGTTAGGAGCCCCAGTGACCTTTTTTTGTTTGAGGGGGGGGGGTTGGGCTCTGATATATCAGCAGAGCTCGACAAGGGAGGGTTAGGCACCGAAAATGAGGGATTGGGTTGATTTGGGGGGGGGATGGAAGGGCCGGCAAGGCTAGAGGAGGCAGGGTTAGAATCATCCTTGGGTCAGACTGGGCAAGTAAGGCGAAGCTATTACTGGTAGAAGGGGTAGAGACAGAGGAACTGGGTTTCTTTCCGGGAGAGGGTTTTTTGCTGTGTCTTTTCATGGAGGTAACTTTGGTAAAACCATCCGCTTCCACTTTGTCCTCCGCTTCTGTGCTTCGATATTGAACAGTTAAAGGACAGTATCTGAAAAGATGTCCGTGGGCATGACACCTTCTGCATCAAAAGGGTACATGCTCGTAGTCCAAGGGCTGTATCCATTCAAAGTCATCATGAAAGATACTTACCGCATCAGGTAGGGCGTTGTCCAAGTGCATGTAAACACATATTCGGGCATAGGAGGTGTACCTTCGGAGTTTGGTTTCTTCTGCAATTTTGATAAACTCTCCCAGTCCCTTTCCTATCGCTTGCATTGATTCCTCATCCCAATATTCAAGCGGCAGTGAGTAAAGTCGAATCCAAAAAGGAGCCCAATTGAAATTTTCCCGATCTGGGTTGAACCGCTCCACCCAGTTCCTAAGATATAACCCTGATGAGTTAAAAAAATATGGGCCACCATCCATTACTTTATTTCTGTCTTCCAGACAATTGAAAGTGGCTATAAAGAAGCCCTTCGCTCCTAGTTGCAGAGTGACTTCCCCTTTGGGCTTCCATTTGGACGCTATCTAGCCCTGCAGGGCTTTTTCTGTTGGCCAAAACCCGACAAATTTTCCAATGAAAGCATGGTCCCTCATGTACTGAATCCTGGCATTGATGTGATGACTAGGCAGATCTATTTTGGGGCGTTCTAGTGCAATGGGCTTGCAGGTGGTAGAAGTGGCCTGTTGCGGCTCCATTCTCGCGTCAGGGGTTGACTTCTGGGCTATTTCATTCTCCGTTTTGCTGTCAGTATTGTCCTTCATTCGTATCTCTTGTCCATCATCATTTGCAGGGGGCGGCTTACTGCCTCCCCCCGTCTCCACCTCCATGCTGAGTAGAAGGTCTGCGTTACAAGGGAGGGCCGGCGCAGTCAAAGCGTGAGCAGCGTGAACAGGCTGCCAGAAGCGTTAGGGTTTCGGTTGAGAGCTGAATCACAAAACCCTAGCGCTCTCATCTCCTCAATACCATAACATTTCCACAATCAATGTTGCGTGGCTCATTGATTACAATTCTTGCGGCTAATTTCAAGTAGCCACCCTGGCCTAGCTTGTGCTGGCCCTTTTTTTCAATCCTAGATTTGGTTTCCTTCGAGGTGTTAGGCAACCTATCATTAAAATATTGAAGTCAGATATGATGTAGCACACTTTTATTTTAGACATAGAGAAAATTAAAGCTATTGAAATAAAGTTGTAATTTACCTTGCGGGTCTAGTTGGCATTTTTCCTTCTTTCTTTTCCCTTTTCTCTTTTCCATCATGGATGAGTGCTCTCCACTCACTCTATGGAACTGTGAGAGGACGCTCGTATCTAGGTTTAAATTGCAATTGCATCCTATAGGTGTCCCTGGTATATTTCAAATATTTCCCGGCGACCTGAGCCATCGTTGTTCTGTCAAATGTGCCGACCCCAAAAAGGGCTTCTAGATAATCTAGAAGTTCTTTTTTCAAGTTGGAATTTTGGGAATTCCACCTTGTGTGTATGGTTGGGCCAAAAATTACCAACACATGGCTCTCCAAAAACCTATAAAACTCATTGTTTCCTACACAGAAAAATATATATATATATCTATATATTATCATTAATTTAAAAATAAAAATCATGATAAATATGTTTTAGATAGAGTACATGAAATAGTTAAAATATTAAAATTTACCTGGGAATTGTACATGATTTATAGGGACACCTCCATCGTTCACCAACAATGTGCCATTAATGGTCCCTGTGGAGCTGACACATGTAGCTCCAGGAAACGCAATAATGTAGTTGGCCATATCAGCCTCATCACTACCAACACGTTCAGCGGTTGGCTGGGTGTCTTCTTGGGCAGGGTGTGCTTCTTGGCTGGTACCTAAAGGAGTAGAAGGTGTATGAGAGGGTTGATGGGCAATCTCTTGCCCTTGTGTCCCACTACTACCAACACCAGGTTCAGGAAGTGTCAGAAAACGCTACATACAAAAGAACATTTTGTTAGTTTAGTCAATGTAAAAATTAAAAATCGAACTATCACAATTCATCTCATGCAGAACAAAAAAATTATTCTTTTGACTTTTTATTATTACCTGATATGTTTCTAGCTGGGTCATAAGTTTTTTCATCCTCTCTTCTGTTTCAAGTGTTTGAGGCGCTTCTATCAAAGTATCAAATTCCAACCTTGCATTTCGTGACTTTTTTCGCAACAAGAGCACTGGAGATAGGCATGAAGAAAGCTCTTCCTCATAAAGGGAATCATCAGGCGTACCATGGCTAGGTGTCTACATATTTGACCAAAATTAATATTATTTCAATTATGTAAATAACTAAAATACCTGAAGATAGAGCAATGCTGGCACTTTACATGTTCTTCTGCTAGCCTCTTTCCGCGATCATCCTGTCTCGGGTTTGTTCCTGTACTGCCCTGATCATTCTGCCACATTGCAATAAAATTATAAATGTAAAAACTTTAAAACAATATCTAACTTGAAAACACAAAATGAAAACTGAAATAATTTCTAATAAGACACCGGAAGACAGAGTTAGAGTTTCAAATATGCCTTGCATTGAATTCAGTCCTGGAAACATGTCATTGCACATTAAGGCACCCAAACAAGAGACGAGTTGACAATGAAGACCTTATTGAATATATTATTGGAGCAACTTCTAGTAAACTTGTTGTGAAGACCTTGAGGACATTTTTGGAGCAACATTGTTGAAGTTGATGGTATAGCATTGTTAGAGACGATCTTGAACGGCCTTGAAGTGAAGCTTTTGAAGCAACTATTGAAACATCCTTAGAGCATTTAAGTAAGGCACTTTCTATCTTTCATCACCTTTTTCCTTTCAATATCCTTTAAACGATTTTGTTGATATTTAATGTTTGAAATCACGTTATAATTCCTTTATTATATGTGTTTGGGGACTTTCCCTTTGAAATTACCCAAAAATACCCTGGCAATTTTATCTTCAGGATGCATGTCTGACCCTATTGTTCAATATTTTGATTGATAGTAGTAAACATAGAGAGTTAGGGGGATCTTGACTTGGTTTGGTTGGGCCATTAGATCCCTAACATATACTAGGGAGAACCCCCCTTGAGTTGGAGGAGAGCTAGCCCGAAGTGAAAAGAGGTTGGTGAGGTTGCAATGGGGCTATTGAATTACACATGATATCACACTTTAGCTTTAGGAATTTATCTTGAAGAGTGCAAGATTTTGCTATATCAATTCTCAAATTGTTTACAACACTATTTTTAAGAACTAATAAGAAGTGATGTTGAGGGGTTTTTGGGTATAAGAAACAATACCATTTAAAAACTAGGGTTCTCAGTCCTTGGCATTCCTTCACCTGGGCCTAGGGGCACACTAGAATAATTTCACACTAAACCATGAAAACTTAAAAGTAACTTAACAAATCCATAAAGTAATAATAATCATAATTCCTAATTTCCTATTGTACGATATAATGCAAATTATTCAAACATGAAGCAATGAAGACATGCAATGTCTGAATTTCAAGATTGATGAACCAATACAAGAAGTTAGGGACTACAAATTTGATTCAATACTCTGTGTCCTAACTCCAGGAAGGAATCTAGTTTGTAGTACAGAACATGCATCGTGTATTATCAATTCTTAATTGACAACAACTAAAGGTCATCTACCTCATCAATTCCTTCCCATTTTGTGTTTTTATGTTATATTCCTTATAAAAGTGTCAAATTTCTGTCAACGTAAGAAACCTCTGAATAAAATAAAAAATAGTTGAGATATGATTGCGAAATGGTCATTTATTTCTTGAAAGGATCTTCACAATTTATTTGGTTGTTTTTCATCTCCAGAAACAAGAAATGACCTAAGAAACTAACGTGATGTAATATAAGAAACAACACGGTGCAATGGCCATTTTCAAAGCCAAATGATGTCCATTGAGGACATGGCCTTTATTTGGTTCCTGTTTCATAGGAGTTTCGGGTAGAAATGGAACTTTTTTGTACCATTTCTAGTAGTAAAAAGGTAAAACCTTCTTTTTCCATGGAAAATAATTTACCTTTCCTTTTTCAAGATAATCTAAATCACAAAAAATATGAACTATACTGCACACATTCTTGGATAATGTGAAAGTGGAAAAGGAATAGCCTACACAAGTGATGCACACATGTACACTTGAACAGTAATAGATTTTTGTAGTTGAAATGTAATGCTTTTTTTCATTTAAATGTAGGGTTTTTAAAGCAGGGAGAAATAATGGCTACCAATTTAATAAGCGTTTCTTTGGGAAAAATTTAAATCTTGTATTGGGTGATGAAGATAATAGAGGGTATTGAATCTTGATTCTTGACATTGTGTTTAACTTGAATAACTCAAATGATTATAAATATCAGTGGATGAGTTCTTTTTCAAGTATGTCACTCAAAACTCTTATGTCAAAGCATTGTATGATGGCTAGCATTTTCTTGTTTCCCTTTCTTCAGTTCAATGTAAAAAGCATATTAATATATTGGAGCACGAATGATAACTACAATTGTTTGATCTATAGTATATCCAACCCCAAGATTATGAAAATTTTTCTCAAGTGGAGCTATTGGTTATTGATGAAGTAGCTGCAATTCCATTTCCTGTTGTAAAGGCTCTGCTCGGGCCATATTTAGTGTTTCTGTGCTCTACTGTAAATGGGTAATAACTATAAATGAGCCAACCACAATCACAGATTTTGTAACCATTCGGTTTCCATGGATAGTGATGATGATATTAACCCTATATATTAGTGACCTATATCTATATGAGAATTATCTCAACATTGAACTTGATATGGTTGTATGGATGTGACCTTTGGTATGTCATCAGAAAATCCCCAAATATCAAAAAATCCCCAAATATGGAGAACTAAATCTCATCACTTTCAATCTAGAGTACTACCCTTGTGATAAAGTTGATGACTTAGGATCTCCAATTCTCTACCACTTTGCACTTCACCTTCAATATAGATCAAACCAAGGGAAATTTGTTATTGGGTGTTTAGATGGATGAGTTTGTCGAACTAAAATCCATAGCTTAAACTTCATGAAACTGGTGGAGTAAAATTCATGCAAGCACAAAAAATTCTTACACATCCTCTTTGAAACTCATCTAAAAGAACATTGGAAGACATCTAGAGAGAACCCTATAGCCTAACACAATCCAATGGAATTGACCAAAAAAACCCAAATAGAGTCAACCCTACTATAGGAGGAAGGGCCTGCAGTAAGAACTTACCATTTTGCAAGAGCTGAGGGTGAATTTTGTTCTGTAAGAGCTGAGGGCGAATGTTATTCTGCAAGAGCTGAGGGCAAATTCTATTCTGCAAGAGCTGAGGGCGAATGTTGTTCTGCAAGAGCTGAGGGAGAATGCAGAGGGTGAATTTTGTTCTAAAAGAGCTGAGGGTGAATGTTTTTCTGCAAGAGCTGAGGGAAAATGATGTTCTACAAGAGATGAGGGCGAATGCTATTCTGCAAGAGCTGAGGGTGAATGTTGTTCTGCAAGAGCTGAGGGTGAATGCTGTTCTGCAAGAGCTGAGGGCGAATGTTGTTCTACAAGAGCTGAGGGTGAATGCTGAGGGCGAATGTTGTTCTGCAAGAGCTGAGGGTGAATGTTGTTCTGCAAGAGCTGAGGGTGAATGCTGAGGGCGAATGTTGTTCTGCAAGAGCTGAGGGCGAATGCTGAGGGCGAATGCTGTTCTGCAAGAGATGAGGGTGAATGCGCACGTGATATCAGCTATTAATGTATTTTTTAATAAAATAATTTTTATGTAGCACGCATATAAGTGTCGTATTTTTATGTAGTGCGCATATAAGTGTCATATTTTTATGTAGCATGCATATAAGTGTCGTACTTTTATGTAGCATGCATATAAGTGTCATTATACCGACGGGGGACAAAGCGTCGCTATTGCGACGGATGCCTCCAAACGTCACAATTGCGACACTTAGACATTGTGTCACACTTGCGACGTTTGGAGGTAGCCGTCGCAATAGCGACGCTTTGGGGCATAGTGTCGCAATTGCGACGTCTTCCTCCAAACGTCGCAATTGTGACACTTTGTCTAAGTGTCGGTATTGCGACACTTTTCTCTAAACGTCGGTATAGTGACGGTTTCGGGCGGGATTGAAAAAAGTTGGGGAAATTTCTGACATTTGGTCAAAAGCATCGGAACCAAGTGTCAGAATTTCCCCCAAATGTACTAGTGTAAACAGGAATCCCTCATGCTAAACAGCACTGCAACTCAGCTAAACAGCTGGAGACTGCAAATAGCCTAAGCAGAATGCAGGGCGAATGTTGTTCTGCAAGAGCTGAGCGCAAATGATGAGAGCGAATGTTGTTCTGCAAGAGCTGAGGGCAAATGATGAGGGTGAATGTTGTTCTGCAAGAGCTCAGGGCAAACGCTGAGGGTGAATGTTGTTCTGCAAGAGCTGAAGGTGAATGCTGAGGGTGAATGCTATTATGCAAGAGTTGAGGGCGAATGTTGTTCTACAAGAGCTAACGGCGAATGCTGTTCTGCAAGAGCTGAGGGTGAATGCTGAGGACAAATGTTGTTCTGGAAGAGCAGAGGGTGAATGCGCACGTGATATCAGACGTTAATGTATTTTTTAATAAAATAATTTTTATGTAGCGCGCATTTTATTTTTGCATTTCAAATCATTTTTATATACATTTGATTTTTGCATTTCTAATACAAGTGACAAACAAATTTCTACAAGAGGTTGAAATTTTTACTAGAATAGCCATGAAAGACTAATTAAAATGGCTTAAAATGCAAGTGGATCTTAAAAATAAATGTAATTGAAGGTTCTCCCCACTAAATTTTTGCAAAAGTTCTTACATTATTTAAGTTATCTAGGATATTTTTTTGTAGTACACAATCTAAAATAAATAATGAAATAGTTGGGTAATCTTATTGTTTCAAATTAGAGCACAATTTTCAAATGGTGATGAAGTTTCATGTGATGATTAACTGACAATATTCTCCTTTCCTATCCTTGAAAAACTATACAAGGTTCCCTGCTGCCACATGAAACCCTAACTCATGTAGCAGCATAGGACCAGTCCTCCATTTTTCCCGTCATAAGGCATTTTGCATGTATTTGACGACTAGAATTTGTGGATTCTCATTTTCCGTGACGTGCTAGGAAGGATAGAAGACTTAATTTTGACGTTTGAAATTTTTCAAAAACGTTCTTACGCCCTTTAATTTCCACTTACCAATAATTTTGCAACACTAGTCCTCTTCGCAATTGCAAGGCTATACTCAAAAAGTAAGGAAAGTTACTTTTTTGGCTCACTCAAAATTAAAAATTTAATAAAGGAATTACCACTTATCATTATTGATATTTTAAAATTAGAATCAATTTAGTTTTCCCCTTCCTATTACAAAAAGTTCACAAATCCTTTCTTTTACATAAAACACCAAAGAAAGAATAAAGCCTGTTGCCCTGCAAACTTCCAAGGTTGTGATTAGTGAAGCAGTGAAAAATTACGGCTATAGCACTAAAAAATTAGAATGCCAATCTGCCCCAACATGAAGTAGTGTTAATATAGCTGGTGGCTTGGCTTGATGGTCAAACAGTGAATTACACAAGCACAAAATAAAATCTTTAGGCATCTAGTTCCTTACACTCGCACTCTCAAGGCATTCAGACTTAGGCCGAGCTCAAGATTGGCTCCGAGGAAACTAGATTGGCTCATTAACCTGCCATATTTTAATTTCATAAGGTATGTTCGAAGTTTGAACTACTAGGGTAATTTATTATTGTGAAATCATAGTTCTAAATTATCTCTTATTCTGTGAGAAATGTAATCTATTAATTGTAAGCAGATTCATTAAAAAAATTGAAACTGATTTTAGCATGAATGATCAAAATTTATATATTAATTGGTTTTTAAGAGTATTTGTATTATGTAGGAGCACTAGAAAGAAAAATCAAGACTTCGTTTTCTATTTTCCTTATTTTATTGGGCTGAACTAGAGAAAATTGAATATGAATAGTGAGTTAATTGTAAGATCAATGGGCCAAGGCCATACATCAACATTGACCACAATGGGGAAGTATAAAAGAATGGATATTCATGCAAGTATAGTTATTAATGTAAGATCAAAGTTAACTCTTAGCTTCACTAAAGAAATAGAAGGCAAAGATCTAGCATCAACTAAAACTCACGTGAAAAAGTAGATGAAAAATGTACAATCATCCAATGGAGAGGTAATCTATAATTATCCAGTAAGACTCTTGGCTATGCCTTGAGACTAAAATAATTCTCAATATTTTTGAATAATCATCCATTGGAATTTAGTAGGAAAACCATAGTAAATCATTGTCCAATGGCCATGCAAAAATATATATAAAATAATATTTGTTGGTTTTTTTTCAATAGGTGGACCGTGATGGGACCACTGAGAAGGTGGGGATGCTTTTTTAATCATAGAAGTGAGGTTTAGTAGATTGATAGTCAATTTACCTTTCCCTATAAATTTTCTGAATCAAGTTATTCATTCATTGAACTTTGATTCATTCCTACTATTTTGATACACAATCCAATCCAGTTAAGTCTTGAGTCTTCATTGAGAATGGCATTCATAGGTTGTCAAGAAAGAGGTTATCATGCACATGCACTCTTCTTTTCTTGGTATCCTTGTAACTATGTTCAACCTGAGTTCTATATTTTTAAATTATCATAATAGTTCGTGATTATTAGGCTTTTATTTTTTCTTTTAATAATTTTAATTTAATTATTATTAATCATTAACAACTTTCATACATGAGAAAATAGATACAAACAAATGGTACGTCATGGCCTGATTAATTTTGCTGAGCAATTTCAAATGGTATAACATTTAGTCAACAGTAATCATTAATTTCTGCACACACAGACTAATTTCTCTCGAAGCCTGAGATTTCTTTGGCTTGTTATTCTTATAACTACATAGACATAATTAATAGAGAGATTGAAGAAAAAAAAAATATAGCGCTTAGTCTCCACTACTCAACATGATTTTGTGAGAAATAATACATAGATTGATTTCTCTGAGTGCCTTAGCATTCTTTGGCTCATTATTTTAATCACAAAAACAATAAAAAATGCACTGAGGATATTTTCTTAGTCCGATTATGCAATTTTTATAAGACAGATTATGCAATATTAATAATAAACATAAATTTATTGCAATTTAGGGAAAGCTCGTTCATGTTTTTTTCTTTATATTGGAAGGTTACTTTATTTTTGAAGTAATTTTTAGTAGATCATAGAATATATTGAGGAAATATTAGTTTGAAAAGAATCAGTTATTTCTCTTGAAACTTTAGGTATTAAAAGTCCATGACACATATATATCACACTCCAAAATCCAAAGAAAATGGAAGAGCGTTCAATTTTTTTAATCAAACTTTTATTGGTGAATGGTTAATTTATTACGAGAACGTCATTAATGAAGTGCAAAATTTTAAACATAACATTTATTGACTAGAAAAATAATGACCAAAACGTCAAAAAAATTTGTGTGACGGGTAAAGAGAAATCCAAATTCCAACCCTGCCTGCCACCTGTTGGTGAGTGGAGGTTATTCACTTTTCATTTACAGCTTACCAGGTTACTCATGTTACCAATTTTTTCACATGGCTCACTTTTAGGTGACTACTTATTGTACTTATTCTTTATAAATAAAAATTGGTAGATAATTGTATTATTTGAAATCTATAACAAATCCAGGCAACAAAATTACAACAAATAGAAAATTATGCAAAAAATTCACCAAGGCACTAATGTGTGGATACCCTATCATTTCTTAGATCCTCATAACTTACCAACACCTACTATATTGGTATACACATAATATGGCATTTACCTGAAGTATTTCATATGTATATAGAAGTAAATAAGTTGTATGACAATTGTTATGGCAGATATAAGATGTGTATTATAGTTTATATTTCAATTTTTCTTAAGTAGCATGCATGTGCGGTTCATATAGTGACTACAATTACCAAATATATTTCAGTGAAGATGTGAATATGATCTCTCATTAGGTCCTAATTAATTAAAGCATCATTAATTAGCTTTCCAAATGAATAAAATATGTTAACAAAATAGTAAAAACTAGGAAAACAAATCATGCTTTAAAAACATATGGCACAATGAGTCACACTCTGAGATTTATTTAATTACTCATCAAGTGTCGCTACAACATATATATGATCAAAATTACCATAGAAATGGGACATGTGACCAACATTTTGGTTTTGACAATGACATTCCACATCATGAGAATTGTTTAGGGTTGATTGTGATGATTTTTTTTAAACAAATCATTTATACATTTTATGGAAATTATAGACACAATTTATAATCACATTACAAGATCATGATGTATGGATATTCCTTATCATTTCTTAGATACTCACAACTTACCAACACCTAATAGATTGATATACACATGATATGGAATTTACCCCTAGAATGCCACATGTATCCTAAAACAAATTAGTTGTATGGCAATTGTTATGGTGCATATATGATGTGTATTACAGTTTATCTTATAATTTTGTTGAATTAGCATACAACAATTTACATAGTGATATGAGAACCACTCTCTAGAGTATACATCGATTTTGTAAACATAGCTTTTCAGTTTCTTTTTAAGATATATCATTGGTGATGGTCACATGATTATATAATGAACCATTAAGTTGAACTATGAAATTATTCATCACAACACACACACACACATATTGATGAATTAATAATTTTTCTTATATAATTTTTTTAATCTATTTTGAAAAAAAAAATTATATATAATTATTTCTAAGAAGAACAAGAGAGAATTCCTTACCATATCTTTGTAAAACATATAATAGCAAGAAAATTAATCTATTGAAATTTCATTTCCAAACATATTCATGGAGTAAAATGAAGATTAAAAGGAGATATTCATGGATGTACCTATAACATGACCTCATAATTAAGAATGTAAATGTACAATATTGATGATACATAGGTTAGGAGAAAATTAATCTATTGAAATTTCATTTCCAAACATATTCATGGAGTAAAATGAGGATTAACAAGAGATATTTATGAATTTACTTATAACATCACCTCATAAAAGTGTAAATGTACAATATTGATAAAATTTATTTATATATGATAAATAATAAACCTTTATCTCACATGTATCATATAATCCTATAAACAAACACATTCTATAATATGCAATAAAAGTGAAATTACACAATCCACATGGAAATAAGACTTAGTTCAAGCAAAAGAAAATAAAAAATAAACAATAAGTGACACGGATTTTGTAAAGGCATATAAGTGTCATTATACCGACGGCGGCCAAAGCATCGCTATTGTGATGGATGCCTCCAAACGTCGCAATTGCGACACTTAGACATTGTGCCGCACTTGCGACGTTTGGAGGCAGTCGTCGCAACAGCGACGCTTTGGGGCATAGTGTCGCAATCGCGACGTCTTCCTCTAAACGTCGCAATTGCGACACTTTGTCTATGTGTCAGTATTGTGACACTTTTCTATAAACGTCGGTATAGTGATGGTTTTGGGTGGGATTGAAAAAATTTGGGGAAACTTCTGACATTTGGTCAAAAGTGTCGGAATTTCCCCGAAATGTACTAGTGATTTTATTTCCAAATTCAATTCATATTTTCCATTGTCTTTATCATGAATTTTTTATTGCAGGTTCATGTATTAAATCCAAGGACAACTTCACCACCACCTTTAGCTTCATCTCTCACCCTTTATCATCCCTCTCTTCACCAAAATCTCCATCAGCCCTGTTTTCAAAAATTTCATCCCCACACCATGAGCACAACCTAAGGGTGCAATAAAAGCCTCCCAAGAGGTTCTGAACTTGACAAATGGGTGGGCCACCTTCCACTCATCTAAAGCCACCTTCGTTACACCTTACGTACCCTTTTCACACCCATTTTTGGCCTCAAAATTCCCTTAGACCGTTTCATGTAGAAATTCGGGACTTTCCTATAGCACTACAAGAAACATGTAGTAGTACTTGAAGTAGCACCAATGAGACCCTCCTTAAGCCCAAAAACTACCAACCACATCCTTTATACCTACCAAAACCACCGACACACGTTAAGCCTTGCACCCATGTGTTCACGCCTTCCATAAGCCACCTTAGCGCTTTATTCTCCTAGTTGCAAAACAACACATTTACATGCATAGTTAGGTCATGATTATTTGCATGATTAAAAGCATGATAGACAGAGCATAGAGTGAGTAGAGTGTGTTTAGCCATTTGGCCCAGAAAAGTGTGATTAGATTATTTTACTTTGTGCAATTTCAATTCAGCAATTTACTTCATGCAAGATGACTAGTTTGCTTTCATTTCTTATCATAGCTTAATGTGTGGATTTATTTCATTGTAGAGTAGTTAGATGTACTTGCTTCTTGTAGTGTATTTCAGTACTTGCTGATATCGCCATTGCTTTGAATCATTTGTAGAGTGAGGCCTAAAGTTATAAGTGTGATGGACTTCATCCAGAAACCCTAGAAGTAGGATCCTTTCATAAAGATCAGAAGAGGATGACATGAGTAGAATGCATATGTTGTGTATATAGCACTGTGACCTCCAAGTTTGTACGAACCCTATGTTGATAAATTAAATTAGGGCATCCTCTGGGAATTGCAGCATTCTTGTTGCAATACTAGGCTCACCACAGTGTATCATCTTGGATCTGTCCACAGTAGTAGTGTGGGATGTTTTTTGGTGAACTATATTTTGGGGTGCTCTATCCACAATATTGAATGGTGTGGCCCTATGTTGAACGCTTGTAGGCCATTTTTTCTTCATGGATATTGCATTACTGTCATGGTTATAACTTTTTCTTATATTCTCATTTGGTATTGTTTTTTTTTGGTATGGGTAAAGGTGAATAAGTATCGGAAATTTGTATACATATTGAGATTTACAACCTCAATTTGAAGTCATTTTTTTAGAATTCACAACTCTAACTGATGACATGTAAACCATGGAGAACAATACTATCATGCCAAAGTCAAAAATGAAGATTCCAAATACTAAGATGTGCAAAGCCAAAGTAGTGGTGTGTTCCATCATATGAATGGTGTGGTCAAAGTTTTTTTATGTTTTTATAATAGACTCGTGACTATGGTAAATTATGAGTCAATATTGTAATTAGAGCAAATCTACATGTCATTTATTGTTTGTAATGGTTATTTGTGGTCCTTGAAATGTTTTTATTTACATGTTGTAAGACTTAGAGAGGCATACATACCCCTTTGTTATGTGTTCCCTCTGTTAGAGAGTGTTAACACCCTATAAGAGTCTTTCATGCAGGATTGATACACTTGGGTGGGGCGTATTGGTTATAGACTCTATGAGGTGAAATTTTATATCTAGGGGGAGTTCATCGAGAGGTTGGATGAACCATGTATTTGAAGGAATTCCTAGAAGATTGGCGGTTGCAGCGGTTGGGGACCCATACATTTCGGTACACGGTTGTTCCTTTATATAGACATCGACAATTGCATGAACAAGGTACAAGGAATAAATACGAGAATGGTCCAGATGTAGAATTTACAGATGGATATCGAGACAACTAGTCATTAAGGGGGTGTGTTGGAAAATGTAATTCCTACTTGTCTCAGTTATGATTCTTGTTATGTAAAGGAGTTTGTTCCTATTATTTAAAGAGTTTCTTCCTAGTTTGGTGTGTGGTTGAGATATTCTCTCAACCAACAGATTGTGTGTCCAATATAGTTTTCTATATTGAGACAAGACTTCTTGTATATGTGTAATATCATAATTGATGAATAATGAAGTTAGATTTCCTTGTGGAAATTTGACAGTTTAAACTTAATGTTTGTGACAACCCCTTAGATTGCAGCAATTCTTGCATTTTTCTTTTCGAAGTATGATAATTGTTCAAAGTACATAACTCTATTATCCTTAACTCTACCATAATCTCAAAACCCCAATTTTACTAGAAGATAATGCCTAAAAAAGACTTACCCAACTTGCTTTTTACTAAGTGAAAAAATTTCCAAGAATTTTTACTACAAAAATGCCAATACTATTTTCCCACATTCTCCTTTTTACCCTAGGTGATAATTTTTTCCCAATTTTGATTTTAACCCAAAAAAAAATTTCTCACTTCTTGTTTTAATATGGGAAAAAAATTTCAGCCTTAAATAATTTTTTAACTATAATTTTTCTTATTGAAAGAGGGAAAATTAAAGTTTGAAATAAAAAGAAAACATTGCCAATTTTCCTTTTTGTTGAAGGTGTTTTTCTCTGCCTTTTTTCAAATACACATTCCTTTTTATTATATATTCTCCTTTTTTATGTGGACCAAAAAAAATGCATTTCTGTATTTAAAAAAAAATGTTAACAAATTATAGACATACTTTCTCCCTTTCGAAAAATTTATGTAGGAAACATGAGAAAAAAGAAAATCATTTATGGCTCACTCTTGAACGAATATGCATGCACTCTAAATGCACGGCTCCAATCTCCAATATATCTTTGTGGTTTTAGCTTTGGAAAATTACAACACTTCCACCACCAACTCCAAACACCACAATCACGAATAATCTTTGTCACACATTTGTTTTTTATTATGCCTTCTCAAAAAAAAACATTTTTTATTATGAATTCTCAAAAAAATGTCTTTTTCCATTAAAAACATACAATGTGGGAAAATTATAAACATACTTTCTCCCTTTTTAAAAATTTATGTGGGAAACATTAAAAAAAAAAATTGAAAATAATTTATAGCTCACTCTTGAACAAATGTGCATGAACTCTAAATGCACTACTCCAATCTCCAATATATCTTTGTCCTTTTAGCTATGGAAAATTACAACACTTCCATCACCAAATCCAAACACCACAATCACGAATAAAAATGAAATTTCACTTTAATCGAGTTTTAGCTCTCGACAATTACAACACTTGCACCACCAACTTGAAACACCACAATTACGAACAAAAATGGAATATCACTTTAATCTAGTGGCTAGAAAAGGTTTGTGAAAATGTGATATTAGAAAATGAACTAGCCTCACTTACACACTACCTTGGAAATTAACAAAACCCCAAATAGATCTAGATCCAAAAAAAGTTATTAAAATATTTAAAATAGAACTAGAAAAACCAGAAGGTAGATCCAAAAAATATATTAAAATATTTAAAAAGCTTTGACTTAAGCTTTGATACCATGAAAAAGTGTCAAAATACCGAAGGATAAGACTACAAAGCTAAAAAATCATTCTACCAAGAGATCACAAGATGAAGAAAGAAGGGAAAACAAACTTCATTGCTTCCTAAAATGAGCTATACATGAACCTAATTTATAGGAACAATATAGCCTTTTAGTGATATTTAAAAGATAATAGTGATGACTCAATAGATAAGGATAAAAATTACAATGAAACTCATAATATCTCTAAGTAATATTATAAGTTTCAATATTGATTAGAACTCTTACATTATTTCCTTGAGAAAGTCTATAACAAGGATATGGAAGTGGCTATATTTGTGACCTGAATTGAGAAAGATGCTCCTCAATAGAGGAATTATCCTAGATCAATCATGGAGGTGGGAGTTGGAACCATACGTGAGAAAGCTCTGGCATATAGTGCAACATGATGGTAACAATATAGGTCGGGAACAAAAAAACCCTCGATCGGAGTGGCTAGCGGCAAGGAGTGGGCCGAGAGGACACGGTGGCGAAATGGGAACACCACATGGAGAGGTCGGACAACAACGTGGCCATCGCATGCAAAGAGTGGCAGATAATGGCCGACCGGGTTATGGAGAGGACACTTCCCAAGCAAGAACGTAATTATGGTAATTAATTCGTATGTCAAGCAGCTGGAAAATTTAGCTAGGATGTCAGAATTTCATTGGTATAAGGGCTGAAGGAATGTCTCGAGACAAGTTAAGAACAATAACATTGTAACCTTTCTCATAATTTTGTTATGTTGTGGAGAAGTCGGCTCCTCCTGTGTGCCCTCCGGAAGGAATCCATCGTCGACGAATCTGGTGGAATGCGTGGATGGCTCGATATGCATTCGAAATCCTCCTTACTGTGCAAATGAAGTTGGTATTGGAATTTCGCAGCATGTAGGCAAAATTTTTATTGTTTTTAGATTTTTTGTATAACGGTTATGCCAAGATTTGTGAATTTTGTAGGGTTGGAAGGGTTAGTAAAGCCAGTGGTAGAAGTCATCATAGTTTTGTAAGGTTAGCAAATTTAACAACTGTTTCTCTTCATCCTTGTGAAATTAGAAGGTAAGACAAAAATGTATGTGGGTCTGCCTGGGAAATTGTCTGCATGGAGGTCAATGATGTGAATGTTTGGTAGGATAGCGTCTGGGAGGGTAGATTTGTGCTCTCAGGTGAGGGTTCTGAGTATTTTCATATGTTGTTGAATAGGTGAGTCAGCGGTTTTGACTTATGGGGTTTAACAACATGGTCGGTTTGTAGAATTTCGGTTCTGGGTAGGGTTGGAATTTTTTTGTTTTGCTATGGGCATTGGTTACTTTGTTTCGATTTTATGCCTTTTCTATGGGTTGGGGTAGTTGGTGTCGTAGGTAGGAAGGCTAAGGGGCAAGGCCAGATTGTTTTTACATTGTTGAAGGGGAAAGGCGCCTACAACTCATGTCCATCTGTTGATTCACCAAACTACTGTAATTTCAATTACCTGAAAATTAACTGTCTTGTAATTTTCTATCGTATTGCTGCTCTAGGAGTGTTTGTTTTCTTTCTATTCAATATGGTCAAGAAAAAAAGAGGAAGCCCAAAGTGGACAAAGGCAAAGAATCTATTTCATCTAGGCCAACCAAGAGAGGTCGGAAATCTAGAAAAGAGTTCATGGAGCCCTTAATTCAGACCTTTGCAAAAGACAGACCATGTTCCTTAAAATCTTGTATTTTTGGATGGGAAACTGAAGCCACAAATAAAATGGAAGAAGAGGATGAATTGACAGCAGAAGAATTGCACCATATGATTGATGATCCCGGGCATACTCGTGGGAGAATCTCATTGTTTCAGCACTCAATCAAAACATATTGGTTGGTAAAATGCCTGTTGGTAAAAGCCATAATGTCAATTCAGGAAACATGGGAGCCAAATTTAGTCTCCACCTTGACAGAGATTAATAGAAACATTCAGGAAATCAACCTATGTCAATTGTATCAGTATGCTCATCTTGGAAAAATGGAGAAATATATAAAATCCATCCAACAGGTTGAAATAAGCAGGTTGAGGTCTAATTTTTGTATCTATTATGCCGGCTTTTTATATTAATAGAAAATGGTAAGGAACTACTAACCTTACAAAAAAAAAGGTGCTGACTTCTTGTTTTAATCCACGAAAATAACTTGAGTGGTAAATAATTTTTTAACTATAATTCTTATTATCGAAAGGGAAAATTTAAATGCTAAACAAAAGAAAAAAAATTTCAATTTTCCTTTTTGTCTAAGAGGCTTTTCATATTTTTTTTTAGTACTCTTTTTGTTTTGTTATGCCTTCTCCTATTTTATGTGGACCGGAAAAATTCTTTGGAAAATTATAAACAAACTCTCTCACTTACCTGAAAATCTTATATAGGCAAAGATAAGAAAAAAGAAAATAATGAAAATTTTAAATTGAAAAACATAAAAAAAAAAAATGAACTATCCTCATTTACCTTACTTCATTAGCAATTAACAAACCCCAAACATATCTAGATCCAGAAATGGATCTTAAAATATTTAATATACATCTAAAAAAATGGGAGCTCATAGTGAAGCTCTCATACCGAGTATCAAAATACTCGAGGATAAGATTCCAAAGCTAAAAAAATATTTCTACTAAGAGATCATAAGATGAAGAACGAAGGAAAAAAAACTGCATTGCTTGAGAAAATGAGGTATACATTAATCTAATTTATAGGAGCGATATAGGTGTTTAGTGATAGCTAAAAAATAATATTAATGACTCAATAAATAATGATAAGAATGACAATGCAACTAATAAGATGGCTAATTAATCTTACAAGTTTCAATATTTATTAGAACTTCAACATTATTTCCTTGACGAGGCTATAACAAAGATATGGAAATGATTATATTTATAATATAAAGCAGGAAAAATGAATACTATAGGGTTGAAAAGAAACATTTCCTTATAAAGAAATGTAAAATCAATGACTTTGAACAATGCATCACCACAACATTTTCATTTTTCCTTTAGAGAAAAAGGAATGAATATGCCCTTAGAAACTATGGTCAATGAAATTAGTGTTTGAAACATGAGAGAATTAAGAGACACAATCACCATGGTATTATTTCTTGTACTTAAAGGTATTATTTTCTCAATATTTAAGTATTATCACATATTTTCAAAACAACTCTCTACCAATACTACAAGATATACCCTCACTAAAAAATATTAAATAAAAGAATAATAATTTGTAATATAGTAGTTCTTACTAACGCTAAGAACCAACATAAATATTCATTACACTAGCAGACTATTAATTGAAAAGATTATATTAAAAATATAATTTTAAAACAAGAAAATAAAATATTAAAATAACAAAATGGGAAAATTAATTGAAAGTAGAATAATTCCAAAGGAGAATAACAAATGAAACATATAATGGTGGCAATGTAATTAAATTATCATAAGAATAAAACATTCAACATTATATCCATAAGCATGGCTCCTTTGAGTGGGTTATGGCTTAACCGGCATAGATAAATCCATAGATAATACATTAACATAAATGTTTTATTGAATATTGAATGATATTTTTTTAACTATAGTTTAAATTATTTTTAATAAAATAAAAAAGTAATTAATTTACATAATTATTTTTAATAAAATAAAAAAGTAATTGATTTACATACTGGAATGTAATTTATCTAAGTGTAAAGGATTTTTTTAGATCTTCTCACATAAACCAAATGAACCTTAACCTCCATATAAGTACATTTTGTAAATAAATAGTATATCCCTCTCAATTTAGAACTACTCTATTTGAAGTTGACTTGTGGAGTTCTAAACTCAAAGTTGATGATAATAACAATTTTCATGGGCCACTTCATATTGTGGTAGATACCTAATTAGTTATTCTAGTAGAAAGTAACATAGTCATGGATGGTTTTTAGGTTGTAAGGAATGAAAGATTTATAAATATAATCTTGGTAAGTTAATCATTGCTAACAACAATTTTCATGGGCCACTTCATATTGTGGTAGATTCTAAATTATCTAGTACAAAGCTACACACTCATGGATGATTTTTAGGTTGTAAGGAATGAAAGATTTAGAAATATAATCATGGTAAGCTAATCACTGCTTAAAATGTATTATAATAAATTCTTTAGGTATTCTATATTAATTTAATCATTCAATGTTAAAGAAAATGATTTTCCAATGATTAAACCATCATTTTTATTAAAAACTCTTATTAAAAAGAACAATTTTAATATAATTATCACAACTATATCTATTTCAAAAAGACTATTAAATATCTATAAAATTATTAATTTGACAATGTTTTAAGAATGAAATGGGATAATTTTCCTAAACTATATGAATAAAAATATCACTAAGCTTATCAGAATAACTAGATGAAGCCTTCTCATGATATTAGAAGAAATAAAGTTAAAAATATATTTTTTTCTTTCATATTATTTATATAAATTATATACTTTGAAATTTAGGAAGTTCGGAAAAACAATATATAAATTCGAGATATCACAGAGTGAGATGAACATTTAGAGTAAAATAAATCCATGGTATAGATGCATATGATTTATTTGTATAGTGATAAAATATTGGTATATTTATCTTAACTACCATAAGCCCTTTTACCAATTATTTATAATTAAATTCAACACTTTCAAATTTTCTTGGTTATGGAAATAGACAAATTTTGACCAACGTCGGCTGTTGTGAATAGAGATGACGATAATGACACTCGTATTAATGTTATTATAAAGCTAAAGACATCTTTGTATTAATGTTATTATAAAGCTAAAGACATCTGTGTTCAGGGTTTGCGTTTGTGCAGACTGCAGAGGTGGAATCATCTTTGGGTTTGCGTTTGTACTTACTGATCGTCGTTGAAAGATCTCAGGTTAATCACGTCAGATTTTCTGTAACATTTGGGGTATCGACATGGAAAGGCAAGGGGCAGGAGGAGGCTCAGACGAGCATGATGCTTTTGATAATCACATGGAAGAATTTCGTGACGAGAGAGTAGAGGATGGCCTGACTAATAATGTGGCTACAGAAGAAGAATTTATTGAGATTGAAAATGGTGATCAGATTGCAGAATTTCAAGCTACTCATTCTCCAGGATCAGAATCTGTGGAAAATGGTGATCAGATTGCAGAATTTCAAGCTACTCATTCTCCAGGATCAGAATCTGTGGAAAATGGTGATCAGATTGCAGAATTTCAAGCTACTCATTCTCCAGGAGAATCTGGAGAAGAAATATTACGTCGTCACGTGGCGTTACAGGAAAGGCTATCGGCTGTTCTTCGAGAAACGATACGATTGTCTGATTTGTTTGATAATCGGAGGCTAACAGACAGAGAATGGCATCGTCGTTTTGAGGAGATAACGAGTAGGATAGGCTCTCTTGGTGAAGCCTTCGATGAAACTACTCGTCGACTTGAGATGGATAACGGACGCCCCCCAATAACAATTTGGGAATCATTGGCTTCAGTAACCATTTGCTTCAGTAACCATATAAAGAATAGTATCAACTCTTCCTGTCCAATTTGCCTCGACGATTATCAGTTGGGAGAGGAGGCATCTCAACTCCAGTGCCGCCACGTCTACCATCACCAATGCATTTCAACGTGGTTGGGTTATCGCAATTCCTGTCCAGTCTGCCGATTCGAATCGCCCACATAATTTGTGTGAAGGGTGATTTGTGCGATGATGGTTATTAGGGTTTAGGGTTTTAATGTTTAGGGTTTAGGGTTTATGATGGTTATTAGGGTTTAGGGTTATTAGGGTTTAGGGTGATGAGTATAATTGTTTTAATTATTTTAAACTGTTGTAGTTCAAGCTGATATGCATAAGTGATGCCTTAGCGCCGCATGCACTTGCTGCCTTTAGGTATAAATCTCGACTTTAGGTTATATTCATATAATTTATTTTAACTTTGTATCAGTTTAGTCTAATCTAGCTATTGGACAATTTTAATTCCTTTAAATATATTTTGAAATAGATTTTATTTAAAATTTGAGAAAAAAATATTTGAATTAATAAATTTGAATGATGTAATTTAATTAAAAAATAATTAATTGTATTTATATGTCAAAATTATATTTAAATAAAATTAATATTATAATTTAAATTAATTTAATTTATAAAAAAAATAAAAATAAAAATAAAAAATAAAAAATCTCCAAATTTCCAAATCATTTTATCAAACTAAACCCTTGATATCGAATTATGTGAAAGATAGGATTTCTTCAAAGATATCTAGATCCATCTTAACTTTGGATCTATCAATCACGGAGAGGGATCAAATCTCTCGATGTGCAAACTGCTTTTTTGAGTGAGGAAAGGTTTGCACCTCGAGAGATATGATCTCTCTCGGCACTTGATAGATCCGAAGTTAAGATGGATCTAGACTCGTTTGAGTCATGTGCGGGTAAGGAAAATCTATCAAATATATGATTAATTTTATCAATAATATGTAAATACATCTAATATAAATATAAGCATTTTATATATATGCTAAATATGTCTCATACTTATCTAGTCATTTTAATTTTAAAATTTGCTTAGTTACCTCAGTTTGTTGAGATGATAAATATTGTCAATAACTTTAATGATGAAAAATAATGAAATAAAATTTTTGAATGCAAAGTGACAATGTAATAGTGCTGAATGATAGAAAATGTAAATAATAAGAATGCAATCAATTACAAATAGTATTCATTGTGATCAATCTCAAATTATTTCCGTCTACTATTCTTATTGTCACCCTTGTTATTTTTGTCATCTTTTCATATCGATTATATGAAAAGGATAGTTGAAATCATAAACCATTTAAATATTTAGCTTGAACTATTGCACTAAACATCATACATTGTTTCTCTTGCTCTCCAATATTAATATTTCGAGTTATTATAACACAAAAATCAATGTAAATTGTCAATAATTTTGTGTGGTTACACTGAAATCAATGCACAATGTTAATCCAATAGCTTTAAAATGTACCATCATACATCCAATTACATCAAATCAAAAATCAACGTCACATTTAATGCAAACAATCAAATAAGATTAGAAAACAACATCTACACTGAAATCAATGCATCTAATGCACGTAATCAAATAGCATTAGAAATCAACATCTACACTGAAATCAATGCATCTAGTGCAAGTAAGAAAATAATATTAGAAACCAACATCTACACTGATTTCAATGCATCTAGTGCAAGCAATCAAATAGGTTTAGAAATCAACATCTACACTAAAATCAATGCATTTATTGCAACCAATCAAATAGGACTAGAAATCATCTACATTGAAATCAATGCATCTAGTGCAAGCAATCAAATATAATTAGAAATCAACATCTACTGAAATCAATGCATCTAGTGAAAGAAATCAAATAGGATAAGAAATCACTGTCTACACTGAAATCAATGCATTTAGTGCAAGAAATCATATAGGATTAGAAATCATCTACATTGAAATTAATTCATCTAGTGCAAGCAATTAAATATAATTAGAAATAAATATCTACACTAAAATCAATGCATCTAGTGCAAGAAATCAAATAGTATTAGAAATCACCATCTACCATTGTTTGATTTGTTTGATAATAGGAAGCTAACAAACAGACAATGGCATCGTCGTTTTGAGGAGATAACGAGTAGGATAGGCTCTCTTGGTGAAGCCTTCGATGAAACTACTAGTCGACTTCAGTAACCATTGGCTCCAGTAACAATTTGGGAATCATTGGCTTCAGTAACCATTTCGGAGGAGGACCATATAAATAATAGTATCAACTCTTCCTGTCCAATTTGCCTCGACGATTATCACTTGGGAGGCATCTCAACTCCAGTGCCGCCACGTCTACCATCACCAATGCATCTCAACGTGGTTGGGTTATCGCAATTCCTGTCCAGTCTGCCGATTTGAATCGCCCACATAATTTGTGTGAAGGGTGATTTGTGCGATGATGGTTATTAGGAGTATAATTGTTATTAATTATTTTAAACTGTTGTAGTTCAAGCTGATATGCATAAGTGATGCCGTAGCGCCGCATGCACTTGCTGCCTTTAGGTCTTGCTGCCTTTAGGTATAAATCTCGACTTTAGGTTATATTCATATAATTTATTTTAACTTTGTATCAGTTTAGTCTAATCTAGCTATTGGACTATTTTAATTCCTTTAAATATATTTTGAAATAGATTTTATTTAAAATTCGAGAAAAAAATATTTGAATTAATAAATTTGAATGATCTAATTTAATTAAAAAATATTAATTGTATTTATATGTTAAAATTATATTTAAATAAAATAAATATAATAATTTCAATTAATTTAATTTATAAAAAAAATAAAAATAAAAATAAAAATAAAAAATCTCCAAATCTCCAAATTATTTTATCAAACTAAACTCTTGATATCGAATTATGTGAAAGATAGGATTTTTTTAAAGATATCTAGATCCATCTTAACTTTGATCTATAAATCACCGAGAGGGATCAAAGTGCAAACTGCTTTTTTGAGTGAAAAAAAGGTTTGCACCTCGAGAGATATGATCCCTCTCGGCACTTGATAGATCCGAAGTTAAGATGGATCTAGACTGGTTTCAGTCATGTGCGGGTAAGGAAAATCTATCAAATATATGATTAATTTTATCAATAATATGTAAATACATCTAATATAAATATAAGCATTTTATATATGTGCTAAATATGTGTCATATTTATCTAGTCATTTTAATTTTAAAATTTTCTTAGTTACCTCAGTTTGTTGAGATGATAAATATTGTCAATAAATTTAATGATAGTGACCAAAATAAGTTTTTTTCAATGCAAGTATTGATGTAATAATCTTGAATGATAGAAAATGTGAATATTAAGAAAGTATAAGTCAATTACAAATAGTCTTGATTGTGATCAATCTCAAATTATTTTCTTTTCCTATTCTTATTGTCACCCTTGTTAGTTTTATCATCTTTTCATATCGATTGTATGAAAAGGATAATTGAAATAATAAACCATTTAAATATTTAGCTTGAACTATTGTACTAAACATCATACATTGTCTCTCTTGCTCTTCAATATTAATATTTAGGGTTATTGCATAACACAAAAATCAATATAGGTGCTTAATGATTTTTAGCTTTTAGCCACTTTGTGAAAATCAATACTGATATTAATCCCAATAGCTTTAAAATGTGCCATCATACATCCAATTACATCAAATCAAAAATCAACGTCTACACTAAAATAAATGCATTTAATGCAAACAATCAAATAAGATTAGAAAACAATATCTACACTGAAATCAATGCATCTAATGCAAGTAATGAAATAGCATTAGAAATCAACATCTACACCGAAATCAATGCATCTAGTGCAAGTAAGAAAATAATATTAGAAACCAACATCTACACTGATTTCAATGCATCTAGTGCAAGCAATCAAATAGGTTTAGAAATCAACATCTACACTAAAATCAATGCATTTAGTGCAAGCAATCAAATAGGACTAGAAATCATCTACATTGAAATCAATGCATCTAGTGCAAGCAATCAAATATTATTAGAAATCAACATCTACACTGAAATCAATGAATCTAGTGAAAGAAATCAAATAGGATAAGAAATCACCGTCTACACAGAAATCAATGCATTTAGTGCAAGAAATCATATAGGATTAGAAATCATCTACATTGAAATCAATGCATCTAGTGCAAGCAATTAAATATAATTAGAAATAAATATCTACACTAAAATAAATGCATCTAGTGCAAGAAATCAAATAGTATTAGAAATCACCATCTACATGGAAATCAATGCCTCTAGTGCAAGAAAACTTCTTCCCTCTCTCCCCCCTCCAACTACATTTTTCTTTCCCTCTGTCTCTCCACTCTCTCACATCCTTCCTCTCCCACCTCTCTATCTCTCTCTCTCTTCAGCCTCAAACTCTATTACTATATCCCTCCCTCTCTCCTTCTCTCCTCCCTTCTCTCCATATCTCCTTCTTTATCTCTTTATCTCACCCAAAACATACACACTCTGTCTTCATCTCTCGCTTGTCACTCCATCTCTCTCTCCACTTCTCACTCTCTATGTATTTCTTCTTCCGTCCCTCTCTCCTCGTCCAACTCCATCTCTCTATCCCTCCCTATCTCCTTCTATCTCCCTCACTCTCTCCCCCTCTCTCTCCCTCTCTCTCCATCTCTCTCTCTCTCTCTTTTCCCTCCATTTTTCTCTCTTCCTCCATCACTCTCTTCCTTTCTCTCAAGTCCTCTCTCTTGTCCTTCGTCTCTCTCCATTTCTCTCTTACCTTCCTCTAACTTTTCCTCTCTCTCTCTCTCTCTCTCTCAACATCTACACTAAAACTAATGCATATAGTGCAAAAAAAAAAATAGGATTATATATCACCAACCACACTGAAATCAATGCATCTATTTCAAGAAATCATCTTCTCTCGCCCCCCCCCGCCCCCCGCTCCTCCATCTCTCTTTCCCTCCCTCTCTCTAGTCTCTCACGTCCTCTCTCTCTTCCTCCCCCCCCCCCCACTCTCTCTCTCTCTCTCTCCAACTCTGTTACTATATCCCTCCATCTCTCCTTCTCCCCCCATTCCCTCCATACCTCCTTATTTTTCTCTTTATCTCACCCGTGAACATACACACAGTCTCTATATTTCTCCCTTGTAACTCCCTCTCTCTCTCCACTTCTCACTCTCTATGTATTTATTCTTCCATCCCTCATCTCCCCCTTCAACTACATCGCTATATCCCTCCCTCTCTCCTCGTATATCCCTCCATCTCTCCTCCTCTCTCTCTTCCTTTCTCTCTCTCCCTTCCTCTCCTACCTCCCTCTCTCTTCCCCCAACTCTCTCTATCTCCCTCTCTCTCTCTCTCTCTCTCTCTCTCTATGCCCTCTAATCCTCTCTCTTCCCCCTTCACTCTTTCTCTCTCTCTCAAACTATGTTACTATATCCCTCCCTTTCTCCTTCTCTATCCTTCTTTTCCCCATTCTCTCCATCTGTGCTTCTCTGTATCTTTATCTCACCCCCAAATATACAAACTCTGTCTCCATATCTCACTTTTCACTCCCTCCATATCTCCTCATTTTTCTCTTTATCTTGAACCCCCAAACATACACACAATCTCTATATTTCTCCCTTGTCACTTCCTCTCTCTCTCCACTTCTCACTGTCTATGTATTTATTCTTCCATCCCTCATCTCCCCCTCCAACTCCATTGCTCTATCCCTCCCTCTATCTTCTTATATCCCTCCATCTCTCCTCCTCTCTCTCTTCCTTCCTCTTTCTCCCTTCCTCTCCTAACTCCCTCTCTCTTTTCCCTACAATCCTCTCTCTTCCCCCATCACTCTTTCTCTCTCTCTCAAACTATGCTACTATATCCCTCCCTTTCTCCTTCTCTCTCCTTATTTTCCCCATTCTCTCCATATATGCTTCTTTGTCTCTTTATCTCACCCCCAAATATACAAACTCTCTCTCCATATCTCCCTTTTCACTCCCTCTCCCTCTCCACTTCTCACTCTCTATGTTTTTCTTATTCCCTACCTCTATCCCCCTCCAAATCCATCTATCTATCCCTCCCTCTCTCCTCCTCTCTCTCAAGTCCTCTCTCTCTCTCTCTCTCCAATCTTCTCACTATCTCCCTCCATCTCTCCTCCTATCTCGCCCCGCCATATTTATGTCTCCCTCTCCCTCTCTTACCCTTCTCTACCTCTCTCACTCCTCTCCCTCTCTCTCTCTCTTCATTCCTCCTCTCCCCTCTCATTGAGTTTATCCTCATCTCTCCCTTGTCAAACCCCATATCTCTTCACCTATATCATTATATGTATTCGTTTTTCCCTCCCATATATATCTAGAGTGAACATATATCATGATATATTAATGTATATTATAATATAGAAAATTTAATATTGTATTAATCCAAAGTTATTAAATTTAACAATATTAATATGAATATTAGATTTAAAAATAATAATAATAATCTTTTAATATTAATATTAAGGCTAATAATGTTTTTTTTTTTTTAATATAGTATTAACAATAATTTGGCCCATAGGCTTCACCTAAATAAAACTTGTTTTTGGAGTGTTCCTAAATATAAAGAGGTTTATGAAGCAAATATCAAAATATGTTTTATTTATTTACCATACCTCTTTTATTTACCATGGTATTTGGCCCATAGGCTTGGGATATAATAAGATGTTGATTTATAATGATATTCTATATGTTTTTATATATTTATCATGCATTTTTATACCTATTTTATATTTCTTTACCATACCTATTTTATAAATATGGTATCTCGCCCATGGTATTAATAATAATTTTTCTTGTGGTATTTGGCCAATAGGCTTCACCTAAATAATTTTTTTTTTTTTAGTTTTTCTAAATATAAATAGGTTTATGGAGTAAATATAAAAAAGAGGTTTTATTTATTTACCATACCTCTAGTTTATTTATATTTTTGTTTATTTACCATACCTAAACCTCTTTACATTTTAAATTTATATTATATTTATACATAAAAATAATTAAGTTTATTTTTAAATATGACAAACATTGTATCAAAAATGTAAAATTTTAAACATTATCTTTACATTAACATGTTTACTTTTTTAGGTGAGATCTAGACCACATACTAGGTTGTAGAGATAATACATTGTTATATTTTAATAATTAATCTTACCCTATTAAAAAGGCTAAAAAGTTATATATAATATAAAGAATCAAGTTATATATGATTTAAGACTCAAGTTAATGTTTTGGCCAACATTAGTAAAAAAAAAATTATTGATTTTTTAGGACGTGACAATCTTACACATTGGGGTCATATTGGGCTGTAGATTGTGCCTCGGCACAATAATCCCGTCAAATTTGTTAAAAACAAAATATTGAATTATAAATTTTAAAAAATTTAAATTTTCCATCCCATTAAATTATATAGAAAAGAAAAATAAAAAACAAATTAAAGGGAAAAAAATATCCAAGAAAAATTGTTTCACAAAGTTTAGTAAAATCTACAAAAACGTCATAGTAAGACATTTGGTGTTTCCAAGTTCAAACCAGTGGCTCAAACGAGCCCCCAAACCATCCATCGTCTGCTTTCACCTCTTCTTATGATTCGCAAGTCTAATTGATTCAGGTGTCTCTAGATTGAACATGAAGATAAGTGATTTATAGTTTTTAATGCAACATCATATACCAACTCATAATATTTTTATTTTATTTAAAATTAAAATATAATAATAATTATAATCTAAATTAAATAATAATTATAACATATTAGATCTACGACTTTTGTGATCCATAATATAGATAAAAGAACTTTCAGATTAATCACATCATTATGATTAGGTCGACGTTTCAAACCAGCTAATGTGGTTCATCCTCGGGACAAGGTGGAGAGACTAATCAATCCCAATGAATAAATAGTGGAGATGCATCATTGCCCGGAAATAGCCGTTGAGAACTAGATGTTAAGAACTAGTCGTTAAGACTAGTTTTTAAGAACTAGCCATTAGGAAGTTAGTTAATAAGTTAAAAATAAATTAATTGTTTAATTAAAATAAAATATTAAAAAGGGGGTTTATAAATTATTATATAATAGGTAAAAAGGGGAGGGGTAAAATTTTTAAACCAAAATAATTAATTAATTAATTAATTAGATAAAATTAAATCATTAAAAAACATCAATTCGCAATTAGAGGAGGAAGGAAACTGTGATGATTCAATTAGGAGCATTAATTTGCATATAAAGGAGAAAGGAGAATGTGGCCCATGTGGCTCTTTGAGTGATAATGAGAAGAAATTAGATGATGAAAGAAATATTAGTAAAGAAATAAACCGTGATGATTCAATTATGAGCATTAATTCACAAATAAAGGAGAAAGGAAACCGTGATGATTCAATTATGAGCATTAATTCACAAATAAAGGAGAAAGGAAAGCATGGCCCGTGTATCTTTTTGAGTAATAATGAGAATCCCTTATATGATGAAATAAATACTAATAAAGAACCCATAGATGGTTTAGAGAGAAATATTAATAGGAGAACCTTACTTGATGATTCCATGAATAAAAAGGTTGTTAATCTTTCCTCGGTGGAATGAGGTCATGATTCTTGTATGATTCTTAGTAAAGGTCTGGGATTTGCTGTTGCTCCTAAATTTATTCCAAATGAGAGCATTTTGTGTAGCATTGAGGAGGGAATTCAAGGTTTACCAGTGGATGACAAAGAGGCCCTTAGACACGAATGCTCCATGATCCTAAGAAAAGCTAAACCACGTAAAAGTAACCTCAGCAAGGAGGAGATAGGCGCTCTTAAATCCCTTCGCAACAAAAACGATATTGTGGTCCTTAAGGCAAACAAAGAAGGGGAAGTTGTCATTTTAGATAAGGTGGATTATATTAGAAAAATGAATGAGCATATCGATTGCAGCAACTATAGCAAGTTCAAGTCCAACCCCTTGCCAAAGGTCTTAAGAGAAGTTAATAAGGCAATCTCGAACTCCCATCTCGATGATAAATTGAAGAATAAATTGACTCCCTCCTCTGAAGTCATTCCGAGGATTTATGGGCTTCCTAAGATTCATAAAGAAGGGGTTCCCCTTAGACCAATTGTCAATACCATTGGATCCCCCACCTATGAACTGGAAAAATATGTCGCAAAAATTCTCAAACCTTTCGTTGGGAACACTAAGTCCTTCATTAAGGACACAAGTGACTTTGTTAGGCTTATTAAAGAAGAGAGGGTGGAAGAAAGTGGCATTCTGGTAAGCTTTGATGTCGTTTCATTGTTTACCAAAATCCCTTTAGATGAGGCAGTGAAGGTTATTAATGAGGTCATGGATCCTGAAACAGCCAAACTTGTTGAGGTTTGTTTACGATCCACCTTCTTCAGCTTCCAAGGAGAGTTCTATGAGCAGGTATCTGGTGTTGCAATGGGATCGCCTCTCTCACCTATTGTGGCCAACTTATTTATGGAAAACTTCGAGAAGAAAGCCCTTGCCTCCTTTCCCTTAAGTCCATCTTGGTGGAAAATATTTGTAGACAACACTAACATAAAGTGGTCTTATATTAGGGATAATCTCGAGAAATTCTTCAACCACCTCAACTCAATTTCCTCAGAAATTAAGTTCACAATGGAAATTGAAGAAAACATGAGCATTCCTTTCTTGGATATCCTGGTTACCATAAAAGAGGATGGAACATTAGGGCATCATGTTTTCAGGAAGAAGACCCATATAGACAACTACCTCCATGCTGAGTCCTACCATCATCCTGCTCAGAAATTTGGTGTCCTTAACACTCTTGTTGTAAGAGCCCTGAGAATTTCTGATGACGAACATCTCGAGGATGAAATCTCTCACCTGACATCTGTCTTCTTGGGTATAGGGTATACGGAAGGAGAAATCAGGAAAGCCATAAACAGAGCAAAAAGTATTGTCGTATCCAAAAAGCACCAAGATCCCCAAGAGAATATTGGTATGGTTTTTCTGCCATACATTAAAGGTGTGACAGATAAGATTGCCAGGGTTTCGGGAAGGAATGACATTTTTGCATAATTTTCAGTAGTAGGAACCATTAGGCAAAATATGTGCTCAGTCAAAGATAGCATTAGTCAGGGGTAGCTTAAAGATGTTTACAAGATTGAATGCTCATGTGGAAAGAGTTATATTGGTGAAACCGAGTGCTCTCTTCAAAACCTTCTGAAAGAACATGGTGTCGATATTAACCATGAGCGAGCTAGAACCTGCCGATATTAAACATGAGCGAGCTAGAACCTTTGCCCTTGCTGATCACTCCTCGAAAAAAAAACATCACATACGTCTTGAGGATGCTAAAATCATTGCAAGGGAGGAGCAATATCAGAGACAGAAGATTAGAGAAGCGTTGGAAATTATGAAACACCCGGATAACATAAACAGGGACGGAGGTTACGAGATTAGTGACAATTGGCGACCTCTAGTTAGACAAATTTGCTCCTTAGGTTCGTTCTCATCCCAGGTATGATCTCGCAGGTTTGCTTCTTCTCGTGTTTAGTAAGAAATTTAAGGTCGTGCCATTTCATAACACTTATTACTTCACTTACTCATAATAATTATCTATATTAGTTAATTTTTATTAATAAAAATTAATTAATTAATAATTATTATCAGTGATTGCAAGTAAGTAAGGATAACAATTCTAAATCAAATTTATTAATAAAAATTAAAATTAAAATTTATTAGGATTTTATTAAATTAATAAAATATATTTAATATTCTTAATATAAATTCATTATATTTATTAACATTGAGATTATATGGATTATAAAATTAATTTAGACATTAAAATTTTAAGTAACAATTAAAATAAAATAAAATATTGTAGTAATTTAGAGTTTCATAATTAAATAAATATTAAATATAAATATTTATTAAAAATGACACAATTTCAAAATTCTTAAAAATTTCAAAAAATATTTATTATTAAAAAAATTTAAAAAATATCTATTATTTAAAAAATATTTATTATTAATTTAATTAAAATCGTAAATATTTATTATTAAAATTAGAATTAATTTATATAAAACGTTAGAAAAAAAAATTAAAATTAAATTAAAATAAATAAAAAAATTTTAAACAAATTATAGAGTGTGTCGGCTCTTCTCATCTTCTAGTCATCTCAACCCTTCACTATTTATACCCTTTGCGATCTTCTTTCAGTCTTCATTCATTTCTCGTCTTGAAGATGGATCACCATTGGGATTCGAAACATCGACAATCGTTTTATGATACTGTGGATAATCCGGATCCTGCAATCAAAAATAAATCAATAAAAAAATTAAATAATAAAGATAAAAGTAAATTAAGACAATACAATTTAATAAATAAAATAAATAAATAAGTGAATAAATAAATTAAAATAAAGTAAATTAAAATGAATTAAATTAAATAAATAAAATATTCAATAACAATATAAATGGTACTAGAGGTAACTTAATTTAATCAATGAAATAGAATTAAAGAATTAATTAATTAAATAGAAAAAATAAATCAATAAATTAATTAAATAATATATAACTAAATAAAGATACCTAGGAAAGAATTAATAATAAAATAAATAAATAAAGTAAATTAAAAATATAAATAATTAATTAATTAAATAAAAATATTAGAAAAATAAAAATAAATCAATAAATTAATAAAATATAAAATATAGAATATAAGAAAAATAAACAGATATATATAAGCAAAATTATAAAATATTAAATTAATTAAATAGAAATATTAGAAAAATAAAAATAAATCAATAAATTAATAAAATATAAAATACAAAATATAAGAAAAATAAACAGATATTACCTGGTGAGAGCTGGGGTCCAACTCTTACTTAATTTCCAACCATCATCACAGTAGAGATTCTTAGCAGGTCGCTCAATTTCGATCACCTCTCTCAATTTCCTATGGTGGAAGTGATCTACCCTAGCAACCACTTTAGAGTCTTCAATACAAACATGGTGGTAGGATTTTTCCACATTTTCAGCAACTTCCTAACGGCTAGTTCTTAACAGCTAGTCTTAACGTCTAGTTCTTAACAGCTAGTTCTGAACGGCTATTCCCGGGCAATGATCTATCTCCACTATTTATTCATTGGGATTGATTAGTCTCTCCACCTTGTCGTGAGGATGAACCATATTAGCTGGTTCGAAACGTCGACCTAATCCTAATGATGTGATTAATCAGAAAGTTCTTTTATTTAAATTATAACATATTTTCTAATATTATTTCTTATTAATTTAAAATATTAATAGATTTCTAGTATTATTATGTTACTATTATTATTAGTATTTTTGGATATCTTCGTGGATGTAACTAACTCTCCACTCTCTCGACATCCTAACTGCTGCAGGTAACATATGAATGGTGAATTTTCTTCAATTAGCTTATAGAGTGTATAGTAATGGTCTCTCATTTATTCTGCAAGCTTTTCTGGTAATTATGTAGGGTTTAAATTTACACACATACCTTCAGCTACTACTTGCTTGTATTGTTGTTTGTATGAGCTTCAACTAATGTTTTTGCTCTGTGTGGTTGATGACCTTGCGATTCATCACAATGGAGATACATCGTGAAGGTTTAAATCCTCCCATTGTTGGAGGTTCAAGCTTACTTCTCCGGCATGGTCACATAGGTGAGTCCATATTGTTGTTGATATCATTTTTCATTTATATTTTTGGAAATTACTTGGATAAGGGTTTTGACTATTCTCAGTTCTCCTTGTTGTTTCAAGTCTAAGGCACGGATTTTCCCCATTCCCATACCAAGGTTCACTAAAACATTCCACTGTTGTCTTTACACGTAATTTGTGACCTCGCACCATTTTACTTGTGTGGCGTTGATCTTCATGCCATTTTGTCCTTAGTCAGTGACTTCCCCACTTTGTTGGTGAACATGTACTGTGATTATCTGAATCATTTTAAATTAAAATGAAACACTTCTTGTTTATGGGAATTAAGCCCTAGGTTATTATAGACTTTTCGCTGAAGCCTTAAGTGTGTATTTCCATCTTTTTGTTCAAAGTTGATGTAAAGAATATTATACAGTCTTAAAGATGTCTTAATATATATGTGTTTTCGTTATTCATAAAATTTTGTATGCATGCAAATTATCTTCGGTTGCATTCTGGAGATTACTCCTAGTTCTGAGTTTGAAATGTTAGTTTTGGCTTGGAAATTCCCTTTATTTCATCTTAATGGTTTAGCTAAGAAGTCCTTCGGCATAGAGATAATGTCAAGTCAACTTATATGTTTTATTGTAAATTGTGTTTACTTTTTACTCACAATTTTATTAATTTGGCAGTATTTGTTATTCCTGACTTCATATTGCATCGACTAAGTATATTTAATTGTTTCTACATGTTCGACGACTACATTCATACTGGGGTTTATCTACTCTGAATTGTCCCAGTTTTGTTTCCTATATGCAGTCCTTCTATTTTTTTTTTAGGTTAAGAACTACTCGTCTTTTCTTTTAATTTGGAAATCTGAATGTATTGTAGTTATCTTTATTTCCACAGAACTCCTCTTTCATGTAAATACATTTATAATTTGTTAAAGGGACTATGAGGGGGTTAATATTTATTTAAAGTACATAGTTGTATTCAATATGTCACTTTCTTGGTAAATATATTGTTTCAGTTTACTGTGTAAGGTTGATGTCTGGATCATCTTAATTCTAGGTTACTCTTAGTATCCCTAGTTCGAGTATAGAGATCGAACCAGAGAGGAAACAACATGTTTAGTCTGGGGTCCCAACTCTAGACAGACTAATGGTCTCCTCTACAATTCTATTCTGAGTTTTACATATATTTGTTCTATTTAATTTCTTAGACCTTCTAAACCAACACAATTATGATTTACCTTATTAATTAGCAAAGGCTTAAGTTAATTACCATAAAATTCATTTCTTTTGAATATTTTGTACTCAATATTATTCCTACCTGAATGTTTTTCCAATGCATTACATGCCTCGTATCATGCACATATCATTTCAGTATTAATACATGAAATACATTGTGCACTTGTATGTGACTGGGTAATGCCAATCAATAGGCTATTGGTCCTACTCTTTCCAAGATTTGGAAAGGTCCACAGAACCTGGGAGCCAATATGGCACACGAAGTCCACCTTAAGGTGTTTTTCTTGGGCATGATTCTCACATAAACATGATCACCCAATGAAAACTCCCAATAGGTTCTCTTTTTTTCTGCATAAACCTTCTGTCGAACTTGGGCAGCTCTTAGATTCTGTCGAATCTTCTTTACTTCGTGTTCCATCTCCACCAACATCTCCAGGCCAAGCATCAATTTTTTTTTCTGGACTGCTCTAGTTAATGGGAGTTTGACACTTTCTCTCTCGTATAAGGCTTCAAAGGGACTCATGTTTAGAGACTCTTGATATCCATTATTATATGCAAATTCCACTGGATGTAGATAATCTTCCCACTTTGTGGGTTGTTGCATTACATACATGAGCAACATGTCTTCTAGGATTTGATTCACTCGCTCTGTTTTTCCATCCGTCTATGGATGATATGCAGTGCTAAAGTTGATCTGTGTGTCCAATCCGGTAAACAGTTCCTTCCAAATGTCTGAAGTGAACTTTACATCTCGATCTGAGATACTGTTTTAGGAATACCATGCAACCTAAATATTTCCCTCATGAAAATATCTGCAATTTGCACCGTTTTGTTATTAGACTATACTGGAATAAAGTGAGCTGCCTTGCGCAGTCTCTCTACAAACTCCATTATAGAATCATTATGTCTCTTCGATCTCAGTAGACGAGTAATAAAATCCAATGATATAACCTCCCATTTCCATTCTGGTACAGGTATGGGCTGCAACAATCTTGTGGGATGTTGATGTTCCACCTTAAACTGTTGGCATTCCAAACACTTGGTTATGTATTCAGCAATATTTTTCTGCATACTAGGCCAAAAATAAACTTTCATGATTGTTTTCAGTATTTTCTCGTAACATGGGTGTCCAAAATAAGTATTGTGATGATATTCATCCAATATTGACTCTTTCAAACTCATCTGATTCAGGATGATGTATTTCCTTTAAAAGTTAAAAGCTAATCTCTATTAACCTCATATTCTGATAGATTTTCCTGTTTTTCTACTTCATTTGCTTGCTTCCATAAGAATTGATTTTCAGGATCCTTCTCGGCTGCTTATTTTATTTAATCCTGAAATTTTAATTCCACTTCATTAAAGTAGATTTCATACATGCAATGCAGTTTTCTGCTCAAAGCATTGGCAACACGATTTTATTTTCCCTGAACATGTTGAATATCAAAATCAAATTTTCTTAGGAATGTATTCCACCTTACCTGGTGAGCATTCAAATCAAATTGTTTAATGTATCTAGTTAGGTTGTTGTGATCTATTTTCAGCACAAACCTTTTTCCCAATAAGTAGTGTCTCCATACCTTGAGTGCGTGCACTACTGCAGTCTACTCTAGATCGTAACTGGAATAACATTTTTCATGATATTTTATCTTTCTTGACTCATATGAAATTACCCTTCCATCTTGAGATAATATTGCTCCTAATCCTTCCTGGCACGCATCATTGCATACCTCAAATTCCTTGTTTGGGTCAGCTACTCTCAAAATAGGGGCAGTAGTTAGCAACTGCTTTAATAGTTCAAAACTAGTTTGACATTCAATGGTCCATTTAAACATCCTCCCCTTTCGCTGCATATATGTAATACGAAAGGAAATTTTTTAGAATCCTTCGATGAAGCGCCTATAATATCTAACCAATCCCATAAAATAACCTATATCTGCTACGTTTTTTGGCACCCTCCATTCCATGATAGTCATTATTTTCTCAAGATCTACTGATATGCCTTCAACGGAAATGACATGGCCTAAATATTGTATTTTATATTTGAATAAATAAAAATTGTTGAACTTGTCATACAGCTAATGTTTCCTCAAAATTTATATCACTTGTCGTAAGTGTTCCTTATGCTTTTCCATGGTTCTTGAATAAATTAATATCTCGTCAATAAATATCAGATCAAACTTGTCCAAAAAGGGATGACATGTGCCATGCATTAGGCTCATGAATGTTTTTTGGTGCATTAGTTAATCCAAATGGAAAACCCATGAAATCATAGTGCTCGTATCGAGTTTGGAACATTGTTTTGTAGATGTCTTCATCTTTAATTCAAATATGGTGGTAACTAGACCTTAAATCTATCTTTGAAAATACAGTCGCTCCCTTCACTTGATCAAAAATATCATTTATACATGGCAACGGGTATTTATTCTTAATTGTCAATTTATTGAGATGTTCATAATATATGCACATTCGCATGGTTCCATCCTTTTTCTTCATGAACAACATTGGTGCTCACCAAGGGGATACACTTGGTCGAATATATCCCTTATCGAGCAATTCTTGTAATTTCATTTTTAATTCTATTAACTCGGGTACACTCATCCGATATGGTGCTTGTGACACCGGTGCGATACCGGGCATTGATTTGATAGTGAAATCGATATCTCTCTTTGGAGGTAGTCATGGTATTATTTATGTAAATACATCCATAAAGTCATGTACCACCGGTATATTTTTCAGCATAGGAGTCTTATCCTTAGATTTAGTGAAGCCCACTTGGATGGCATAAATATGGCATCATTTTCTAATGCATTTACGCAACTGAGATGTTGTGATAAGACATAATTACATTGGTTTTTTAATTCCTTACAAATCCTGGTGTGTCCTATATTTAGCTCTTAAGTAAATGATCTTATCTTTACATTCTACTAGAGACCAGTGTCCTTCTAGTGAGTCCATACCGAGTAGTATGTCATAGGAACCCAAGCGTAAAATATTTAATTCTACCTTTAACTGTTGATTTCCAATTTCCAAAGAATGGTTCAAAACTTTAACACTAACCCTTCTCTTTCCCGAGTGGCTAGCTGTACCAACCAGGAGTTCTTAAATTTTTTTCTTTGCAAGATACACTTTTATACTATCTAGGGGTTTACATAGCCTAAACTAGAACTAGGTTCAACCAAAATATAAGCATTTTGTGAAAACAACTTACCTTCAAGTTTTATCATGGTCGGCTGGTAGTCTTCTTATCGGTCTTCAAGAGCTTAATTAATTATTGGTATATTTCAAGCCACATCCCCCACTGTAGAAGCCTCTTGCAGGTTGGCTATCATTTCACTTCTCCCATGATGAGGACAATTCTTGTAATAATGTGCCTCACTGCATCCCCAACATTTTAGAGGGGGTTTATGAGTCTGTCGATGCTTTGATTTTCTAGAGGCTTCTATGGGTCACTCCTCTGTTGGCCATTTTTTTTATGTTGATTTCTCCCATACTGCCTACTTGCTAAATTTATTGCAATATTTTTAAAATTACGAGACCTGGTATTCTTAAAATTTGAATTAATTTTCTGTCCTTTATTTGGTGACCAATTTCTACCTATTTCCCCTTTTTCCTTGGACTTTTGATAGCACATTCGTGCTTTTCGAATCACTTTTTCCATGGTCTTCGGGTTTATGAATTTGATTCTTTCCTTCATGTGGGAAGGTAGACTGCTCAAAAATCATTGAACTTTATCCTTATCATCTCTTAGGTAAGGTACGTATCTTAACAATGATGTGAACTTAGTTATTAATTCGTCCATTGTCAATTTTCCCAATCTCAAATCATGGAATTCTCGAGAGTTTTCATCACAAAAATCATTTTTTGGATACTTATCCTTGAAGTATTGCTGGAACTCATCCAGATTACGTTCCGGTCTTCAATAATTCAAACATTTTTTACTTCCTCCCACTGTAAGGTAGCTTTCTCACTCAGTTGATAGATAGCCAAGTGAGCTTTGAGGTTACTTCTATATTCATAAAATTGAAAATAATTATTCATGTTAATTCGCCATGCTTCATCCACCTCTTCGACCTCTCCATCGAAAGTAGGAGGTTTGATTTTCCAGAACTCACCCTGCAGTTCCACTTTCTGTTTTTTCATCTCTTACTGATCTAACACATTTCCAGATTCTGCTTTATTATAATTTTTGTTTTTTATTGCTCCAACGTGTATGACCTCCTTCCAGCTTGTCATTAGTCTACCATCGTTGTTCGCTTTCCTCCTGGGTGTCTCTTTCATGGCTTGGTGGAACTATCCCTTGATTCTGCCTATCTAAGAAGCTTTTGAGAATCCTCTCCTACTCTTGCATCAATCTTTCATTTTCGCTTCTCACTTGGACCATTTCTTCGTGTAAATTTTGCATTGTAATCTGCAGTATACTTGTCTGATATTGTTGTTCTTCAAGTAATATGTTAGTTTGTTGATGTTGATTTCACTTAGTTGTACCCACATTTTTGGTTTCATTTAAGGATTGGATTGGGGATGAGGTTCCCCAGTATTTTTGGGTACTCGGTGTGTTGATCCCCTTCTCATTGTATCCTTTCTAGTTTTTATGCACAATTTACAAACAACATTTGTTATTTAGGTGACCCATTTGGGTCCCAGCGTATGAATGTTGCTCTGATGCCACTTGTGACATTCATAAAAAATAAAAATAAAAAAGGATCCCTATTTACTATCTATTCTAACTAGCTTGGGTTAGAACTATTCATTGTTTCACATTCAATTAAAAAAACCACTATGAAGTAAATTTCTTTTGTGGAAATGAGCTATATAAACAACATACATAACTAACTAATCTTATCACCATGTGATAACCCTTAACCATACTCACCCAGATCTTAATAAAAATTAGAGTTCACATATAAAATAATGGTGTGATTTATTATCCTTTCCATGTAATTATTTTCTATTATTCAATATAGATTCGAATCACATCTGATATGATAGTTACGATTTGTCAACCACAAAATAATAAATTCATTTACGTTTTCCTTTGATAGAAAATCAGGGTTTATTATCATTCCTCTACCTTTGTTATATGGTTATACATGTTATTAAATCCTAAGGTACAAAGCTTATCTATAACCCGATATTTCGTGCCACTATGTAATGAATTGGTTTGACATTGAAATGTCTAGCACTGTTAGATCTGATGTACTGAGATCGACGATGGAGAGATGATTTAGTTTTTGGTTAAGTTATTTGACCTCCCCTCAAACCTAACCATTTTCCTCATTTTCACTTTGTGAAATTATGTCTCGAGCTCCGCCGCTCTGTGGCTCCAAACGTTGCCATCGTTCTATACCAAGATGCCTCAAATGTTCTTCGTGGATGTAACTAATTTTCCACTATCTCGACATGCCAACCGATGCAGGTAAAATTTGAACGGTGAATTTTCTTTGATTACCTTATGTAATTTACAGTTATGGGCTCTCATTCATTCTGCGAGACTTTCTCTTAACTATCTCAAGTTTAACTGTGCACATAGACCTCCGGATACTACTTGCTTGTATTGATATTTGTATGAGCTTCAAATAATGGTTTTGCTCTATCTGTTTGATGAGATTGTGGTTCATCATAGTGCAAATACATGGAAAAGGTTTAAATCCTCCCATCATTGAGGATTCAAGCTTACTTCTCCCACACACTCACATAGGTGAGTCCATACTATTGCTAATGTCGTTTTTCATTTACAGTTTTGGCAATTACTCGAATAAGGGTTTTGACTATTCTCGATTCTCCTTGCTGTTTCAAGTCTACGACACTGAGTTTCCCGGCTCCCATACCAAGGTGAGTCTTTGAAATTTCTCTTAGGTTGATAGTTAAACTTCCTTGGTTATTACCAAGGGTTTGATATTGTAACCCCTATCACTAAAACATGCCACTACTATCTTTACAGGTAATTTGTGACCTCACACCCTTTTACTTGCGTGTTGTTGTTCTTCATGCCATTTTGTCCTTAGTGGGTTAATTCCTCACTTTGTTGGTGAAAAAGTATCGCGGGTCTCTGAATCATTTTAAATTGAAATGAAATCCTTATGGTTTCTGGGAATTAAGCCCTAAGATATTATACACTTTTTGTTGAAGCTGTTGGAACACCTAATCCTCCATGGGTAGGTGTGGAATGCGAAAAGTCACAATGGAGTCCAAGTGACCTTGGAATGTGAAACCAAGAGTCACACCATTGTACTATAAATGTACATCATGTATAATGGAAAAATAAGAAAGCTACACGCTTATCCTTCATTGTGTGTTGAGTCTCTTGTTGTGTGTGTTTATCTTTCTCATACACCATGTGTGTGTTTAACATGGTGTTTAACATGGTATCAGAGCTGATATGTTCATAACTAGCTCAACCTTGAGTAAGCCATTTGTGTTTATGGCCTGTGCATATCTTCAAAAATTCTTGGCATTTTTGCAACATTTAGAGAGTTTCTACAGCAGACATTTTTCCGCATTCAGGAATTTGTTTTGAGAAGAGTAGCATTCAAAAATTGGCAGCATTCAAAAATTTGTTTTGAAGAAGAGCAGCAATGGTTTTGAAGAAGAGCAGCACTGTGCATCTGAAGGTTCTCTAACTTCTAAATTTTTCTCTGCAATTTCTGCTTTTAAATTTTGACATTGGAGAGCTACTGAAAAAGTGTTTAAAGTGGGTTTCTGAAGAAAATTTTTGGGTTTTTTAAGTAAATATTTCTGAGTTTTTTACTGAAAGTTTCTGCAAATTCTAAAAATTCTCCAATTCTACTATACATTTGGAAAGTCTGCAAAGTTTTCTGCTGAAAATTTCGTGAAAATCCTACTAAAGATTTAGAATCCTATTGTTTCCCTCACCTCTCTACTATATTTTTTATTAAAAAAAAATAATAAAAAATAATAAATATTTTTTTGCAACTCGGCCCCTCGGCCTCTGCACTGTGCATCTGAAGGTTTTCTAAATTCTAATTTTTTCTCTGCAATTTATGCTTTTAAATTTCGGCATTGGAGAGCTGTTGAAAAAGTGTTTAAAGTGGGTTTCTAAAGAAAAGTACTGGGTTTTTTAAGTAAATATTTCTGAGTTTTTTGCTGAAAGTTTCTACAAATTCTGAAAATTCTCCAATTTTTCTATACATTTGGAAAGTTTGCAAAGTTTTTTGCTAAAAATTTCATGAAAATCTTGCTAAAGATTTAGAATCCTACTATTTCCCTCACCTCTCTACTGTATTTTTTATTAAAAAAAATAATAAAAAGTAAAAAATATTTTTTTGCAACTCGGCCCCTCGGCCTCTGCAACTCACTCCCTCCCCCATCGCCCTTCCCACGGCCACCCCCTCCTTGCTCCATTACGAATGGAATTTTGCCCTATCGATTCCCCACCCGCTTCTGCACTCACCTACGCATCTCACTGCACCCAAGCCCTAACCCCCTCTCCTCCCCTCGCTCGATTCCCATCCCTCAACGCCGATCCAACACAACCCTTCCCCCTACACTCCACGGCCCCTCAGCCCACACTTGCGCTATCCCCTTATCCCCGCAGCATCATCCCAGCCCACTCGCACATCTCCCTCCCCTCGTGCTCCCACACCCAACCCTTCGCACCCCCCCTCACTGCAATATGCTCCCCCTACGCCCCTTCCCACTCACCCCTCGGCTTAACCCTGCCCCCTCACGCTACTCACATGCCCCTCCCCTCCCTACCCTGATTCCCCACCCAGCCACCTCATCTCTCCACCTGCATACGCTACCCCTTACCCCCTCACTACCCAACGCCCCCTTAAAACTCTTGACCCCGCCTTCACCACCTTCGCTCTCCACCATGGCATAGTAGTCCTCCTCCTCGCATAAGCCTCTTAACAGTTCTTGAAACCTCCCTTCCTGCACAGCCTTTCGGCCCCCCCTCCCAACTTTGTCCCCTCCCTTATCAATCGCTCCCCTCTCCACTGTAATACGCACTTACCCCAGCCCCCCATCTAACACCCAAGCCTACGCTACCCACCTGCGCATACCCCCTCTCGACCTTACCACAGCCTCCCCCTCCCCCTCAAATTCGACGGCTCGGCCTTCCCAATTAAATTTTTTTTCCTTTCAAATTTTTTTTTATTACAGTCAAAATCTCCTTTTTTCTGTAAATAATTTTTTTAAAGTTTTTACAGATTGCCTCCCCCAAGTAAATGCCTCCCCTAGATTTCACCTCCCCCAGTTTATACCTCTGTCTTCCCTTATTTTTTATTTTTTTATTATATAAAATAAAATAAAATAAAAATAAAAAATAAAAAAATAAAAAAGTAGAGAGAGAGGAAGAGAGGAAATGAACAACAAGAAATGAGGAAATGACATATGAAGCAAATGGGCTGTACACATAAAGAAGAAAAGTGAGATTTACATTTTATGATTTGTGGCATTGATAGAAGGGTGATTTTCTGCAAGAGATTTACATTTGAAGACAAATTTGTCCTCATTTTCAAAACAACAGTGGCATTCATAGTTTGGGCACACAAAGTTTCTGAATTTTTTGAGTTTCTCTTGATATCTATTGTGAAGCAGTACAGCAAGGTCAAACATCAAAGTGTTTGAACCTCCTCCTTTTGTTGATTTGAGTTGTTTTTGGTGTCAAACAGCTCTTTGAAGAAGAAAAATCAGTTGCCTTAAAATCCTCTTGCACAGTAGATTTTGTTTCACATTTAAAAAATATTTTTGCAGAGATATTGACATTGTATTGATATTGCTTCTTCATTCATTGTTGAAATCAAGACTTGAAGTGTAAATTTGAAGTGTTTGGAAAATTGTTGATGTAAGTCATTTTTTCTTGTCGGTTAGACAGTCAAGTCTACACCTTGAGGTCCTCCATAGTTTGAGTAGCAAAGTCATGTACTTTGGGAATTCCATAGTTGGAAGTTCTCTTGAGTCATTTGTATTTCTTGAAATTAAGTTGAATCACATTGTAAACGAGTGCATTTTCGGTTGAAGCCAACACCCTTTATTTTTTGAGCCTAAGTTGTTGAAAATGGCTAAAATCAATGAGGCATTAGAGTTGTTGAATAACCTCATTGATTCAAATGTTCATGATATGGTAAAAATGAGAAAGGATGCTCTTTGTAATATTCAAAGCTGTTTGCAAGATGCACATGAGAAGATTGAGTTTTTGCAGTTGGAATCTTAGCTTCAAGAAGATGAACTTCAGCAAAAGAGTCACCGTTCTGAACCTGTTTCTGTTTAGAAGATTGAGAAAGACTCCCATCAGTAGAAATTCAGTAAAGTTGTAGTTGATCCTCATTAATTACCTTGTACAAAAGTAGATTTACATGCAGATGTAGCAGCTCAGCCTGCATTTCTCAAGCCCATCATCAGAACTTGGGAAGAGATTGTCCACAACAAGCATAGAACTGGTCTTGGATATGACAAGGATGTGTCCTTTCATATTCCAGACTACACCAAGCCCATCCTATTTCAGAGTGCCAGATTTCTGTATGACAGTTCACCTACAAGTATTCCAGATCCTGCTCCACTTCCACAACCAAAACAGATTGTAAGATGCCAACACTGTGATCGAGTTGGTCATATGATATATCATTGTTTTGATCTTCATCCATGCAAGCACTGTGGTCGGCACAACCATTATTCAGAAAGATACTTCAAAAACAAGCCTCCTGCAAGAGTAAAGATTCATCTTGGATGGATCGCTTCTTGGCAATGGGAATCAGCAGCCAAGAATATGTTTATGACACATGTTAGAACTTGTTCACGGATATTGAGCAAACTTGCAGTTGAGTTTTCGCCAGCATCTCACCTTGTCCTTGACAGGGGGGGAAATGGTGGTCATATACAAGCTTTGACGTTAGATCAAGTGAGCCTGAGGCACAATATCTCATTCCATGTTCAGAGTTGTAGCCAGAGACACAGAAGTACAAGTGAGCCTGAGCCAAAATTCATCATTCTAGATTCAGAGATGTAGCCAGAGACACGAATGTCCATGATCATGCCTTTGGTTGGTAGACAGCCTTAAACCATCATCTTTGGTTGGTGGAAAACCTTAAACCATCACAGGTTGTAGACCTCCCTTCTTTTAGGTTGAAGTTCTCCCTTTCATATATGAGGGACACTTCCTCTAGCAGAAGCCTTCAGCTTCTTGCCAGCTTTGGTTGAGTTCCAGGAAATGCTTCAAGCATTCCAATGTTGTTGGTCATCCTTAAACCATAATAGGTTGTAGACTTCCCTTCTTTTAGGTTGAAGGTCTCCCTTTTTTATGAGGGACAATTCCTCTAGCAGAATCTTTTAGCTTCTTGCCAGTTTTGGAAGAGTTCCAGGAACTGCAACAAGTATTGCATTCCAGTGTTGGTGGTCATCCTTAAACTATCTCTTTTTGCCAACATTTCAGAGATTTGAATCAGCCCAAGTGCTGCCATGTATACTTTGTAGATTTGTATTACAACTCTCTTATTGGACTCACACATACCTCTTCGGATTAAGGGGGGGAATGTTGGAACACCTAATCCTCGATGTGTAGGTGTGGAATGCAAAAAGTCACAATGGAGTCCAAGTGACCTTGGAATGTGAAACCAAGAGTCACACCATTGTACTATAAATGTACATCATGTATAATGGAAAAATAAGAAAGCTACACGCTTATCCTTCATTGTGTGTTGAGACTCTTGTTGTGTGTGTTTATCTTTCTCATACACCATGTGTGTTTAACATGGTGTTTAACAGAAGCCTTAAGGCTTTGTTTTCATATTTTTGTTCAAACTCGGTGTAAATAATATTATATAGTCTTAAAGATGGATTAATATATATGAGTTTTCATTATTCATAAGTTTCTCTATGCATGAAAATGATCTTCGGTTGCATTCTAGAGATTCCTCCTAGTTCTGAGTTTGAAATGTTAGTTTTGGCTTGGAAATTCCCTTTATTTCCTATTAATGGTTCAACTCATAAGTCCTTTGGCACAAATATAATTTCAAATCAACTTATATGTTTTGTTGTAAATTATGTTTAATTCTTTACTCAGAATTTTAGTACTTTGGCAGTAATTGTTATTCCTGCCTTCACAGTGTTAGGTCTGTATATTACTAGTGTAGTCCCTTATTGTGGTTAGTATAGACCCCTTATTTTTATTGTTGTACCTCTATAACCCCCATATTTTTATTATTGTGCCCTTAAATTATTATTGTTAGGTCACCTAGGATTATATTGTGACCCCATGGACTCCTATATGTAGAAGGAGGTTTTGTCATTTGTATCATCCAAGAATTGTTCATTTATGTAATTTAAATGAGGTTTCCCCCTCGAATTAGCTTATTTCTAAGGCGTTGATCTCTCTTAATTCTATTTTTGGAGTTGGTTTCATAACATTTTCTATCAGAGCTTTGCATTCTAGGGTTTCTCTACTCCAAACCGGTCATCGTGGAATTTTCTCTATAACGTTTATTCTACGAAGGTCCAGAAGTGGAAATTTTTATCACGCGTAGCTAAAATCATTAGGAACGTTGTGTACACATTTTAGATCTTGGTTCACAATATTTTTGGAGATGTGACTGTGGATGTTAGGGTTGTTTCAGGCTCCCAAATTTCATCTCAAAGAGGTGACCATGGGAAAATCGTCATAACTCTCTCTCTGAATATCAGATTGGGATTCTGTAAAAAGTGCCCAAAATTACATAGATTTCAATTTCCTATGTATCAATTTCACAGCTGAAGGAGGAAATAGTGGCATGTGGCACGCAGTACAAGTCAGATCTACTGAATAATTAAATAATTAGGTCATTGTGAGAGATTGGGCATAACTTGTTCTTGAAGCTTCCAAAGCTAGTCAAACCTGTGGCATTGGAAAGAAGATTCAGAGGGCTACTATAAGACCGAATTTTAGATATTGAAGATTGAAAATCACATAGATGATTCAATTTCAAAATCGAGCTCCTCAAAAGCAACAAAAAGATGTGTTATTTTTTTTCAAATTGCATAAGCCTTGTTTGAAAAATCAGCTTGAAGTTATTCCAAGGGAATATTGAAGCATAGATATCAATATTGGATTCTAAAATTCCCCCTAGGAATAATTCAATACCCTTGAATCCCTCAAAATACTATTCTATGACTCATGATTATGAAGAATTGCAACATGATATATCAAAATTACAAGAGCATGTGCACCAAATTTCGCTCTCGCATAGAGCAACAAAAAATGAAATGGAAGTTTTGAAGAAAAGTGTGGAAGTTAAGATGCATGGTTTGAAGAAAGGCGTGGAATATAAGATGGATGGCATGGAAGCTAAGAATGATGGTATAGAGGAAAAAATGAAAGACAACATAGAAGACATGAAGAATAATCTAAAAGTGGACATGGAAGGTTTCACAAAGTTGATACAAGAAATGATTCCTAGTGGTGAAAAGATAGTAGAGGAAACTCATGATGAAAGAAAAATAAATGTTAATCGTGATTTCATAAACTCAATAATGAAATCAAAACACACAAAAGGCATGCATTGTAACTTTATATTTAGAACAAAATACATTTGTATGGTATCGATGGCTTTTCTCCTACAAAAATAAATTCACTTGGTCAATTTTTATGGACGAAATGATAGCACATTATGAGGATACAAAGAGCAACACCTTCTTTAGCCAATTGATAAATCTCAAACAAAAGCGTTCTGTGGTGGAGCACATTGAGGAATTTCAAAAATTGAATATAAGGGTAAATGATATTCCAAAGTAACACACGATTGATGTCTTCATGGGGACTTTAACGGATAACATCCAACATAAGGTTCGCCTTTGGGAATATGATTCACTGGAGAAGTAATTGAGGTTGGAAAGAAAATTTAATGTAAAATTATAGTGACAAGGAAGCCTACCACTCACATCTATAAATATGGAAGTGTTGCTACTCCTGGACTTCCACAACCTACAAGGTTGACACCACAACAATTGGAAGAAAAAAGAGCAAAAGGGCTTTGCTACAGTTCTGATAGAAAATACACTAAAGGTCATAAGCATGCTGAGAAGAAACTATTTTATATAGATTGTGAAGAGGAAGAATAATATGAGCAAGAAACTTCAAAAGAAGAGGATATACACTAGAAACCAGCCCTATACAAAGAAGAAATGAGTCTGACCATATCGTGTAATGCATTGACAGGAATTACCACTCCTCAAACTCTCTAGATATAAGGACATATCAAGAAAGAAAAGTTAGTAGTGTTGATTGATTCAGATAGTACCCATAATTTTATTCATTGTAAGGTATCCAAGGAATTGAATTTCTTCCTATACCCCGCACTAGAATGTCAAGTGATGGTTGCAAATGGAGGAACTATAAATTTCTCCGGAAAATGCCATAATATCAAGCTAACCATGGGGGAATATGTATTGAATATCCTAATGCTCTTCATTACAATGGGAGGTGTTGATGTTGTACTAGGAGTATAATGGTTACAATATTTGGGGACGATGGCTTTTAGTTTTCAAGAAATTTTCTTGACATTTTTTTTGGAAGGAAAGGAAGTTGAATTAAAGGGTATCACAGGGAAGCTGAGAAAGAAAATAAGCTCTAATGTCATGAAAAATCTTATGAATAAATAACAACAAGGCGTAATTGTGCAATTATTCTCACTAGAAGTTCCAACATTAAAATCATCTATTTCTCCAGATCTCCAAAAAGCCTTGGACAATAATTCTAAGGTGTTTGAAACCCCCAAAGGATGCCCACCTATTCATGATCATGATCACGATATTCATTTGATTCCATGAAGTGTTCCTCCAAACATCATGCCTTATAGATATCCTTATGTCCAAAAGAGTGAAATTGAACGTATGATTGCAGAAAGGTTAGAGCATGGTATAATTAAACCTATTCAAAGTTATTTCTGTGCTCGAGTAGTATTGGTGGAAAAGAAGGATGGATCATGGTGTGTGTGTCTGGATTATAGGGAGCTCAATAAGCTCACTATTAAAGATAAATTTCCCATTCCTTTGATTGATGAATTATTGGATTAATTACATGGAGAAGATTATTTTACCAAGTTGGATCATCATTCAGGGTATCATCAAATTAGAATGAAGGCTAAAGATATTATGAAAAGAGAATTTCGAACTCATGAGGGTCATTATGAATTTTTGGTCGTGCCTTTTGGCCTTACCAATGCACCTTCTGCATTTCAAGGGTTGATGAATTTCATTTTCAAACCCTTAGAAATTTTTTGTTAGTATTTTTTGATGATATACTAGTCTACAACGCGTCTTGGAAGGATCATGTTCAACATATTGACAGGGTGCTCAAAATATTGGAGGAGAAACAATTATATGCAAAAACCTCCATATTTTTGTTTAGAGTACAGGAGGTGGAATACCTGGGTCATATTGTATCTCACGAGGGTGTTAAGGTAGACCCTAAAAAAATTAAATCCATTAAGGAATGGAAAGTCCCCACAACCATAAATCAGTTGTGATGATTTCTCGGGTTAATAGGGTATTATCAAAAGTTTGCTAAGAATTATCGAACAATGGAAACACCTCTAACAAAATTATTGAAGAAGAATGCATTTTCATGGTCTCCTGAAGCAACTAAGTACTTTGAACATCTTAAAGAGACAATGTGCCTAGCATCGGTCTTAGCTACGCCAGACTTCACAAAACCTTTATTGTGGAATGTGATGCATCGAGAAATGGAATTGGTGTTTTTTTAATGCAAGAAGGAAGAACCATTTCTTTTGAAATTCATCCAATCAAATGAAAGTATTTACAAAAAGCTATTTATGAGAAGGAAATGTTTGAAATACTACATGCACTAAAGAAATGGTGACCCTACCTAATGGGAAGAAACTTCAAGGTAAAAATTGATCATGATAGTCTTAAACACTTTTTGGAACAAAGACTATCTTCAAAAGAGCAAAAAAAATGGGTCACAAAGATGTTAGGTTATGACTTTGAAATCATCTACAAAAAAGGGAAGCTAAATGTTGCTGTAGATGCACTCTCAAGAAAGGATGAAGAGGTGGAAGCATTGCTTTTTTCCATTTCTATTATCCAACGAGATTGGATAACCGAAGCAAGGGATGAATGGAAGAAGGATGAAGAAGTGTGGACACTCATTCAAAAGTTGAAAAAATATCCTAGTACATATGATACATTTATTTGGAAAAATGATTCCTTATGGTACAAAGATCACTTATATATTTGTAAGAATTCCCAACTAAAACAAAAGATTCTTTTGCAATTGCACACTTCTCCTTTAGGAGGACAGTCGGGATTTTTATAAATTTACCAGACGGTGAAGAAAGAATTTTTTTGGGATAACCTTCAATCTGATATTCAAAAGTTTGTGGCGGATTGTTTGGTTTTCCAGAAAAATGAAGTTGAGACAATTAATACCACAGGAATTCTACATCCTTTATCAATTCTAAGTCGACGTTGGGAGGAGATTTCAATGGATTTTATCATAGGTTTACCTAATTCCAAAGGAAAGAGTGTCATCATGGTGGTAGTTGATAAACTTACCAAGTATGTAGACTTTTGTGCATTATCTCATTCATTTAAAGCAGGTACAGTTGCTACTGCATTTATAGAAAAATTCAAAAGCTACATGGAAACCCAAAGATTATTGTAACTCACAAAGATGTCATTTTTAATGGAAATTTTTGGATGGAATTATTTTCCTTTTTGGGTACTCAAGTAGCTCATAACTCATCTCATCATCCTCAATCTGATGGTCAAACTAAGATAGTTAACAAATGTTTGGAAGGATATCTTCATTGTTTTGTATCTGATTAACAAACACAATAGGTCAAGTGGTTACCTCTCGTTGAATGGTGGTATAACACTTCCTTCCATACTGCAAAAAAAATGACCCTATTTATGGCACTTTATGGATATCATCCACCATTTATCACATGACCTTTAAAATAAAATTCTAAGGTTAAAGCAGTGGAAGATCACATCCAGCATTGAAAATGGTGATTAGATTGAAGAATTTCAAGTTACTCATTCTCCTTGAGAATCTAGAGAAGAATTATTACATCGTCACGAGGTGTTACGGGAAAGGCTATTAGCTGCTTTTCAAGAAAGGATACGATTTCTTAATGAGTTTGATAATCGAAGGTCAGAGAGGACGAAAGCCATTATCGTTTTCAGGAGATAACGAGTAGGATATGCTCTCTTGGTGAAGCCTTCGAAGAAACTACTCGTCAATTTGAGATGGATAAGACATGCCCCCCAAAGCCATTGGCTTCAGTAACCATTTCGGACCCATTGGCTTTAGTAACCATTTCGGAGGACCATATAAATAACAATATCAGCTCTTCCTGTCCAATTTGCCTCGATGATTTTAAGTTGGGAGAGGAGGCATCTCAACTCCAGTGTCGCCACGTCCATCACCAATGCATTTCAAGGTGGTTGGGTAATCGCAATTCCTATCTAGTCTGCTGATTCAAAACACCCACATAATTTTAGTGAAGGGTGATTTGTGTGATGATGGTTATTATGAGTATAATTGTTAGTTATTTGTTATTAATTATTTTAAATTGTCGTTCAACCTGAAATGCACAAGTGATGTCGTCGCATGCACTTGCAGCCTTTTCATTTTTAATTTCAATTGGCAAGGTTAATCACTCTATCTTTAAATAACTTAGCCCTAGTCTAACGAGGTCACCTTTTCATTGGGAAAACAATGAAAATTCAACCCTTTATGCTTTAGGAATTTTTTTGTGTGTGCACTAGTTTTGGTTGTGAATGGATTTCCAATTGTGGCTGGCTTAAGTAACAATTTCTTTAAATTAATATTGAATATGCATTACAGAATTTTAAAACAATATTATATTTTTTATATATTGGTTTATGAAATAATTGATAAATTGTATTGTGTTAATTAAGTGGATAGAGCTGGTCTATTTATATTGATACCTATAGTTTATATTGGAATTGTTGTTGAGGAATTTCAATTTTTTATAAATTAAAAATTGTTTGGATGATTGATATTTCATATAGTGTGAATGAAGTCAAAATGACAAAATAAAATTAATATTATGGTACATGGAAAATCACTATTTTCAATTTCAAATCCAAAAATATGAAATTAATTTTTTTTTATGAGTAGTCTTTTTCAATCCTTTTTATTAGTGCTTCTCTTCTACTAGCTATTTTGATTTGCATTTGTTCACAATTTGAATTCAAACTTCAATTTTACATTTCTTTTCATCTCCATGGCAGGTTGTTATAGGGTGATTAGTTGGAATAAGGCTAATACAGAATGAAAAGTGTGAGAAAAACTATATGCTATTGAATATCTATTTGGACATGAAATGGTTGAATTTATATAAGTTTTGAAATGACAAAGTGTGAGGTAGTGGCAGACACTTATGCGTGTTGTATATCTTACAATGAATTGTTAATCATAAATTTTTTCCCTTAATTGTATAGACAAATGTTAGAGAAAAAAAAACCTCAAGTAGGTTTAACAAGATTTGATTTGTGTAGAATGAATTTGATGGTATTACTTTTTTATTCACTTGATGATATTGAAATTTGTTTTATTACTATTATTATTATTGTTGTTGTTTATTGTTAATATAACTCACATATATGAGGTTCTATAACCCAAACCCACCACTAGTTTTTTGAGGCACTATAACTCATGTATTATATTCAGTTTGTTAAATATAACTAACACACAAAATAATATTGATTCTTTTGTATTTTGTTTGTTTTTGTGTGTTTAGTCAATATAATTCACAATATTGATGCTCAATAATATTTATACCCATTGTGCATTTGTGTATTAATACAAACTAATTTCTCAGTGTGTTTGTGTTCACAATATAACCCCATGTGGTTGATATATGTCACTTATATTAACCAATTTATTATTTTGGTTGTGCTAATAAAACAAAAAACCAAAAATAGTAAGACACCTTTATTGATTGGAAAATAAAGAAATTTCAATGTAAAGAAGAATTTAACTCATTCCATATAATTATTTTTAGTATTTACTTCTAGAGGAATGGAAACTAAGAGCTCATCTATTGTTGATGGGAAGTGAGATTAATTTTGACATTTGTCACTTATAAATTCTAGATGTATTACACACTCCTAAATATAAGCCATGAGTAAGTTGATGTTTGAACCATTGATGCTACAAGAATTGCATTAACAAGATGCTTTATTGCATATTGATATACATCATTGAGTTATTTTAAATTGAAGGACATGTTGGATATGCGAGCTTAGGTCATAAGGAATTCACTATGGTATTTCTAGGGACAACCACATGTTTTACCACCATCTCAACCATTTCCATGCCTTTAACTGTGAAGTGACCCTAAAATTCTCAATATATTTGAAACTTTACAAATGGTTAAAAAGACCATTTTTAGTTTCTTTAGGTATAAATCTTGACTTTATGTTATATTCCTATAATTTATTTTAACCCATAAAACATTAGAGTCTAACACAATTTAAAATTTGTATCAGTTTAGTCTAATCTAACTATTGGACAATTTTAATTCCTTTAAATATGTTTTCGAATAGATTTTATTTAAAATTTGAGAAAAAAATATTTGAATTAATAAAATTTGAATGATGTAATTTAACTAAAAAATATGAGTTATATTTATATGTCAAAAATATATTTAAATAAAATTAATATTATAATTTAAATTAATTTAATTTAATAAATAAATCAAACTAAACCCCTGATATCTAATTATGTGAAAGATAGGATTTTTTTAAAGATATTTTCAACTTTTCGAGTGTAAAGCCCACTGACATATGTCTTGTGTGTTGATACATTCCACCTCGCCTATATCCTAAATATTCCTGTCAAATTTGTTAAAAACAAAATATTGAATTACGAGTTTTAAACAATTTAAATTCTCCATCCTAGTGAATTATATAGAAAAGAAAATAATAAAAACAAATTAAAGGGAAAAAAAATATCCACCAAAAATTGTTTCACAAAGTTTAGTAAAATCTACGAAAACGTCATAGTAAGACATTTGGTGTTTTCAAGTTCAAACCGGTGGCTCAGACTAGCCCCCAAACGATCCATCGTTAGCTGTCGCCTCTTCACGTCTCTAGATTGAACATGAAGATAAGTGATTTATAGTTTTAATGCAGTATCATATACCAACTCATAATATTTTTATTTTATTTAAAATTTAAAATATAATATAAATTAAATAATAATTAAAACATATTTTTTAATATTATTTCTTATTAATTTAAAATATTAAAAGATTTCTAGTATTATTACGTTATCATTATTAGTATTTTTGGATATCTCCGTGGATGTAACTAATTATCCATTCTCTCGACATGCCAACCGCTGCAGGTAACATGTGAATGGTTAATTTTCTTCGATTAGCTTATGGAATGTATAGCTATGGTCTCTCATTTATTTTGCAAGTTTTTTTGTTAATTACGTGTGGTTTAAATTTGCAAACATACCCTTCGGCTACTACTAATAAGATTTTTTCTCTGTGCAGTTGATGAGTTTGCGATTCATCACAGTGGAGATACATGGCGAAGGTTTAAATCCTCACATCGCTGGATATTCAAGCTTACCTCTCCGGCACGGTCACATAGGTGAGTCCATATTGTTTCTGATATCATTTTTCATTTACAGTTTTGGCAACTAGTCGGATAAGGGTTTTGACTATTCTCGGTTCTCCTTGTTGCTTCAGGTCTATGGCACAGAGTTTCCCGGTTCCTATACCAAGGTGAGTGTTCGAAAGGTGAGTGGTCGATAGTTAAACTTTTTTGGTTATTATGGAGAGTTTGATATTGTAACCCCTATCACTAAAACATTCCATTGTTGACTTTACAGGTAATTTTTGACCTCCCACCCTTTTACTTGCGTGGCCTTGTTCTTCATGCCATTCTGTCCTTAGTGGGTGACTTCCTCACTTCGTTGGTGAACATGTATTACGGGTCTCTGAATCATTTTAAATTAAAATGAAACCGTTCTTGTTTATGGGAATTAAGCCCTAGGTTATTATAGAGTTTTGTTTTAAGCCTTAAGTGTGTCTTTTCATCTTTTTGTTCAAACTCGATGTAAAGAATATTATACAGCCTTAAATATGGCTTTCGTTATTCATAAGATTTTGTATGCATGCAAATGATCTTTGGTTGCATTTTGGAGATTCCTCCCAGTTTTGAGTTTGAAATGTTAGTTTTGGCTTGGAAATTTCATTTATTTTGTCTTAATGGTTCAGCTGAGAAGTCGTTCGGCACAGAGATAATGTCAAGTCAGCTTATATATTTTGTTGTAAATTCTCTTTACTTCTTTACTCACAATTTTAGTACTTTGGCAATATTTGTTATTCCTGTCTTCATAGTGCATCGACTAAGTATATTTACTTGTTTCTACATGTTCGACAACTATATTCATACTGGGTTTTATCTACTCTGAATTGCCCTAGTTTTGTTTCCCATATGTAGTTCTTCTATTTTTTTTAGTGCAAGAACTACTCGTCTTTTCTTTTAATTTGGAAATCTGAATGTAATGTTGTTATCTTTATTTCCACAGAATTCCTCTTTCATGTAAATACATTTATAAGTTGTTAAAAGTACTATGAGGGGGTTAATCTTTATTTAAAGTACATAGTTGTATTCAATATATCACTTTCTTGGTAAATATATTGTTTCAGTTTACTGTGTAAGGTTGATGTCTGGATCATCTTAATTCTGGGTTACTCTGAATATCCCTAGTCTGAGTATAGAGATTGAACCAGAGAGGAAACAAAATGTTCAGTCTCGGGTCCCAACACTAGACAGACTAATGATCTTCTCTACAATTCTATTCTCAGTTTTACATATATATTTTTTTATTTACTTTCTTAGACCTTCTAAACCAACACAGTTATGATTCACCTTATTAATACATTTAAAGGGAAATACATTTAAATAAATATGTCTTAAAGCACTGCGTTAATATGTGTGTGTGTGTGTGTGTGTGTTCCATTTTTCCTGTTAAATATATTTAAGTAAATATTTTTAAGAAAAAAGAATATTGATGCAATTCCTACTGTTTTCAATTTCATTAGTTACAGTAATAACCATTCATATAACTAGAAATCACAGTGAGATTCACATTCTTTTTTATAACCTAGAAAAACACGGTAAGTACCTTATTAAGTTACTTATCTCACTTTAATCTGTTGATGATAGCCTCCCAACCTTGAGATAGGAAATTACGTCCTCAACTCCCCCGGTGCTCTTCACCAGTGTAGGACTTAGATAGTAATATTTCTGGAATAGACCTCAAGACCCTCAGTGTAGTCTTCCTTTCAAAAATCAGGTTACATAGTTTCCACTGGTTCCAACCACCTCTCGATTTACTCTCACCATCAAGCCTCCTGTTTTCCTCCAATTTCACAAAACCCCTTTTCCTCACTAAGATTTCCCTTTTATCCCTAGAGGAAAAGGTAATTGTCTTTACCTGAGTTTGCCTAACTACTCTAGAATCTTGGAATACTTTATCATCAGTTTCTATGGAAAACATTCCATAATTAATTCTTTATTTAAAGAAAAGAAATAAATCATGTTCATTACTAAATTAAATTTACTTGTTAATCTCATTTAATATTAAATTCATAATCTGTTTTTAAAATTAAAATAAATATTTTAAGCATTAAATCCAGTTGTTACATCTTCCCCCTCTAGAAGTAAACATCGTCCTTGGTGTTTTATTCCATATCAGCAAACAGTTCTAGGTATGCCTCACGAACAATTCCTTCGTCTTCCCATGTAGCCTCCTCTGGGCCAAAGTGCTTCCATTGCTCTTTAAGTTGGGTGATGGCTTGCCTCCGAAGCATGATTTCTCTCTGATTGAGAATACGCTGAGGTTATAGTAGAAATTTTCCATCTGTTTCGATCTGTAATAAGCAAAGGCTTAAGCTAATTAACATAAAATTCAACTCTTTTGGAGATTTTTTACTCAATCTTATTCCTACCTAAATGTTTTTCCAATGTATTACATGCCTCAGATCATGCACATATCCTTTCAGTATTGATACATGAAACACATTGTGCACCCGTATGTGACTGGGTCATGCGAATCGATAGGCCATTGGACCTACTCTTTCCAATATTTGGAAAGGTCACCAAAACCTCGGAGCCAATTTGGCACACGAATTACACCTTAAGGTGATTTTCTTGGGCATGATTATCACATACACATGATCACCCACTGAAAACTCCCGATAGGTTCTCTTTTTGTCCGCATAAACCTTCTGCCAAACTTGGGAAACTCTTAGATTCTATCAAATATTCTTTACTTCTTGTTCCATCTCCACCAACATCTCCAGCCCAAGCATTTATTTTGTTTCTGGACTACTCTATTTAATGGGAGTCCGACACTCTCTTTCATATAAGGCTTCAAAGGGACTCATTTTCAGAGACCCTTTATATCCATTATTGTATGCAAATTCCACTAGATGTATATAATCTTCCCACTTTGTGGGTTGTTGCATTACGTACATGCGCAACATTTCTTCTAAAATTTGATTCACTCGCTCCGTTTGTCCATCCATCTGTGGATGATATGCAACATTAAAGTTGATCTATGTGTCCAATCCGGTAAATAGTGCCTTCCAAAAGGCTAAAGTGAACTTTACATCTCGATGTGAGATATTATTTTTGGAATACCATGCAACCTAAATATTTCCCTCATGAAAATATATGCAATTTACATCGTTTTGTAATTATACTGTACTGGAATAAATTGAGTTGCCTTGCTCAGTCTCTCTACAACCTCCATTATAGAATCATTATGTCTCTTCGAACTCGGTAGACAAGTAATAAAATCCAATGATATAACCTTCCATTTCCATTCTAGTACAGGTATGGGATGCAAAAATCCCGCTAGATGTTGATGTTCCAACTTAACCTGTTCTCATTTTAGACACTTGGTTATATATTCAGCGATATTTTTCCTCATACTAGGCCAAAAATAAACTTTCCTAATTACTTTCAGCATTTTCTCGTAACATGGGTGTCCAGAATAAGTATTGTGTTGATATTAATCCAAGATCGACTCTTTCTAACTCATCTGATTTGGGATGGATATATTTCCTTTAAAATTTAAAAGCTAATCTCTGTTAATCTCATATTCTAATAGATTTTCTTCTTTTTTTCTTCATTTGATTGCTGCCATAAAAATTGATATTCAGGATCCTTCTCGGCTGCCTCTTTTATTTTATCCTGAAATCTGAATTCCACTTGATTAAAGTAGAGTTCATACACGCAATGTAGTTTTCTGCTCAAATCATTGGAAACACGATTTTATTTTCTCTAAACATGCTGAATATCAAAATTAAATTCGCTTAGGAATGTATTCCACCTTGCCTGGTGAGCATTCAAATCAAATTTTTTAATGTAGCTAGTTAGGTTGTTGTGATCTATTTTCAGCACAAGCCTTTTTCCCAATAAGTAGTGTCTCCATACCTTGAGTGCGTGCACTACTGCGGTCAACTCTAGATCGTAAGAAGAATAACATTGTTCATGATATTTTAGCTTTCTTGACTCATATGCAATGACCCTTCCATCTTAAGATAATATTTCCCCTAATCCTTCCTTGCACGCATCATTGCATACCTCAAATTCCTTGTTTGGGTTAGCTACTCTCAAAATAGGGACAGTAGTCAGCAACTGCTTTAACAGTTCAAAACTATTTTGACATTCGATGGTCCATTTAAATATCCTCCCTTTTCGCTACAAATATGTAATACGAAAGGAAATTTTTTAGAATACTTCGATGAAGCGCCTGTAATATCCAGCCAATCCCATAAAAGAACGTATATCTGCTATGTTTTTTGGCACCCTCCATTCCATGATAGTCTTTATTTTATCAAGATCTACTGATATGCCTTCAGCAGAAATGACATGGCCTAAATATTGTATTTTCTGTTTGAGGAAATCACATTTTTTGAACTTGGCATACAGTTGATGTTTCCTCAACATTTACAGCACTTGTCGTAAGTGTTCCTTATGCTTTTCCATGGTTCCTGAATTAATTAATATGTCATCAATAAATATCAAATCAAACTTGTCAAAAAAGGGATGAAACATGCCATGCATCAGGCTCATGAACGTTTTTGGTGCATTGGTTAATCCAAATGGAAAAACCACGAAATCATAGTGCTTGTATTGAGTTCAAAAGGTTGTTTTGTAGATTTCTTCATCTTTAATTAAAATATGGTGGTAAAGAGACCTTAAATCTATCTTTGAAAATAAAGTTGTTCCCTTCACTTGATCGAAAAGATCATTATACATGGCAACAGGTATTTATTCTTAACTGTAAATTTATTAAGATGTCTATAATCCATGCACATTCTCATGGTTCCATCCTTTTTCTTCACGAACAACACTAGTGATCCCCAAGGGGATACACTTGGTCGAATATATCACTTATCGATCAATTCTTGTAATTTCATTTTTAATTTTGTTAACTCAGGTACACTCATCTGATATGGTGCTCGTGACACCAGTGCGATATCGGGCATTGATTTGATAGTGAAATCAATATCTCTCTTTGGAGGTAGTCATGGTATGATTTCTGTAAATACATCAATAAATTCATGTACCACTGGTATATTTTTTAGCATAGGAGTATTATCCTTAGAATTAGCGAATCCCACTTGGATGGCATCTGGAATTCTTTTCTAACGCATTTACCCAACTAGGATGATGTGATACGACGTAATTACAGTGGTTTCTTAATTCCTTACAACTCCTAGCATGTCCCATATTCAGCTCTGAAGTAAACGATCTTAACTTTACAGTCTACTAGAGACCGATGTCCTTCTAGCGAGTCCATACCGAGTAGTATGGCATAGGAACCCAAGCGTAAAATATTTAATTCTACCTTTAACTATTGATTTCCAATTTCCAAAGAATGGTTCAAAACTTTAGCACTAACCCTTCTCTTTGCCCCAGTGGATAGGTGTACCAGCCTTGAGTTCTTAAATTTATGGCTTTGTAATATACATGTTTCTACTCTCCAGGGGTTTACATAGCTTAAACTAGAACCAGGGTCAAGCAAAATAGAAACACTTTGTGAAAACAACTTATCTTCAAGTTATATCATGGTCGGTTGGTAGTCTGCATGTAGGTCTTCAAGAGCTGAATTAATTCTTGGTATATTTCGAGCCACACCTCCCATTGTAGAAGCATCTTACAGGTTGGTTGTTGTTTCACTTCTCCCATGATAAGGACAATTCTTGTAATAATGTGCCTCACCGCATCCCAAACATTTTATAAGGTGTTTATGAGTATGTCGATTCTCTCGTTTTCTGGAGGCTTCTATGGGTCACTCCTCTATTGGCCATTTTGTTTTCTGTTTATTTCTCCCATATTGCCTACTTGCTGAATTTCTTGCAGTATTTTTAAAATTACAAGACTTGTTATTCTTAAAATTTGAATTATTTTTCTGTCTTTTCTTTGGCGGCCAGTTTCTGCCTATTTCCCCTTTTTCCTTGGACTGCTGATAGCACATTTGTGCTTTTCAAATCACTTTGTCCATGGTTTTCGGGTTTATGAATTCGATTCTTTCCTTCATGTGTCTAGGTAGACTGCTCAAAAATCGTTGAACTTTAGCCTTCTCATCTCGTAGGTAAGGTACGTATCTCAATAGTGATGTGAACTTAGTTAATTCATCCATTGCCAATTGTCCCAATGTCAAATCATGGAATTCTTGAGATTTTCATCATAAAAATGCTTCGTTGGATACTTATCTTTGAATTATTGCTGGAACTCGTTCTAGGTCACATTCTGGTCTTCAATACTTTGAACATTTTTTAATTCCTCCCACCATAAGGTAGCTTTATCCCTCAGTTGATAGATAACCAAGTGAGCTTTGAGGTTGTTATTATATTCATAAACTTGAAAATACTTATTCATGTTAATTAGCCATGCTTCATCCACCTCTTCGACCTCTCCTTCGAAAGTAGGAGGTTTTATTTTCCAAAACTCAACCTGCAATTCCACTTTTTGTTTTTTCATCTCTTGCTAATGTGACACATTTCCGGATTTTTCTTCATTATAATTTTCATTTTTTATTGCTCCACTATGTATGTCCTCCTTTCGACTTGTCATTAGTCTATCGTCGTTGTTCACTTTTCTCCCAAGTGTCTCTTTCAGGGCTTAGTGGAACTATCCCTTGATTCTACCTATCCGAGAGGATTTTGAGAATCTTCTCCTGCTCTTGCATCAATCTTTCATTTTCGCTTCTCACCTGGACCGTTTCTTCCTGTAAATTTTGCATTGTACTCAGCAGCAGTATACTCGTCTGATATTGTTGTTCTTCAAGTAATATGTTGGTCTTTTGATGCTGATATACACTCAATTGTACCCACACTTCTGGTTTCATATGAGGATTGGATTGGGGATGAAGTTCCCTAGTATTTATGGGTACTTAGTGTGTTGATACCCTTGTCATTGTATCCTTTTTAGTTTTGTCACAATTTGCACACAAAATTTTTTATTCAGGTGACCCATTTGGGTCCCAACGTATGAATGCTACTCTAATACCACTTGTGACACACACACACACACACACACACACATATATATATATATCCCTATTTACTATCTATTATAACTAGCTTGGGTTAGAACTATTCATTTTTTCACATTCAATTAAAAAAAACCACTATGAAGAAAATTTATTTTGTGGCAGTGAGCTATATAAACAACATACATAACTAACTAATCTTATCACCACGTGATAACCCTTAACCATAATCACCTAGATCTTAATAAATATTGGAGTTCACATATAAAATAATGGTGTCATTTATTAGACTTACCATGTAATTATTTTCTATTATTCAATATAGATTCGAAGCACATTTGATCTAACAGTTATGATTTTTCAACCACAAAACCATAAATTCATTTGTGTTTTCATTTGATGGAAAATATGGGTTTATTATTATTCCTCTACCTTAGTTATATGATTATACATGTGATTAAATCCTAAGGTAAGAAGCTTCTCTCTAACCCGATCTTCCATGCCACTATGCAATGAATTGGTTTGACACTTGCAATGTATAGCACTGTTAGATCTGTTGTACTAAGATCGATGGTCGAGAGATGATTTGGCTTTGGGTTAAGGTACTCAACCTCCCCTCAACCGTAACCGTTTTACTCATTTTCACTTTGTGAAATTCTGTCTCCAGCTCCACCACTCTGTGGCTTCAAAAGCCGCCATCGCTTTGTACCAAGATGACTCGAATTTTCTTCGTGGATGTAACTAAATGTCCACTCTACCGACATCCCAACCACTACATGTAACATTTGAATGGTGAATTTTCTTCCATTATCTTATGTAATCTACAGTTATGATCTCTCGTTCATTTTGCAATATTTTCTCTTAATTATCTCAGGTTTAATTGTGCACATAGACCTCTGGCTACTACTTTCTTGCATTTTTATTTGTATGAGCTTCAACTAATGGTTTTTATCTATCCGTTTGATGAGCTTATGGTTCATCATAGTGCATATACATGGCAAAGGTTAAATCCTCCCATCGTTGGGGATTCAAGCTTACTTCTCCCACACGCTCACATAAGTGAGTCCATACTATTGCTGATGTCATTTTTCATTTACAGTTTTGGAAATTACTCAGATAAGGGTTTTGAATATTCTCGGTTCTCCTTGTTTTTTCAAGTCTACGGCACCAAGTTTCTTGGCTCCCATACCAAGGTGATTCTTTGAAATTTTTCTTGGGTCGATAGTTAAACTTCCTTGGTTATTACCGAGGGTTTGATATTGTAACCCCTATCACTAAAATATTCAAATGTTTTCTTTACATGTAATTTGTGACCTCACACCCTTTTACTTGTGTATTGTTGTTCTTCACGCCATTTTGTCTTTAGTGGGTGAATTCCTCACTTTGTTTCTAAACAGGTACTGTGGGTCTCTGGATATTTTTAAATTGAAATGAAATCCTTCTGGTTTCTGGGAATTAAGCCCTAAGATATTATACACTTTTCATTGAAGCCTTAAGGCTTTGTTTTCATATTTTTGTTCAAACTTAGTGTAAATAATATTATAGTCTTAAATATGGCTTAATATATATGAGTTTTCATTATTCATAAGTTTCTCTATGCATGTAAATGATCTTCGGTTGCATTCTGGAGAATCCTCCTAGTTCTGAGTTTGAAATGTTATTTTTGGCTTGGAAATTCCCTTTATTTCTTGTTAATGGTTCAACTCAGACATCCTTTGGCACAAACATAATGTCAAGTCAACTTATATATTTTGTTGTAAATTATGTTTAATTCTTTACTCAGAATTTTAGTACTTTGGCAGTAATTATTATTCCTGCCTTCACAATGTTAGGTCTATATATTACTAGTGTAGTCCCTTATTGTGGTTAGTATAGCCCCCTTATTGTTATTTTTGTACCACTGTAACTCCCATATTGTTATTATTGTTCCCTTAAATTATTATTGCTAGGTCGCCTAGGATTATATTGTGACCCCATGGACTCCTATATGTAGAAGGAGGTTTTATCATTTGTATCATCCAAGAATTGTTCATTTATGTAATGTAAAGGAGGCTTTCCCCTCGAATTATCTTATTTATAAGGCGTTGATCTCTCTTTCTTCTATTTTTGGAGTTGGTTTTATAACATTTGCTATTAGAGCTTTGTGTTCTAGGGTTTTGCTGCTACAAACTGGTCGTCGTGGAAATTTCGCTATAACGTTTTCTCTATGAAGGTTCATAAGTGGAAATTCTTATCATGCGTAGCCAAAATCCCGAGGAACTTTGTGTATAAATTTTAGATCTTGGTTCACAATATTTTCATAGATATGATCTATGGATTTTGGGGTTGTTTCAGGCTCCTGAATTTCATCTCAAAGAGGTGACCATGGGAAAATCCTCATAAATCTCTCTCTGAATATCAGTTTGGGATTCTGTAAAATGTGGCTGAAATTGCATGGATTGTAGATTCGTGTATATCTATTTCAGATTTCAAGGAGGAAATAGTGACATGTGGCACGTCGTACAAGTTCGATCTACTGAACGAGTCCATAATTAGGTCATTCCAAAGAAGATCAAACCTATGGCATTGGAAAGAAGATTCAGAGAGCTACTACAGAACCGAATTTCAGATATTTAAAATCAAAGATCAAAGAGATGATTTAGTTTCAATATCGAGCTCCTGAAAAGAAAAAAGAAAAAAGGTGTGTATTTTTTTTTAAATTACATAAGCCTTGTTTGAAAAATCAGTTTGAAGTGATTCAAAGAGAATATTGAAGCATAGATATCAGTATTGGATTCTAAAATTCCCCCTATAAATAATTCAACACCAATGAAGCCCTCAAAATACTCTTCTATGACTCATGAAGATGAAGAAGTGCAACATGATATATCAAAATTACAAGAGCAAGTGCACCAAATTTCACTCTCACTAAGAGCAACAAAAAATGAAATAGAAGTTTTCAAGAAAAGTGTGGAAGTTAAGATGCATGGTTTGAAGAAAGGCATGGAATCCAATATGTATGGCATGGAAGCTAAGATTGATGGTATAGAGGAAAAAATGAAAGACAACATGGAAGACATGAACAATAATTTAAAAGCGAACATGGAAGGTTTCACAAAGTTGATACAAGAAATGATTCCTAATGGCGAAAAGATAGTAGAGGAAACTCATCATGAAAAAAAAAATGTTAATCATGATTTCATAAACTCTAATGTTGGATTGAAGACTGACCATATTCCAAATATTGATATGAGTAAGTTTGATGGAAAGGATCGCGTAACATGGATACAACAGATGGAGCGATATTTTGATATCAATAATTTGCAAAACACATAAAATTCACACATTGCAAATTTATATTTAGAAAAAAACACATTTGTATGGTATCGATGGCTTTACTCCCGTAAAAAAAAATTTACATGGTCAATTTTTATGGACGAAATGATAGCACATTATGACGATACAAAGAGGAACACCTTCTTTAGCCAATTGATAAATCTCAAACAAAAGGGTTCTGTGGTGGAGCACATTGAGGAATTTCAAAAATTGAATATAAGGGTAAATGATATTCCAGAGGAACACACGATTGATGTCTTTATGGGGATTTTAAAGGATAACATCCAACATGAGGTTCGCCTTTGGGAATATGATTCATTGGATAAGGCATTAAGGTTGGAAAGAAAAATTGAATGTAAAATTATGGCAACAAGGAATCCTACCACTCATATCTATAAATATGGAAGTGTTTCTACTCCTAGACTTCTGCAACCTACAAGGTTGACACCACAACAATTTGAAGAAAAAATATCAAAAGGGCTTTGCTACAATTGTGATAAAAATACACTAAAGGTCATAAGTGTGCCGAGAAGAAATTATTTTACATAGATTGTGAAGAGGAGGAAGATTATGAACAAGAAACTTCAAAAGAAGAGGATATACACTAGGAACCATCCCTAGACAAAGAAGAAATGAGTCTAACCATATCGTGTAATTCATTGGCAGGAATTACCACTGCTCAAACTCTCTAGATATAAGGACATATCAAGAAGAAAAATTTAATAGTGTTGATTTATTCGGGTAGTACCCATAATTTAATTCATTGTAAGGTAGCCAAGGAATTGAATTTCTTCCTATACCCAGCACTAGAATGTCAAGTGATGGTTGCAAATGGAGGAACTATAAATTGCTCCGGAAAATTCCATAATATTGATCTAACCATGGGGGAATATTTATTGAATAGCCCAATTCTTTTCATTCCAGTGGGAGGTGTTGATGTTGTACTGGGAGTACAATGCTTACAATCTTTGGGGATGATGGCTTTTAATTTTCAAGAATTTTTCTTGAAAAAAAATTGGAAGGAAAGGAAGTTGAATTAAAGGGTATCATAGGGAAGCCAGGAAAGAGAATAAGCTCTAATTTCATGACAAATATTCTGAATAAAGAACAATGAGACATAATTGTGCAATTATTCTCACTAGAAGTTCCGACATCAAAATCGTATATTTCTCCAAATCTCCAAAAATTCTTGGAAAATCATTCTAAGGTGTTTGAAACCTCCAAAGGATTCCCACCTATTCGTGATCATGATCATGCTATTCATTTGATTCCAGGAATTTTTCCTCCAAACATCCTGCCTTATAGATATCCTTATGTCCAAAAGAGTGAAATTGAACGTATGATTGCAGAAAGGTTAGAGCCTGGTATAATTAAACCTAGTCAAAGTTATTTCTCTGCTCCAGTAGTATTGGTGGATAAGAAGGATAGATCATGGTGCGTGTGTCTGGATTATAGGGAGATCAATAAGCTCATTATTAAAGATAAATTTCCCATTCCTATGATTGATGAATTATTGGATTAATTACATGGAGCATTTTATTTTACCAAGTTGGATATGCATTCAAGGTATCATAAAATTAGAATGAAGACTAAAGCTATTCCGAAAAAAGCATTTCGAACTCATGAGGATCATTATGAATTTTTTGTCATGCCTTTTGGCCTTATCAATGCACCTTCTACATTTGAAGGGTTGATGAATTTCATTTTCAAACCCTTCCGTAGAAATTTTTTTTTAGTATTTTTTGATGATATACTAATCTACAGCACGTCTTTGAAGGATCATTTTCAACATATTGACAGGGTGCTTAAACTATTGGAGGAGAAACAATTATATACAAAAACCTCCATATTTTTATTTGGAGTAAAAGAGGTGGAATATATGGGTCATATTTTATCTCACGAGGGTGTTAAGGTAGACACTAAAAAAATTAAAGCCATTAAGGAATGGAAAGTCCCCACAACCATAAAGCAGTTGTGAGGATTTCTCAGGTTAACAAGGTATTATCGAAATTTTGTTAAGAATTATCAGAGAATAGCAACACCTCTAACAATATTATTGAAGAGGAATGCATTTTCATGGTCTCCTAAAGAAACTAAGGACTTTGAACATCTTAAAGAGAAAATGTGCCTAGCACCGGTCTTAGCTACGGCAAACTTCACAAAAACCTTTATTCTTGAATGTAATGCCTCAGGAAATGGAATTGGTGTTGTTTTAATGCAAGAAGGAAGAACTATTGCTTTTTAAAGTCGTCTAATCAAATGAAAGTATTTACAGAAAGCTATTTTTGAGAAGGAAATGTTAGAAATACTATATGCACTAAAGAAATGGCGACCTTACCTAATGGGAAGACATTTCAAGGTAAAAATTGATCATGATAGTCTTAAACACTTTTTGGAACAAAGAATATCTTCAGAAGAGCAGAAAAATGGGTCACAAAGATGTTGGGTTATGACTTTGAAATCATCTACAAAATAGGGAGGCTAAATGTTGTTGTAGATGCACTCTGAAGAAAGGATGAAGAGGTGGAAGCATTGCTTTGTGCCATTTCTATTATCCAACCAGATTGGATAACTGAAGCAAGGGATGAATGGAAGAAGGATGAAGAAGTGTGGACACTTAGTCAAAAGTTGCAGCAAGATCCTAGTACATATGATATATTTAGTTGGAAAAATGATTCCTTATGGTAAAAATATTTCTTATATATTTATAATAATTCCAAACTAAAACAAAAGATTCTTTTGGAATTTCACACTTCTCCTTTAGGAGGACACTCGAGATTTTTATAAACTTAATAGAGGGTGAAGAAAGCATTTTTTTGGGATAGCCTTAAATCTGATATAAAATTTTTTGTGGTGGAATGTTTTGTTTTCCAGCAAAATGAAGTTGAGAGAATTAATACCACGGGTCTTTGACATCCTTTATCCATTCCAAGTCAACATTGGGAGGAGATTTCAATGAATTTTATCACAGGCTTACCTAATTCTAAAGGAAAGAGTGTCATCATGGTGGTAGTTGATAAAGTTACCAAGTATACACACATTTTTGCATTATCTCATCCATTTAAAGCAAGTACAGTTGCTACTGCATTTATAGAAAAAAAAATCGAAAGCTACATGGAAACCCGAAGATTATTGTAAGCGAAAGAGATCCCATTCTTACTGTAAATTTTTGGGTGGAATTATTTTCTTGTTTGGGTATTCAACTAGCTCATAGCTCATCTTATCATCCTCAATCTGATGGTCAAACTAAGATAGTGAAAAACATTTTGGTATTGGGGTGTTTGTGTACTCTAAATCTAGGGGATAAGGGCTACAGCGGCACTTATGGGTAGAATTTCTTGAGGAGAAGGTCGTTGACGGGGTTAGTGAGGTAGGTCTCGTTCGATTCCGTCAAGATGTATGTCCCCTAAGGCTTCTTTTGTGACATCATAGAGAAGGACTAGCTCTCCTTCGGTAAATGAGCAAGGGGTGATGTGGTGGTCAAATAATGCTTTTACCCTTTTCTTATGGGCCTCATAGTGTTGCAGCGATTGTCGCCTGTTTTCATCAACTGGCTCTAGTTTTACTAGGCATTGTTCTAGAGGCTAGGTGTCATCAATGAGTTTGATGGCGATATGCAAGTTTGGGATCTCAGGTTCTATGGGGATCACAGCTTCGATCCCATATACTAAGTGGAGAGGAGTAAAACCAGTGGAAGTCTTAACTACCGTGCAGTATGCCCACAGGGCAGAAAAGAGCATGTGGTGCTAGTTGGTTTTGTGGTTATTCACCATGCGTTGTAACATAGTTTTAAGTACTTTGTTAATGGCCTCTACCTGTCTGTTGGACTGGGGGTAATATGGTGAAGCGAATCCATGGGTGAATCCGAGATGATGAGATAGCTCCTCGAAGAATTCGTTTTCAAAGTGCTTTCAGTGGTCGGAGACTAACTCTTTTGGGACACCAAATTGGGCTATCACATGGTTGAACAAGAATCGAGCGGCGGTTCTTGTTGTATTGTCGTATGTGGGCATGGCTTCGGCCCACTTGGTGAAATAATCGACAGCCACAATGATGTATTTATGGTTGCCTGATGAGGCTGGGTTACAAGTCATGAAGTCGATTCCTCATTTACAGAAGGGGTCGGCTACGATGACAGGATGTAGAGGGACGAGTGGTGCTCTTGCCTTGTGGGCAAAGCATTGGCACCGCTCGCATCTTTTGACTACCGTGTTACAGTCGCAAAACAGGGACGGCAAAAAATTCCCTACTCATAGGACTTTTTTGGCAGTAGATATTCCAGATAGATGGCGGCCGCATGCACTTGTGTGGCAATCGTTCAAGGCTTGCTCTACTTGATCGTGAGTGAGGCATCACTGCAAGATTGTATCGATGACTCTCCTATATAATACATCTCCTATGAGGAGGTATCGAGGGGATTGTTGGTGTATGCGTCGGCGGTCATCTTGCATGAGGTGAGGTTTGAAATTTTGGGTTCATAATAATATAATAATATCCCCATACCAAGGGTCATCGGTTGCTACAAAGAACAGGTGTTCATCCAGAAGCGAATCATTTACTGGTGATCCTTTGGAATCTCCTGGGAGGTCTATAATGAATTCTGTTAGGGCAAGTGCCTTTTTGCTTTTGGGAGAGCGAAACTGTAAGTCTTATTCTTGGAGAATGACTATCTAGTGGACATACTTGTGGTTCATTAGCTGGCGTGTGAGCAGGTATTTGATGGGATTAGTATCTGCTACGACTGTGGCATTTTTTAAAATGATGTAATGGCGATGTTTCTATACTACGTGGATTAATACTAGGGAATTTATTTCTTCGGGCTCATATCCTAATGCAGGGCCTGATAGGGTTTTACTGACGTAATAGATTACGTGCTCCCTCCCATCTGGGCCCTCCTGAACCAATACTCTGGCCAACATGGAGTTAGAGGCTGATAGATACAGTATATAATCCTTCTTATAGTCAGGGGGACTGATAAGTGGTGTTGAAGATAGTGTTTCTTTTAGCGCATCAAATGCTTATTGGGCATGATTATCCCATTTAAATGGGATGTCCTGGCAGATGAGGCGTAGGAACCCTTGAGCACGGGTGGCATAATCTGGGACAAAACGTCACAGAAAATTGGCCTTTCCTTTCAGGCTTTGGAGTTGGCTGAGTGTTCGAGGTGGAGGGACCTCTTTAATGGCTTGAAATTTTAAAGGGTCAACTCAAATCCCTTGCTGGGACATAATAAAACCTAACAGTCTTCCTACGTTGATGCAGAAGATGCACTTAAGAGGGTTTAAGTGCAGGTTGTATTGACGGTATCATTGGAATACCAATCGCAGATCCTCGGGATGGTCGGAGTGTTTCTTGGAGTGTACCGTAAGGTCGTCCAAGTAGGTGAGGATAAGGTGTGCCAAGTCAGGAAATATGTAATTCGTGGCCTTTTGGAAGGTATCTCCGGCATTCTTTAGGTCAAATGGAATTACCTTGTATACGAATGTGCCCCAGGGGGTGGTGAACGTATTTTTGTACCAATTTGTATGGCGGATCTGGATTTGATTATATCTGTAGAACCCATCCATGAAGGATAGAGCCTCGTGGCCAGTGCAAGCATCGATAACTTAGTCGATGAAAGGGGTGGGATAATTGTCTTTAGGACAAGCTTTGTTCAAATCCTGAAAATCGGTGTAGACGCATATGGTGCCTTATTTTTTCATGACGGGAACATGGTTAGAAACCCAAGATGTATAGGCGATGGGGTAGATAAACCTGGATTTGTGAAGCTTGTCAATTTTTCATTTTATTGCTTCTGCCTTTGATGGGTGCAGTTGACGTTGTTTTTGGCGGACTAGGGTTACATCCAGCCAAGTGTCACTATGGTGCTCTACGATCGTGGGACTAAGCCTAGGAATCTCTGAGTAGTCCCAAGCAAAGATATCTCGATACTCTTGTAATAATTTGGTATAAGAGGCTATTTCTTCTGGTGAAAATGCTGCCCCTAGCGAGATTTCTTTGACTTTTGACGGACTTTGAGATATGTTCACTTTTATGGTAGGTGAAATATTCGACATATTACCTTCCTCAAACACGTCGGGCACGAGGATGGGGTTTTTAAACCAGTCGACCTTTGCTGACGGCAGAAAGTATTTTGATTCAATTGCATAGATCTTCGGTTCATTTGTCTTGTCATGACTGAATGCCTTCCTGGGAAGAAACAGTGAGCAGTGATGCAATGCATGGGTAATCGAGCTCCTTCATGGTTTCCAAGATATCCTCATTCGAATGGAAGAGGGTCTCAAAGGGGGATTTTTCCCCCGTAGGTTGAGACTGAATGGGGGTGATCCTGGTGGAGCTAGTTGAGAAACACGACAAAGACTCCATCGTGGATGTGGTGGAACCAGACGTCATTGATAGAGTGCAGACATATTGGGTCTGTACTGTCGTAGGGCCAGCTACTCTTGTAGCTGCAGCTGTCTCAACACCTATGGTAGATGAGCAGATAGCTCGAGTCATGGTTCTGATGCATGATTTCATGAACCATATGTGGTGTGTCATTTCATCGACATTTGGAGGGGGACGGATCTCCCTAATTGGATGCCTTTCAGATGGTCATGATGGGGTGGACGTATTTGTCCCATTTTCTTGGGTCGTCGAACTCTTCATGGAATCCCATTCTGCGTCTTCTTCTTGAGAGGCGGATGATGGTCAATCGCATACAGTCTAAAGCTGTGTGGAATCTTGGTATGTAGTGGCAATGACATACAGGGTGGCTATCCCCTCATATCTGGCATGAATATTGAATATCCATGTTAGTACGGTACACTACATGGACTGGGTACCATCGTTGGAACATTTCCAAGGCTGGGCAGTCAATGATGAAATGATCAACTTCATCGAAAAGTATGCACCTTTTGACTGGGGGAGGTGGTATAGCAAGGGGCATTTGGGTGACCATTGTTCTTCTTATAGATACAAGATGATACAAGGCTCGTCATTAATAGACTGGATGAAGGGATCCTCTTGATAGGATCGCTCGATCACGTGTAAGGCATCCATACACCATGGTATTTCTAGACAATGGTGGTTATAATTCCCATAGGTGTCACAGAGGGTGCATGCGTGATTTGTACGCAGTAGTTTTCCTATACTTTTGGTGGCAAGTTCCTTTTTGTGAGAATGTAGTTTTGAGGTGCCTTCCTCGCAGCCGAGGAGTAGTTTTAACTCGTCCAACTCTGGGCATATGTGAGTAGGGTGTTTTGTGACATCACATACAGCGTAGGCTGATGACTCCCTCTGCATGGTTGGGGTCACCACTTTCTTTCCTTTCTTGGCGATTTTATTTATCGTGGTCACCAGTTTCGCAGCGGGAATTTCCCTTGCGGGGGTGGTTTCGACTTCTACTTGGGTAGGTTGGGACTCCTCGGGACCGGAGGGCTTTAACCCAAATGCAGTAACATTGGCAGCTCGTGTTCCTAGAGGAGGAACGAGATACCACACTGGGAACGCCAATGATATATTGGGTAATACCAGTGTTGACAAGACTTGCTGGGACGTGAAGCTAGGAGGTGGGTAGAGGAAAGGATTTTGGGAGGCGGCATAAACTAGGGAGGCTACAGTAGTTGATTCCTCAGTGTCATTACTACTTGAGTCTGTGTCCTGACTAACCTCGGTGCTTGATGTGGACATCATGCATACTGGCGCCCCTATGGCATCGAGCGATACCTTAGGGATAATAAGAGGATCTCCTAGGAATGACCCTAGGATGGACGACGGTTTGAATTAGCCAGGGCCATATTCTTGATACCGTAAAAGACCATATGTGGTTGTATCTACATACGGTAGAACCATATCTGTGTTGGTCAAGGGACGCTTTTCAGTGTGCGTCAGTTGTTCTACTGTGATTATTCGATCCTTGTGGGGGAACATCATGATGCGGAAAATAGAGGATGCTATGGCAGACATGGCATACATGTAACTCCACCCAAGGATTATATTGTAATCCAAGTGAGCGTCCAAGACTTCGATTTATATGTGGACTGTCTTACCGGATAAGTAGACCGGTGCATTTTGGAAGAGACCGACGAGGGTCGAGGCGTGACCATCGTATGCTCTGAGTGTGATGACGGAAGGTTTGAGTTCGAAGGTTCCTAACTTCTGCCATACATTCTTTGACATGATGCATGTGGATGCACCCTTGTCAATGACACATCGGTGAATAGTGATATTCTGTACCGATACTGGTATCTGGAAGGCAACCATGGAGGGATGCCTAGGGGTGGCTTTGTCTAAGTCAAAATCCATCATGTTCGTGTTGGTAGGGTCAACGACGCCTAATGCAGAAAGTAGGGCTTTCCGTTGCTTTGGGCATGACTGTAGTACCTCCAAAGTGGACATAGCAGCAGGTGACTGGGCTAAATCGTCTACGATGCTATAATTGTGGGCTTCTTTGGAGTAGTTACCTACTCACCTATTAGGCCCTTTTACCATTTTTGGTAATGGTTCGAAAGGAATCTTTGGAATGGTTAAAGGTGCAGTCAGCACGCTCATACTAGCCCCTAACGTACAAGTGTCTGGTGGGGTGTCGTAGCTGTTATTATGAGTTTGGAAAAACATTTCTTCCCCACCCAAGTAAATTTCACGGTTGTTTTTATCAGAATCTTTGGGGTTTTGCTGCTGAGTGTTGACCATTCCTTGATGGGGGAAGGGTTCTTGTATAACCGTAGTTTTCTGGGAAGATCCTCCTTGTCCTCGGTTACTCTGAAGCTTTTTAAGCTCAGGGAGTTCAGGACAGTGTTGAGTATAGTGCCCATACTCACCACATATTGAACAATAATGATTTGCTCGTAGAGGTGGCCTTTTTCCTTGATTTTTGGAATTGCTTGGCTCCTGGTTCTGATTCCGGTTAGATTTACCTCCAGCCTGGGATCGCGGTGGGCGTTTTTGGTTGCTTCCCACCTATCCAAGTTTCCCTTTGGGTTTGTTTTTTACCTTTCTTTTAACCACGTTAGGAGGGTAGTTCTCCTAATCATACTGGTGTGGTTGATTTTGGGACGGTTGCAAAAATTTCACCTGTGCATTGTTTTGCGTCGGTGGGTTATGTGCTTGGGACTGAGCATAATGTTGCCCCATATTTGCACCTGGCTGTTGGGGGGGAGTTCTTCCATCAGTTTTTCTTCTTGCGTACTGGTTCCCCTCAACTGGAGGGTAAGGTCCTCCTTGGTGATATGCTGGTGTCCTATTAGTCAAATTTTGCTGCTGCATATGATGACTTTGAAATCTGGGTTGAGACATGTTTTGGGTAGACCCATGTGTGTAACCGGGATTCTGACTGCAACTGCCTAGGTACCCTTGGGTCATTGACCCACTAAGTCCATCTGCAGAGTTCGGCATGCTGGAAATTTTTGATAAGATTGCAGGAGAGGGGCATTGGGCAGGATATTTTATATGTATCCTAATTGCATGTAGATCAGTTCAAGTTGTTGGGATTTACTGATTGCGTCCTCTTCGGATGTGGGGTTACATTGTGCCATATCCTTTGAAATCTTCGCCGTCAGAGTTTTCAAGAATAAATCTAAAAGGACTCAGTCGTCGAGTTGTGCTTTGCATAAACTGCGATGCCATCTCCACTCATGGATATGTTTTGAAATATGGGTAGAGGGGGATTGTCTGAAATGAATCGGTAACTCCATTCCCGAATCGTGGTGAAAGGGTAACTGAAATTATGGGAGGAACGCAGTAGTGAGGGCGCTAAAGGTTCTATGTGAAGCAGGGGGTTTCTCTACATACCATTTCGTGGCCACTCCCGTAAGAGTGCATTGAAACAGCCTGAACCGAATAGTATCGTCAATGATGCTATTCGATGAGCACCACAGGTGAAAGGTCATTATATGATTTCCTGGGTCTTCCGCTTGCTTGCCTTCAAATTTTGGTATGTCTAAAGGGAGCTTCATGGGCATGGGAGGCCAATTTGGGTCGTGTGTGATGGGGTCATAAGTGAGCTTGGTTAAATCTGGTAGATTTAACACCGCTGAGAAGGGTGACTAAGAGGCTGATGCCATGGCAGCGTGTGAAGACACGAAGTTCTGGTTAGAACGAGGGTTAGTCTGTGATGTAACCGGTTGTGAATTTAGCTGGCTTCCCATATGGGATGCACTCCTCTGCCCCCCAGGGGATGAGGGGGGAGTGGTGTGCAGTTTGGTGTTGGGAGACCGACTAGGGTTCCCAAATAAGGTTGCTTCAAGAAGTGAGGAACCAACCACTATTTCAACATTCCACATTTGATGCCTAAACGGTGAAAGGCCTGGAACCCCTCCCGAAAATGGGGGGAGGTCCAAAAGATGCCTAGACCGACGAGGTTCCGTTGGAACCGTTTGAGTGTCGACCAGGTTAGGTTTTGGAAAAAAAAATTGAGGGGATCGATTCTGTTATCACGACAAATTTATGGCCACATACATAAAACAAAGCGAAAATGAAATGAATTTTCCTTTAACTTATTCTATGTGATCAATCAAGAAAAAAATGGTTTTGTTTGTTTGCACGTGACACTAAAAATCCTAGAAGACTTAATACGTCCTCACACACTCAAAATTAATTGGGCCTTGAGAGGATTTCTTGCAAGTGCTGGCACAATGTCTCGTAAGAGTTGGTGACGCCCCCAGTCAGCCGAAGAGAATCAACCAAGGTAAGGGTAGAGGGTTTGGCGCTTGCCTGCACCATCACCTATAGGGTGAAGGATGCCCTAGTTTTGGCCACTAAGAACCATCGTCCCATGTTAGCATTTGAGTCTTGGGATTCTTGGTAGTTATCTAACAGTACTGAGTATCAGTCGGGTCAGGTAGCCCCAACTGATACTGCATGCACTGCGCCTACGCCTAACCCCCTCTGAATTGGGTCTCTGTCGTGCTTGGGTTTTCTTTTCCATGGGATGATAGGTGGATTTTAAAGCTCCCTAAAAATGAAAATTATATGTTTCAAATGTGAAGCATGATCAAGGAGGCTTATTGGATGCCTACCCCCTTGATCCTAACTTAATCTATAATTTCTCTTGTGGCCCCTGTGGGGAGAATCTAGTGAGTTGGTTTAAGTTATTTTTAGGTGGCTTCATTTTCTTAGTGGGTGAATGTGTGTGAGTGTATGATGAAAAATCTCATAACTTGAACATATGGATATCGGTGATCCTTTACAAAAGTCCCCTAGTTAAACTATGTGACATTGTTCCTTGCTCAAATAGAAAGCATTTGCAGATAATGGGCCGCTTCCAAAATCTCCTAGCTAGTCTATGTGAGTGACTAAAGGGAGATGGTGAATCAAAAATGTAGAGTGTTCATATGCTTTTCTAGGGTCACCAAATGGTCCAAAGCTAACAGAGATTACTTGCTCTAATTTGTGATTCAATCCTAGTCCCACAATTTCCTAAATGCAAAAATTGAAATTTAAACTAAACAATTTCTAGACTAGCTTATGCATGTGTGGTCATGAGCCACTTACTTGGACTAGTTAAACTAAGTGTGCATACCAGAATGTGCAAAAAACATAAATTGTTCGGAAAGCAATGGTTAATTCACCCCCTACTTAAACTATGTGAACATTTTTCACAAAACCCAACTTAAATGAAAACTAACTAAATGCCTACGAAAAGGAGCAAAAAATTAGTTCTCAGAAGCTGTGGGGTATCAACACAAGTATTGGAAGATACATTAGGGGCTACCCAACACACTTAAAACTAGAAAAAATGCAGAAAATAGGGAGAAAAAATCTCTTTGCAATTTGCACGCAAAAACCCCTGACAAGTGCACTTCCCTGCACGCAGGTCACTCCTGAACGTGCACAATGTGCTTCTATGTGAAAAAAATGTGTGCCAAAGTCCTACAAGTAAAATATTAGGAGCTTCCTTCTTCAGTCTGTCACCTCAGTGAATCTAGGGATTGCAAGATGGGTCAGAGGACTGTCAGCTCCACTCCAGCATAGACTAAGGTTCTCCTGCAAAATATGGCACAACCACATAAACTTGAAACACGTCAGTGGATTCGCCAATCCTATTGTGGTGAATTTGACACACGGGTGTGCGAAATCACATGAGCTTAGAGAGTGTGGTTTACTCTCTAAACTATTGGTAACAGGCAGTATGTGGGGGGAGCTCAAAAGCATAAAACTTAAATGAAATAATATGTTGAAGTATGCTCTGGTTAAAAAACTAAAACTAAAAACACAAAAGAAGCTATATAGAGAGTTGCAAATAGTAATAATGCAAATGATGGCTCGATGGCCTCTTCTTATTGAATGCTTGGAATAAAAGAAAATCTTACCCACTTGCCAAAGGGCCCCTAGGAAATGGCTCTAAGTCTCGATGAAAGGATGTTTTTCTTTCAAGTTCTGCCTTCTGATGCAGTCTAACTCTCTCTCTCTGCTGTGGTGGACTAAGATGTTGGGTGGCCAACCATCGAGTTCTCTTTAGCTCCAGCTCCTTGGGTCACATACAATGCTGGTGTTTCTTGGGAAAATTTGGCCAGCATAACCTTGTGATCACCATTTGTTCATCTCTTGGCGGGTTTATATAGATGAGCTTCAAATCCTCCTTCCCTCCCTTGGTACATGATGGATGGTGACCCAAGGGAGAGGTGTGATTCTATTGTGTGCTCAAATATTCTTTTGTGTGCTCACATAATGTCTAAGGAGGCATTGGTGGCCGTCCTTAGGCGGCTTTCACATAAGGAGTAATTGTTCTTTTCTTGTAGTGGTCCCAGAAAGTGACTTTTTTCCATTTCCAAGAATGCGCACTTTTCGGGAAAAAGGGCACGCAGAAGGCGCTCTTCTCGAAGGAAAAAGCACGCATTTGAGCATTTATGACTAGTTCGAATTTGATTTTCTCAAAACCTTAGAGATTTTAAATACTTCTTGATTCCATAATGTACTCCTATCCTGTAAATCCTTGGGCTTGACATTAATTGATGTCGTCTTCTGCTGTATGATTTTCCAGTGTTAACAACCCATACAAACAAATGTCCCTGAAGAAAGCTAAGAAGGATAATAAATTATCATCAAAGCACTATGGTCCTTACAAGGTGTTGCAAAAGATTAGTACTATGGCATAAAAATTGGAGCTCCATGCTTCTTCGCAAGTGCAACCATTTTTCCATGTTTCATGCTTAAATAAGGTTATAGGTGACAAACTTCCATTTCAAACAATATTTCCAGAAATTGATGAGGAAGGAAAAATCATATTAGAACCTAAAGCAATCATGGAAATAAGAACTCGACAACTACGAAATCAATTAATTTCAAAGTATATCATCAAGTGGAAGAACTTACCCAATGAATATTCTACATGGGAGGATGAGAATTTTATACAGAAGCATCTAGAGCTACTCAAGCGTTGAGGACAACACTTTTTTGTAGGAGAGGGGAATGTTAGGTCCCTATATTACTAGTGTAGTCCCTTATTGTGTTTAGTGTTATTATGGTACCCTTATGACCCCCATATTGTTATTATTTTTCCCTTACATTATTATTGTTAGGTTGGCTAGGATTATATTGTGATCCCATGGACTCCTATATATAGAAGGATTTTTTGTCATTTGTATCATCCAATAATTTTTCATTTATGTAATGTAAAGGAGGTTTCCCCCTTTAAGTGGCTTATTTAAAAGGCATTGATCTCTCTTCCTTCTATTTTTGGAGCAGGTTTCATAACACACATTGCACTGACTAAGTATCTTTACTTGTTTATACATGTTCGTAGACTATATTTCATACATGTAGTTCTTCTGTTTTTTTCTTCTATTTTTTTAGTGTAAGAACTACTCGTGTATTCTTTTAATTTGAAAATTTGAATGTATTGTAGTTATCTTTATTTCCATAGAAATCCTCTTTCATGTAAATGCATTTATAAGTTGTTAACGGTACTATCAGGGGGCTAATATTTATTTAAAGTACATTTTTGTATTCAATATATCACTTTCTTGGTAAATATATTATTTCAGTTTACTATGTAAGGTTAATGTCTGGACCATCCTAATTTTGGGTTACTCTCAGTATCCCTAGTCCTAGTATAGAGATTGAACTAGAGAGGAGACAAATTGTTCAGTCCGGGGTCCCAACTCTGGATAGACTAACGGTCTCCTCTGAAATTCTATTCTGAATTTTACATATATTTGTTCTATTTACTTTCTTAGACTTTCTACACCATCACAGTTATGATTTACCCTATTAATACATTTAAAGGGAAGTACAAAAATAAATTTGTCTTAAAGGACTGCATATATATATATATATAATCCCTTTTCCCTGCTAAATACATTTATGTAAATAATTTTAAAGAAAGAAGAATATTGATACAATTCCTACTAATTTCAATTTCATTAGCTATAGTAATAATCGTTTATATAACTAGAAATCACAGTAAGATTCACATTATTTCTTATCACCTAGAAAAACACAGTAAGATTCACAATCTTTCTTAACACCTTTTTAAGTTACTTATCTCACTTTAATGTGTTGATGATTGCCTCCCAAACTTGAGAGAGGCAATTACGTCCTCAACTCCCCCCGTGCTCCACACCAGAGTAGGACTTAGATAGCAGTATTTCTGGAATAGACCTCAAGACCCTCAGTCTAGTCTTTCTTTCCAGATTCAGGTTGCAGAGTTTCCAATGGTTCCAACCAGCTCTAAATTTATCCTCACCATCAAGCCTCCTGGCTTTCCCCCAATTTCACAAAACCCCTTTTCCTCACTGGGATTTTCCTTTTATGCTCAAAGGAAAGGTAATTGTCTTTAACTGATTTTTCCTAACTACTCTGGAATCTTGGAATACTGTATCATCATTTTTTATGGAAAACATTCCATAATTAATTCTTTATTCAAAGAAAATAAATAAATCATGTTCATTACTAGATTAACATTACTAGTTAATATTATTTAAAATTAAATGTGTAATCCCTTTTTAAAAGAAAAATAAATAGTTAATTTATTAAATCCAGTTGTTACAAATGTCCACTAAGATCAATACGGCCTATTATATTTTAACCAAAAAGAAAGAAAATAATCTATCCGTGATTGTTCAAAATATTTTTTTATGATCAAAGAGAAGAGAAAGAATTGCACCAAGATCACTATAGATGTGCTTGCTTAATAAGTTAATAAGGCTGGAAGTGTCACACATGTTAGGGAATTGAGAGTAGATGTGAGTAAGGGTTGGAAATGTAAAAGTAAGTGTTTCTCATCTTCCACTTTCTTAGTATCATGAATCTGACATATTTTATCGTTCCAGAGAGTAGGGTGGTCTCACTATGAAGCTCATCAAAATTAGTTCTTATCCTAGTGATGTTCCTATTTTTCTTAGTGCTCGTCAACATAGAGAAATAATAGTGGTTATAAATGGTGGGGTTTATCACCTCATATAGTATCTTAGATTCCTTTCACCCTCCAGTTCCTTATCCTCCAACAACTTGTCCTTAAACTTGGACGTAATAGTGTCTTTGATACTATATTTTCTTCCCATAGGTATCTCCTCCTTAATTCCCTAATGGTTGAGCCAAGACTAAGCATCCTTATGTCACCCTCACTTGAGGTGAAGGTGGGGGTTTTGGCTAAACTTAGAAGCAATTTCTGAGAGCCTTTTCAATACCATGCTATAAAGCTTTTTCTTATACATCGCATATCTAAACATAGTCATAATTTCAATGGGGGATAGACCAGTTTCGATCTGGAGGATAGGATAGGGAGTATTTCCATTAACATTAAGGTTTTAGTTTATGAATTTCATTTAAATCATCTCAATATTCCTCCATAACTCTATATATATACTGCAACCCCAAACTTCAAATCCATATAAGACAACAAGAGTGATGAGAGTCTTCAAGAGGAACTTCTTTTTACTCCAAATGCAAAGATCGAACGATTTCCAATTGTTTTCAAGCTCATAATAAGCTTTCAAGCCTCCAAAATTCATTTTATTGATGCTATAATTCCAGTTGAGGAGACAATATTTTTTAGAGTGGTTCTGCCAAGAATGGACATGGTAGAAATGCATGTCAGTTTAATATTAATTGCACCAAATTAATTATTTCATTTCCATTTTAATATGATGTAGATTTTGATCATCCAACCAATTGTTCCATCCCTAACTAAAATTTGTTGGTGTATTTGAATACTTGTCATGTCAATATTGATACTTGCATCTATTTCAAAAAAAAAAATAACCACGTAATGGAAATGTGCAAAAAAGTAAAAATAGTGACATTTCCATAAGATGACTCGTGTTTATATATATATATATATATATATCATAATGATTTTCATGTCGTTAAACCATTGAACCATAAGATAATTAGTTTTAAAAAGAAAACATGGGAATGTACACTACCATGATTGAGTGGCAAGCCCCTCTCAATTTCTATTATATGGTGTAAAATACAAAATTAATAAGTCATATCATATCGAATGGGATCATGCAAAGTGGACACTCTAATGATCAAAGAAATTTTTTTTCTTAGAATTGATAAAACATTGATTATCATGTATCTTTCATTACATGAAAGGGTGACTCCAATATTCCAAGGTTCTAGGCATTCGTTAAGTAGATAGGTGTATCTATTTCATCTTGTGGAAGTGGGCTTTTGAATTTTGATTTTTTATTAAATGGATGGGCAAGATTTGATATTGACGGAATATTCTTAGTAATATACACCATCTAAGTCATAAGATGATTTTTGTTCTTTTCATTTTCAGACATAAAAATATAGCACATTAAATTGAATTATTATTTATTTTCCAACATATTAAGACAATCATAACCACTTCCATTCTCTTTAGCCTCTTCGGTGCACCATTACCATCTTATTATTTCATCAAAACTGCTTCCGATATCTTATTTTCATTTGTTTGTCAATATTTTATTATTAAATTTTTACTTGGAGGTGATTGTGTATATGTGCATCCTACTGATCCCATGCCTGAGGATATTGTGGGAAAGGATATACGCTTCTTTCTGATAAAGCATACTATTTCTTGATGAGTTTGCTATCTAGAGGTCAGAAAGACCATTCTCAGCTAGATATGTGGGAATGAGGACTACTACTATATGAGGTACCTTGTAAACCCTAAGGCATATGAGTGATCTAGTTTTGAGATAAGATGAGAAGGTGAAGACGATAAGCACCCTTGAGAGTAAGGATTAATTCACGGCAAGGTTGAACCTTCAATCACCAATGCTAGGGTTTCAAGGATGTCGGGGAAAATATATAATTCTATCAAACCCTAATGCACATGTTGAGGTATAGTAGCAGTCAAGGGCCTAGGGAGACATGCTATGCAATAAATCCCACCATGATATCATGTGATGTCGATGAGACTGTGCCCTTAGAGGCATAGGTTAAAAACATAAAAGGGGGTCACTTTCTTGCCAAATTATGGTTTCTCCCAAACCCTAGTATAGTAAACATAAGGGGAGCCCAAAATGAAATCTTTATTTTCCACATGAAGTGCTTCTGTTGGTTTCGATACATACTAGGGCACGATAAGTTTTGAAGTCATGGGAGTCTCTTGGCACGTCATGGAAGAGAAACACCTTCGAAACCCTAATGTATTCATAAGGTTAACATCTAAGGCAAAACATGATGTGTGGGGGCTACATGTAAAGCACGAATGGGGAAAACATCAAAGTTCGATAGATAGGGGGAGAGGAGAGTAACCGATAAAGAGTTTGATCGAAACCCTAATGGGTTGAGAAAGGAAATGGAGGGAACCCAAAATTTGAATATGCCCAAAATTTTGGGTGGTGTTGTAGCAACTACAACAGCAGGTTATCAAGAATAATCTAAAGGAAGCCCAGGACAGGCAAGTTATGTAGATCACAATAGGTTGTTTACGGATTTTTAGGTTGGGGAACAGGCGTACTTGCTCATCAAACCCGAGGATATCTCCTTAAGGATTGGATCATGTGCCAACCTGGTACCTCAGTATTGTGGACCTTTCAAGATTCTTGAAAGGATTGGACTAGTATCCTATCAACTTTCACTGCCTCTGATAGTGAAGGCCATGATGTTTTCCATGTGCCATTTCTTAAAAAGTATGTTAAATATGTTGATCATGTGATTGACTGGTATGTATTGCAGGTGGAGATAAAAGGAGAATTCCAGTCAGAACCTCAGTGTATTTTACAGAAAAATATGTTCATGCTCTAGAACCAAGAAATCGAGCAGGTTAAAGTACAGTGGAAGCAATCTGGGCCCGATGGAGCTACATGGGAGATGGTGGATCAGAAGCGGGCTATGTATCCTTCTCTTTTCACTGGTTGAGTGAATGTTTTTGGCCACATGTTTTGGTGTGATGTGCCTTATTGCTTGTAGGTTTCATTGAACACTGAGGATAGTGTTCCCCCAAGGGGGAGGGTTCTGTAACAACCCTGATCAAAATTCCATGTAATAAAGTTAATAGAGACAAAATAATAAGACCAAGGTCATGTTACATGTATTCCAAAATGAATGTTGGGAAAAACATCCTACTATGCATGTTCATTTGTTTTATTATGGCTAAGGAAATTCGAAAAGGAAATGACAAAGGCTTTGGAAAGGCAAGAGGAATTAATTGGCATTTCATTTATGACAATAATGGAAATTAGGAGAAAAGGAAGGTGAAAGGTCACAGGTTGCATGTGATGAGGAAAATGAAGAAAAAATAATGGAAATCAGAGAAAATAAAGGCCTCATTAATAAAAAGGTGTATGAGGATCAATTTTTACCCTTTTGTCATATCCATTTTGGAGCTCTCTCTCTATTCTCTCTCTCTCTCACTCTTGGATGTTTTCTTGGAGAATTTCAGCATTGGATCAAGAAAATCAAATGAAGTACAAAGAAGGCAAAGGGAAGCAAATGTCAAGGAAGGAAGAGCAGGATCAAGCAACTACAACGGGATTACTTGAAGGTATCGATTTGCATGTGTGATTTCCTTGCTAGATTTGGCATGCATGTGTGGTTTTGGTTCTCTTGTTGTTATTGGAATAGTTTTTGCCAAGTGTGACAATGTTCTTCATCCTTGCCTTTCCATTTCCAAATAGCCATGGTGTGGTGGGTTTTCTTGTATTTGGTTGAGCTAAATTTTTAGATGGATTCGAAGCTGAGTGGGGTAGTCTCAAGATTATTCAAAAGGCCTAGGAATCCCCAGATGGGATACACAATAAATATTGGTTGTGAACACCTTGATTCAGCCTAGGAATCTTGGGATGTGATACATGGTAAAGCTCATAGGGTAATGCCCTTGATTGGGCCTAGGAATCCTGAGATTGGATACACGATAAAGCCCAAAGGGTGGTGACTTTGTAGGACCAGGAATGCCTTAATTGGTAATGGATGGATATATGGTAAATTTGAGAGGTTGAGACAGAAAAATTCCTCATGGTTCAAGTGGAGAAATATGGAGGCATTCATGCTTGTTTAGGGCCTAGTGATCCGGTGGGGATTGTGATAAAGCCTGGTTTTATTAATGAGGGTTCAAGCCTAGTTATTTGGTGGGTATTACGGTAAATCCTAGTTGTATTAATGAGGGTTCAAGCCTAGTGATCCAGTGAAGATTTCGGTAAAGCATGAGGAAGCCATGGTTGGTTTTTTTGTGAGTCTCACATTCATACTAGGAATATGGCACAAGGGTGATTGGCTGAAAGAAAGATTTGGTTCAACCCAATCTATGGTCAAGTGGTTCATGGAAGTCCCAAACCTAGTTGGTGTATGCATTCATTAATAATATCTCCTTATCCTTGGTATTTCATGTGTAAATGTACTGGTTCAAATGTGGTTTTTATGGTTGTCATATCCTTGTCATTTATGTTGGTTTTATGTTGGTTATGAGTATGCTTTATGACATACTTGATGCATGGATCTCATCATGTTTTGATTAGAAAATGAATGAAAAATGAATCTATTACCTAACAAATGATAATGCAACTATTCTGATAAGGCATCAATCTTCTTTACGAATCTTAGATAAGTATCAAACCCCTATGCTCAGCTATTTTTTTATGACCTGTAGAATTACATATTTATGACATGTTTGACGAAATGTATGTCATGGCTAGTAGGGGTCATATCAATTAATTGTACCAATGATTACATTAGTAGCCTTATTCCATTGTTATTTATCATTTCTGAAGGTTTCATGAAGTTCTAGGTAGTGGCCTGAGACCTAGCCCTGGAAAAGTGGCTCAGAATTCAAGATTGTTGGCTCAGAACTTCTTGGAAAAGTCCACAATCGCTGGCATGCCTTGCTATGGTATTGAATTTAAGTCCTCATTCACATGCATGGATTTTCATGGGAGTGGTTGAGGGTCCAAATCAGTAAAATTTCAAGTTACCTCAAGGGTTGGTCACCTGGAAGGGTTGGTTGGCTCTTGAAGGTTCTGTAGCACGTGTGAAAGGTTATGTTGGTTTGGTTTTGTCAGTTCCACTTCCTTAAATGTACATGGGGAATTGAATCACATCATAGTAGCATCATGTCACATGTCTAACCCATCAAACCAGTTAACTTGGGTAAATGTGGAAGGATGTTTTTACAACATCCAATAGAAAGCTCGCCTTTGGGAACCTAATTCATTAGAGACAACATTCAGGGTGGCAAGAAAATTTTAAAGAAAAATTATGGAAACAAGGAATTCTACCACTCACAATTATAAATATGGAAGTGTTGTTGCTCCTAGCCTCCCACAACCTACAAGGTTGACATCACAACAATTGGAGGAAAAAAGAGAAAAAGGGATTTTTTACAATTGTGATAGAAAATACACTAAAGGTCATAAATGTGCTGAGAAAAACATATTTTACATTGATTGTGAAGAGGAGGAATAAAAGGAACAATAAACATCAAAAGAAGAGGATATACACCAAGAACCAACCCTGTAAAAAGGAAAAATGAATCTGACCATATCTTGTAATTCATTGGAGGGAATTATTACTCCTTAAACTCTCAAGGTAAACGTATATATCAAGAATAAAATTTAATAGTGTAGATTGATCCAGGTAGTACCCATAATTTTATTCATTGTAATATAGCCATGGAATTGAATTTCTTTCTATATCCAACACTAGAGTGTCAAGTGATGGTTGCAAACGGAGGAACTATAAGTACCTCTGGAAAGTGCCATAATATCAAGCTAAAAATGTGAAAATATTTATTTAATAGCCCAATGATTTCCATTCCAATGGGTGGTGTTTATTTTGTACTAGGATCCCAATGGTTATAATATTTGGGGAAAATAGATTTTAATTTTCAAGAACTTTTATTCATTTTTATATGGGAAGGAAAGGAAATTGAATTAAGGGGTGTCGCAGGGAAAACATGGAAGATAATCAGCTCTAATGGAATGACAAAGCTTTTGAAGAAATAACAATGGAGCGTAATTGCACAATTATGCTCATTAGAGGTTCAAACATCTAAATCATCCATTTCTCCAAATCTGCAAAAATTCTTAGACAATCATTCCAAGGTATTTGAGACTCCAAAGGCCTCCCACCTATTTGTGATTATGATCATGTTATTCACTTGATTCCAAGAAGTGATCCTCCAAACATTAGGCCTTACAAATATCCCTATGCCCAAAAGAGTGAAATTGAATGTATGGTTGTAGAAATGCTAGAGGTCTATATAATTCTACCTAGCCAAAGTTATTTCTTTGGTCCAGTAATACTGGTTCACAAGAAGGATGTATCATGGAATTCTTATCATTGATGAATTTTTGGATGAATTACATGGAGAAATTTACTCCACCAACTTGGATCTTCATTCAGGATATCATCAAATTAGAACAAAGATTTAAGACATTCTAGAAAGAACATTCAGAACTCATAAAGGTCATTATGATTTTTTGGTCATGCCTTCTAAACTTACTAATGCACCTTCCACATTTCAAGGTTTAACGAATTCCATTTTCAAACCCTCCTTTAAAAAAATTGTGTTATTATTTTTTGATGATATAATAATCTACAACAAATCTTGGAAGGATCATGTTCAACATGTTGACAGGGTGCTCAAACTATTGGAGGATAAACAATTATATGGAAAAGCCTCCAAATGTTTTTTTGGAGCACAAGAGGTGGAATATCTGGCTCATATTATATCTCATGAGGGTGTTAAGGTAGACCCTAAAAAAATTAAATCCATTAAGGAATGGAAAATCCCTACAACCCTAAATCATCTTCGAGGATTTCTCGCGTTGACGGGGTATTATTGCGAGTTTGTAAAGAATTATGCGATAATAGAAATGCCACTAACAACATTACTGAATAAAGATGCATTTTCTTGGACTCCATAAGAAACTAAGGCCTTTGAACATCATAAAGAGGAAATGTGCCAAGCACTAGTCTTAGCTACACCAAACTTCACAAAAACCTTTATTGTGGAACGTGATGCCTTGGGAAATTGAATCGGTGTTGTTTTAATCCAAGAAGGAAGACCCGTTGCTTTTGAAATTCATCCAATCAAAGGAAAGTATTTACACAAACTATTTATGTGAAGGAAATGTTGGCAATACTACATGCACTAAAGAAATGGTGACCTTTTCTAATGGGAAAATGCTTCAAGGTAAAAATATATGATGATAGTCTTAAATAATTTTTGGAACAAAGGTTATCTTTAGAAGAGAAACAAAAATCGGTAACAAATATTTTGCGATATGACTTTGAAATTATTTACAAAAAAAGGAAGAAAAATGTTGTTGCAGATGCACTCTCAAGAAAGGATGAGGACGTGGAAACATTATTCTGTGCCATTTCTATTATTCAACCTAATTGGATAACTGAAGCGAGGGATGAATGGAAGAATGAAGAAGAGGTTTGGACACTCATTCAAAATTTGTAGCAATATCCCAGTACATCTGATACATTTATCTGGAAAAATGATTCATTATGGTACAAATATCGCATATATCTATGTAAAAATTCCCAACTCAAACAAAATATTATTTTGGAATTCCACACCTCCCCCTTAAGAGGGCACTCTGGATTTTTAAAAAATTGTCATGGGGTCAAGAAAGAATTTTTTTGGGATGGCCTTAAATTTGATATCGAGAAGTTTGTGACATAATGTTTGGTTTGCCAAAAAAATAAAGTTGAGACAATTAAAACCCCGATATGTTACAACCTTTAGCCATTCCAAGTCAGTGTTGGGACGAGGTCTCAATGGATTTTATCATATATTTACCCAAATTTGAAGGGAAGAGTGTCATCATGGTGGTAGTTGATAGAATTACCAAGTATGCACACTTTTGTGCATTATATCATCCTTTTAAAGCTAGTGCAGTTGCGACTACATTTATGGAAACCCAAAAATTATTGTAAGTGACAAAGATCCTATTTTCACTGGAAAATTTTGGACAAAATTATTTTCTTGTCTTGGTACTCAATTATCTCATAGCTCATCTTATCATCCTCAATCTGGCAAGAAAACCAAGATAGTGAACAAATATTTGGAAGGATATCTTCGTTTCTTTGTATCTAATAAACAAACACAATGGGTCAAGTGGTTACCTCTGGCTAAATGGTGGTATAACAATTCTTTCCATACTGTAACAAAAATGACCCCATTTATGGCACTTTATGGATATCATCCACCGTCCATCACATAATACTTAAGAGTAAATTCTACGGTTCAAGCAGTGGAAGATCACATCGAGCATCATCAACAAGTTCTGCAACCCTTAAACGATAACCTCACTTAGGTGCATATTCGAACGAAACAACAAGCAGATCAGTATCACAGAGAAAGAAGCTTTGACGTAGGTGACTGGGTATTTTTACGGCTACAACCATGTAATATCCCAATTGGGAATCACGCAGCAATACTAAACAATACTGCTCAGAAAATAACGCATTTAAGAAAAGTAAGAGCAGGAGGCCAATATGGAGGCTCAAAAATAACATTTACATCAACAAATCAGAGCTATATTCAAGCCCATGAGTTATATAACAAAAAACAGAAGACTTTATGTTTGGTCTCAATCTAATCTCCTAAATTGAGCTCATTTAATTGTCAACCAGGGTTAGTAAACTGCTGAAGTGAAGTGTACTGTATGTACCTAGGTGTTTGTTTCTTAATGCGTTGTGTGTAGTTTTTTATGATGTTTTTGGTCTTTTGTGATGATTTCTGATGTTTTTGATCTTTTGGTGGTTTTATGTTCACAAGGAAAATGACTAGAAGGCTAATGAAAGAAAGCTAATGATTAGAAACAGAGTGAAACCTAATTGGTTGATGTCAAATGGTAAATGCAAATGCAATATTAAAAACATAATTAAATCTAAACTATGAATAAGCAAAAGCAAAGCTTGATAATGAATTTTAAGCAAATGATTCAAAACACAAACTAAACTTGTCAAATTCTTTCATCAAAGGCATTTGAGAGAGAGCTTGAGACATGGTCACTAAGAATGCAAATCTTCCTAACTAAACAGTTTAAACAACTAACTTATAATGATGCAACATTTTTGTCCTTGATTATAGATTTGTTGAAGTATGTTTGGAGTAAAACATTGATACCATCATAAGATCTTCTACTCTAAATCTAGTTCCTATCTCTATTCTGCAACTCAGTTTTATAGCACTACACTTCACTCAAAGGTTATAGATTTTTGAAATAGTCTATTGAGGAAATGTTTGTTTGTAAGATGATCAGGAAGTTGCAGAAGTACTTCAAGCCTTAAAATGATATGGTCTTCTGTTCATATGGTTATGAATCAATTATGGATATTAGAACAAGAAGAGATTTGTGAATAATGAAGGTTGTTTTGTTAAATTTAACAACTGAAGTAATCTAGTATGCAGTGAATGACAACTGAATATGGAGTGCAAATGCAATGAGTTGAACTACAACCAAACCTAAAATGTCACTAGCCTAAAACAGTGTTAAACTACAAGTCATTATCAAACTTAAAGCAAAACAACTGAACATGAGTTAAGTGCAATTAAACTCCGGAGCATCCTAACTAAGCTATCATGCATTATTCTATGGAATTATACAGTCTGTTTGTCTATCATGATTGGTATTTTGGAAGAGTTCCTTCTTTTGGAAAGATTTTTAGAACAATCCTGACTGTGTAATTTAGTGCAAATGCAAACATAAAGACTGAAAGCAATGAACAACTAAGATATCATAGCCATCTCCTACCCATTATTATGATATTTTTGACAAGCGTTTAAGAGCAAGAACAACTATGGTACTTAGTGAAAACACACAACTAAAACGTTCAAGATCACAATCATGCTTAAGACAGTATGAAGATTTCTTGGAAGAGTTTCTTCTTGTGGAAGAGTGCTTATCATAAGTATAACTGTGATGGTGAATGAAAGAGACTACAATTAAACCCTACAATACTATAGCCATTTCCCATTCATCATTATAATATTTTGGAAGAGCTTATTCTTTTGGAAGAGTTTTTAGAATGAGTATAAATACAGTAGCTAATGAAAACAACTACTAATTCAAATTCAAAAATGTAAAGGCAGCTAGAATACTTATCTAAATTACGCAAATAAATCCGTGCAAGAGGCAGGGGCCCTCTACCACCTGACGGAATCTAACTCCAAATCAAATCAACGCTTTCAAAATAACACTGTCTGCTTCATTAAAAGTGAAATAACTTGAACAGAGCACTCTGCGTCTTCAGAAATGTAGCACAAAATCCAAGCAAAATCTAGAACAAAATCTAGCCTAGCTCTCGGTTTCCCAAGTGTTTATATAACAAATGTAAATAACAAGACTTGCAACAATTTCAGGAACATTGTCTTTCCTTATCGGAATCACATTAGGACTCTTGAAGTGGCTGCGTAAAAAGGAAAAAGACATCTGGACTAAGACAGTCCTATTTCTATTAAATGCAATGTTGCTGTGTGTTCCCACGTACCAAAACCACAGGGAGTCGTTTCTTCCTTCATGGTGAGCAACAAATATGAGCATGGCGTGGAACTCATGCCATATGCGGTTTTTCTTGAGAGGCCACACGGAACATACCTAACGTAGAACAGAAGCTGCAGAATCGTAGATTAGCTACGGAATTACGCACGTGCGACTAGTTAGGTCAAATGCTTACAATGGATGACTATTGTCCTTAGCAAGTCGTCAACATGTTTATAATCTAAGTAATTTTAACTAAACTGTTGATCAATTGGGTCTAGGATAGCAATGGACAAAGGAAAATGAGGTAAATTAAGATGAAAGAAAGCAAAATTTTGAGGCTCAACATACCCCCACTGCTGTCTCTTTGCATGTCCTCATGCAAATTATCCTATGAACTCAGAGGCTTCTACAAGAACATCTAATCCTCTCCTTCTCCTTTGTCTGGAAGCTAAAGATATTCTGGGTTTTCTGATAACAAGTTTGAACCTTAGGTTGGTAAGTGCCCTGATTAGCTTTTTTTTCCTCTTCTTCAACTTTTCATTGGTCTTTTCCAATTTGTCTATATGTAGGGATAAGGTTGAGTTCATATCAGTTTTGAGCTTGACTTGATCCTTGAGAATTTCATTCTCATTTTTGATGTGTCTATTAAGTATTTCCAAGTCATACCTATCCCTTCTTAATACATCTATTTCAGACAGTGGAGGACTAGGGGTTCTCTCCTTGCTGTCTGAAGCTCTCCTTTCCAAAGTTTCCACATAGTCATAAATTTCTTGTTGAGAAGGGTCAATTTCAGGGGTTCCTTCATTAAAATCCTCTTCAACATCTTCTTCAATGGATGTTTCCTCATCTTCTATATTAATCACCCCTGTTTTTTTTATTTGAGTTTTCCTTAGTTTCCCCTTTAGTCTGTGGCTTCTTCTAGGCTGAGAAGATCCCTCTCCTTTCTCCATGGCAGATTTCTTGATTACTTTTTCTTTCTTAAGTTGTCTCTTGATTTGAGTCAACTTCTCTGAGATGATTTCCTCACTACTTTCTTGGACTGTTTTGTCAATTTCAACTTTTGAAGCTCTCCATTTTCTACTTCTCCTTGTAGGCTGTGGTTCCGATGAGGGTTCTTTTGGCTCTTCAAAATGATTTCTTATCAAGAAATTGTCCCATGTATCATTTGTTTTGGTTAAATGATGTTCAATCAAAATTTTAACCAAACCATGATGATATAAAGTTGTCTCTAAAAATTGAACCCTTCTTTGAACATAGGAAGCCATCTTTTTCAAGCTTTGAAGCAAGAAATAGGGTAGGTTTAAGTCTTCCCCCAGAAAATGCATTATCAGTCTAATGTGGTAGACATAAAATGTACCATATCTACCCTCACATGTAATAAATTTTTGCAGAATAAGTAGTATGTTTCTCCATTTATTTTTCAATGCAGAACTTGGAATTCCTTTCTTAAATACAGTGACATCCATACCTGGTGATTTTAGAATTTTCTTCCGGGATTCATTGTGGAATTCTCTGTTTTTGAACCATCTCTCTCCATTTCTATGCAACCCTGTAGCTTCTGCAATGAAAACTTCAGTGACAGTAAATTTTACATCTCCCACTTCAACTTCAGTTCCTTGAAATGATCTTGCAAATGTTTTAGTGACTTCTTTGTGGAAGCCATTAAATTTCTCCAAAAATTGAAGCCATCCTATCTGTTGCAACATTTCTTTGCATTGAGGGTAGCCTTCTAAATATTTTGAACCCACTGGTTTAGTTCTTACAATGAAACCCATGATTGCTTCTTCAATGTTCAGATTAACACTCTTCTACCCACAGAAACAATAACTTTCACCTTCGAATTGAAATGGCTTCAAGTTCTTAATGACAATGGCTTCAAACTTCGGAATGACATACCTCTGATTGACAGTGACAACAGCTTCAAACTTCGAGCTGATATACCTCTGGTTGACAATTGAACTTTGGACTGATATGCCTCTGTTTGACAGTGACAAATGGCTTCAAATTTCCCACACCACTATACCTCTGTCTCTCGGTGGCAAATAGCTTCAAATTCCCATACTGCTATATCTCTGTCTCTTGGTAACAAATGGCTTCAAATTCTTCAATGCTATACCTCTGTCTCCCGGTGACAAATGACTTCAAATTCTTCTCTGCTATACCTCTGTGTTTATAGTGATAATGCTCAATCTCTGCCCATAGTGATACTTTGTCTGCCCAAGGAATCAAATGGCTTCAAATTCTCACGCTGCTATACCTCTGCGTTTACCCTTTTGCTCTGCTCTCGGTGGTAAGGATATCTCTGTTTGCGGAATGAAGTGTCGGCTACAGAATGGAGTGATGGAAGTAGTCACGGAATGGGGTAATGGAGTGAGGTGGAGGAAACGAATTAATGATTGAAAAGACGGTGAAGATTTTTACAACGGAAAAGAGAATCATCATTGAATGATTTGGTTAAGTGACGTGAAGAATTCAAACACCTCGGCCATTTTAACCACTTAAATGATGTCGGATATGGAATTTGAAATGAGAGATTTTAATCCAAAGTCTGTGGAGGGTTTATTGGTCTTGATCAATAAAAATAATTAAAACAACCTTTTCGAACAATTCATAACTAAAATTGTGCTAAACTTTATGAAATGCCATTATAATCTAAACTTGTTACCTCTGCTTTTCATTTGATTTTTGTAGTCTTTGTCTTCTTTGTTCTCCTTTGGAAGAGTCTTCATAGTCCTTCTTGATGCTTTTTATTCATGGATACACTGGATCATTTTGTTGCAATTCTAATGTCTTTTGACTAATGCCTTCAGGATTTGTAGCTGCAGAATGTCTGGCTAGCTGCGGAAAGGCTGAACAACTGCAGAATGTTTGTTAAGCTGCAGAATGTACCTGTAGAGCATTTTGATCATGGAATGGAGTGGTTTGGGAATATAGGTGAAATGTTATATGGTATGAATGAAGATGGATGATGAGACATGATATGTATGAAGTGGATGATGAAATGGAATGGATTCAGTTTATGAAATGGAGTGAAAGAACATAAGAACTACCCTGCAATCCATGACATGTTTTATTTATTTACAGCAAGACATCAGACTTTAAATATTGACATGAAAATGAGATGGATGGAGTATGGAATGAGATGAATGAAACATGGAATGAAGTAGAATATGAATGAATGAAATGGATTATGGATGGATAGGTGAGTGAAGTGAAATGAAATGAGATGGATCATAAGCACTATGGATCTGAACTTATGATTTTGTAACAGCTGCTTGTAAAAACAAAATGGGAAAAGTTATAGTGTCAGAGAGACTCTGATTTTCATCCTATCTTTTCTGTATAAACATGCCAATCAATGATTGGTTTTCATGTTTATACCTTTATTTTTTTTATTTATTTTTTTATTTTTATATTTTTTCTTTTTTATATATATTTTTTATTTTTCAAAGAAATAATTCAGAAAATTTAATCAAGTTGATGAAGAAGAAGAATTTTTCTTCATTAACTTCACATCACTACATTCTTGGAACTTCTTGACAAATTCTTCTCTTGAGAGTGGTTTTTGATACAGCTTCAATCTATGACCATTCACAACAAAAGTGACCTCTTATTCATCTATAGTTCTGATTTTTACTGCCCCATTATCAAAAATTTCAACAATTTCATATGGCCCAAGCCAATGTGTCTGAAATTTACCTTGAAAATCCTTGAATTTTGAATCAAACAAGAGAGCCCAGTCACCCTCTTTAAATTTCTTCTCCTTGATGTACTTGTCATGCCATCTAGCCCTTTGCTATTGGACTAGACTTGTTTTCTGAACTGCATCTTGTCTGATCTCATCCAATTCATTAATTTGCTCCAGTCTATGCTTTTGTGCCTCCATTAAATCAAGTCCTAGCTGAACTGCCATTTTGAAAGTTTGAATCTGGAACTCTATGGGAAACAAAACTTGCTTTCCATAAACAAGCTCATAAGGAGTATGGCCTGTTGTGTTTCTCCATGTAGTTCTATAGGCCCACAAGGCTTGAGGAAGCCTATCTACCCAATCTCTTCTATGTAAATGAACAGTCTTTGTTAGGATTCCTTCAATGACCTTATTAGTAGATTCCACTTGACCATTTGCTTTTGGATGATAAGGAGTAGATTTTCTATGCCTGATTTTGTACCTCTCCATCATTTTCTCCACTAGCCTTGATGTAAATTGAGCTCCTTGATCTGTAACAATTTCCCTTGGGACACCAAAACGAGTAAAAATATCCTCAAAAAGAAAAGTAACTACAGATGATTCATTAGCAACAAGTAATAGTTTAGCTTCTACCCACTTAGTAACATAATCAGTGCAAACTAATATGTATTTCTTTTGTCTTGATGGAGGACTAATAGGTCCTACAAAATCCAAAGCCCATTTTTCAAAAGGTTCAATGTGTACATGAGGTTGTAATGGCATCTCACCTGAAGGAGAAGGTTTCCCTACCCTTTGGCAACTGTCACACCTTTTGACATACTCTTTAGCATCTTTAAACAAGGATGGCCAAAAATATCCTAAATTAAGGATCTTATAGGCTGTCCTCTTATCTGCAAAGTGTCCGCCACAAGGTTCATCATGACATGCCTTGAGAATCTCAGGCATCTCATCTTCAGAACACACCTTCTAATGATCAAATCTGGACCTGTCTTGTACAACTCATTAGCAACCCATGAATATTTTTCACTATCACAAATGATTTTTCTTTTATCCCTTGCATTCATAATTGAAGGAAATTTTCCTGAAACTAAATAATTAGCAATATCAACAAACCATGGAGTTTGAGTAGAGATTGCAAAAAGATATTCATCGGGAAATTGATCTTCAACCGGAGTGTCATCTTTGATATTTTGGAGTCTAGATAGGAAATCAGCTACTGTGTTTTGTTTTCCAGGCCTATCTAGAATAGTAATGTTGAATTCTTGTAAGAGTAACAACCATCTTATAACTCTGCCATTAGTAATTGATTTTTTCATTAGGTATCTAATTGCAGAATGATCAGTGTGAATAAAAGTTTCATAGCCTGTTATATAGTGTCTAAATTTGTTTATGGCATGAACAATAGCTAAAAACTCTTTTTCAGTTACAGTATAGTTTAACTCTGCAGGAGTCAAATTTTTACTGATATAATAGATGGCATAGGGAATTAAATATTTTTGTCCCAATACTGCTCCTAGAGCTGTATCGGAAGCATCTGTCGAGATATGAAAAGGTAACTTCCAGTTAGGTCCTCTTAATATAGGTGCTTCAGAAATTTTGGTTTTCAGGGTTTCAAAAGCTAACTGGCAATCAGAATTCCACTTGAATTCATAATCTTTGGTGAGTAATTTGAAGAGTGGAGATGCTATCTTGGTAAAGTTTTCTATAAATCTCCGATAATACCCTGTAAATCCTAGAAAACTTCTAACATCTCTTTGACAACTTGGAATGGAAAGGTTAGAAATGACTTCAACTTTTGCCTCATCAACTCTAATCCCATCCCCTGAAATGTGGTGCCCTTAAACAATAGCTTCAGTAAACATCATAAAACATTTTTCATGACTAAGTGAAAGGTTTGCTTCTTAACATACTTTTAAGACTTTTTCCAAGTTTTCTAAAGCCTCTTCAAATGTGTTCCCATAAACTGTGAAATCATCCATGTACACCTCTACAAATTCATGTATTAGATCCGAAAAAATTCCTAATACTGCCCTTTGGAATGTTGCAGGTGCATTGCATAATCCAAATGGCAATACTCGGTAAGCATAGGTACCCCAGGGGAAGGTGAATGTGGTTTTGTCTTGGTCTTCAAGTGCTACTTGGATTTGATTGTAACAACTAAACCCATCTAGGAATGAGAAGTACTTTTTGCCAGCTAATGTATCTAATACTTGATCTATGAAAGGTAAGGGAAAATGGTCTTTAAGAGTAGCTTTATTTAGTTCTCGGTAATCAACACAGACCCTCGATTTTCCATTTTTCTTTGGCATAATTACCAAAGGAGAAACCCGCTGACTATCTGAAATAGGATAGATGAAATTAACATTTAACAATTTTTGCAATTCCTCTTTAACAATTTCCCTAAGATTTGGATTCATCCATCTTTGAGGTTGTCTGATTGGTTTGCAATTTTCCTCTATATAGATGTGATGAGTACAAGTCTTGGGGCTTATCCCTTTCATGTCAGTGTATTCCCATGCATATGCAGAAGAATGTCTCTGTAATACTTTGACTAACTCTTCTTGTTGAGATTTTTCTAGGTTCTTATTTATGTTCAAAGTTTTGCTTGGAAAAATTTCACTTGTAGAGCTGCCAAATTTGTCCATAGAATGAAGAGACATCTGCCTAGATGACAAAAATTCAATATTGGATCCCTCCTGAAATGATTCATGTTTGTGTTTTGGAGAGGATTCAAAGTTTTCTAGAGTATTCAGAATTTGATTATCTTCACTAATTTCTGAAATTGTGAAGAGTGGTTGTAAATATTCTTCATCCTCTATCTATTGAGTGTCATCTAGATCTGTAATTGTCCTAGCTGGAGGATATAAAGTGAATTTCTTAGTTGAACTACCATCAGAAATATACATATCACCGAACCTACAACTAATAAAAGCATCAGCTGTAGCCAACCAAGGTCTTCCTAATATAACAGGATGTCCTCCTAGATTATTCTTAGGAGTTAGGATCATGAAATCCACAAGGTATTCCCAAGAATCTAGGGACACTGGAATGTCTTCTATTACCCCATCTGGTTTGATCACAGATCTATCTGCTAATTGTAATAGTGTGGGTGTAAAGAGAAGATTAGGAAGTTTCATTTTGTCCATGATTTGTCTACTCATGATATTTATTGCTGCTCCTAAATCAATGAGTGTGTTTTGAATTTCAATTCCATTGATGTGAATTTTGACAACTGGATTTCTTGGGTCAAGATACTTTGGAATAGCAATCTTTCCCATCATAATGTCTGCTATTTGTCCTACCAGTTGAATTTTCTTGGTTTCTCTTATTCTTTCTCTTGTTGTCTTCATACTCAACTCCTTTATTTTTTTGGCTAAAATTGGGATTTCTTTGATGGCTTGTAATAATGGAATTTTAATGCAAAAATTTCTCATCTCATCTAAGAAATCATAATTAGGCACCATGATTTGTTTTTCTACACCTCTATCAATTTGTAATCTTTCCGGAAAGGGAGGTATAGAAGTAGATGTGGATGGTTGCTCTAATACAGGAGTTGGATTTATTGGATCTTTTTGCTTTAGTTTTTCAATGTGTGGGTCTTGAAAGGATGTGTCTTCCTCAAGACTTTTATTCACCCGTAGGGAGTCTTCCTCAGAATTATCTTGTTCTTGTATGATCACAGAAGGTTTCCTCTTTCCAAGTATTCTTCCAGACCTCAGTTGAACATCACTAAGGTCTAAAGGAGTGATTAAATAAGTTGGAAATTGTTGGCCTTCTATCATGTATGTATTCTGAGGGTTCTTATTATTGGGGTTTGGTATGAGTTGAGCAGGCAATTGATTTGATTTTTGAGGGAATGGTAATGAAAGTGGTTGATTTTGATGTGGTTGATTTTGATGATGTTGTTGAGAATTTTGTTGAAAATTTTATTGGAGATTTTGAGGAAAATTTTGTTGAGGATTTTGAGGATAAAAATGTGGGTATGATGGATAGGATGGTGGATACTGATAGTATGGAGAGTATCTTCCATAGGGACTTTGTGCTCCTTGTGCCCAGGACTGAGATTGATTTTGAAATTGGGGCCAAGGTTACTGCCAAGGATTCCAAGGTGGAGGTTGATTATACATTTGATCATGGAATCCTTGTGTCTGAGGTCCCTGCCAAGGCCTTCTAGATACAAAATTGAGAGACTCTGTGGACTCTATAGGAGTTTCCTCCTGAAAGACAGCCTTGAGACCGGGAAGGGAAGGACAATTCTTGGTCTCATGTTTCTCAGAACAAATGACACAGGTTTCTACAACTTTTACATCCAAAGGACACTCTCTCAAGGCATGTTTCTTTCTACATTTGGGACAAAAGATTGCCAAGGCATCAGATTCAGCCTTTTGCTTGTTTTGTATCTTAAGGGTGTCTATTTGTTCACTAAGACTCACTAAGATGTCAGATTTAAAATCATCAAGCATACGTCCTATTTCTGATCTACTTACTGTCCCAGAAGCATACTTACTTGCCCTTGCAAGAGCAGGATCTCTTGGACCTTTGACAGTTTTAGATTTCCCTCTTGAAAGGTTGATACATAACTCAGATATTTCAGGTAATGTGAGTTGTGATATATCTCCCTTTCCCATCATGTTAAGGATATCCAACCATTCATCCCTAATTGTTTTCAACAAAAGAGCTTTTAAGGTGTCTTGATCTAGGTTTTCCATTTGTGCCCTTTTTATGTTGTATTTAAATCTTTCCAACAAATCTTCTAAGTTTTCATCTTCTTTTTGTAACATCTTGAGCACTTCTTCCTTATGATTAACCGGCATACAATAATCCAAGTATCTCTCTAGAAATGCTTGTTTCATGTCTTCCCATGTTCTAATAGAACTACTGATTAGACTCATAAACCACTTCAATGCTGCTCCCTTCAAAGTTGAAGGAAATAATTTCAGTTTTTGAGCATCTTGTAGGTAGTCATAATTTCTACACAGCACTTCAAATTCGAATAAGAAAGTTTCAGGATCTTCAGTTTTAAGTCCATAGAAGTTTGGAAGGACAGAGGGTGAAATGTTTTTCATGGTTGTATTGGTTTCTTCATCAAGTATAGGGAAACCAAAAGAGCTTCCTATTCTACCTCTTCCTCCATTTGCACCTCTACCTCCTTCTCCTCTACCTCTACCTCTACCTCCAAATAGTGTGTTTTCTCCATTAAAAACTCCTCCTCCTCCTTCTTCTACCATGGTTGACTCTCTTGTGGAAGTGGAAAGGTTTGTGTCCCTAACAGGAGTTTTTAAATATTCTTCTATGGCAGGTTCAGTGGATGAAGTGGAAGGTTTCTCTAATGGAATAGTTGACCTTAGATCTTCTAGAAGTCCAGGATCAGGAGAGGATGGAATATGGGTTTGAGTTGAAGGTGTACTAGCTCTGGATCTAGATGAAACAAGTGGTGTTCTAGAAATCAAACTTCTTCCTCTGCTGCTTATAAATCTTCCCCTTGAATCTCTCTCCCTACGCATATAATTGTTTTTGGATGCTAAGAAACAAAGGTTACCTAGTTTTCACTTCCCCGGCAACGGCGCCAAAATGTTTGGTCTCAATCTAGTCTCCTAAATTGAGCTCATTTAATTGTCAACCAGGGTTGGTAAACTGCTGAAGTGAAGTGTACTGTGTGTACCTAGGTGTTTGTTTCTTAATGTGTTGTGTGTAGTGTTTTGTGATGTTTTTGGTCTTTTGTGATGATTTATAATTTTTTTGGTCTTTTGTGATGATTTATAATGTTTTTTGGTCTTTTGGTGATTTTATGTTCACAAGAAAGATGACTAGAAAGCTAATGGAAGGAAGCTAATGATTAGAAACAGAGTGAAACCTAATTGGTTGATGACAAATGACTGATACAAATGCAATACTTAAAACAGAATCAAATCTAAACTATGACCAATCAGAAACAAAGCTTGATAATGACTTTTAAGCAAATGATTCAAAACACAAACTAAACTTGTCAAATTCTTTCATCAAAGGCATTTGAGAGAGAGCTTGAGACATGGTCAACTAAGTATGCAAATCTTCCTAAATAAACAGTTTAAACAACTAACTTATAATGATGCAACATTTTATCCTTGATTAGAGATTTGTTGAAGTATGTTTGGAGTAAAACATTGATACCATCATAAGATCTTCTACTCTAAATCTAGTTCCTAACTCTATTCTGCAACTCAGTTTTATAGCACTACACTTCACTCAAAGGTTATAGATTTTTGAAATAGTCTATTGAGGAAATGTTTGTTTGTAAGATGATCAAGAAGTTGCAGAAGTACTTCAGGCTTTAAAATGATATGGTCTTATGTTCATATGGTTATGAATCAATTATGGATTTTAGAACAGGAAGAGATTTGTGAATAATGAAGGATGTTTTGTTAAATTTAACAACTGAAGTAATCTAGTATGCAGTGAATGACAACTGAATATGGAGTGCAAATGCAATGAGTTGAACTACAACCAAACCTAAAATGTCACTAGCCTAAAACAGTGTTAAACTACAAGTCATTATCAAACTTAAAGCAAAACAATTGAACATGAGTTAAGTGCAATTAAACTCCGGAGCATCCTAACTAAGCTATCATGCATTATTCTATGGAATTATACAGTCTGTTTGTCTATCATGATTGGTATTTTGGAAGAGTTCCTTCTTTTGGAAAGATTTTTAGAACAATCCTGACTGTGTAATTGAGTGCAAATGCAAACATAAATACTGAAAGCAATGAACAACTAAGATATCATAGCCATCTCCTACCCATCATTATGATATTTTTGACAAGCATTTAAGAGCAAGAACAACTATGGTACTTAGTGAAAACACACAACTAAAATGTTCAAGATCACAATCATGCTTAAGATAGTATAAAGATTTCTTGGAAGAGTTTCTTCTTGTGGAAGAGTGCTTATCATAAGTATAACTGTGATGGTGAATGAAAGAGACTACAATTAAACCCTACAATACTATATCCATTTCCCATTCATCATTATAATCTTTTGGAAGAGTTCTTAGAATGAGTATAACCACAGTAGCTAATGAAAACAACTACTAATTCAACTTCAAAAACGTAAAGGCTGCTAGAATACTTATCTAAATTACGCAAATAAATCCATGCAAGAGGCAGGGGCCCTCTACCACCTGACGGAATCTAACTTCAAATCAAATCAACGCTTTCAAAACAACACTGTCTGCTTCATTAAAAGTGAAATAACTTGAGCAGAGCACTCTGCGTCTTCAGAAATGTAGCACAGAATCTAAGCAAAATCTAGAACAAAATCTAGCCTAGCTCTCGGTTTCCCAAGTGTTTATATAGCAAATGTAAATAACAATACTTGCAACAATTTCAGGAACATTGTCTTTCCTTATTGGAATCACATTAGGACTCTTGAAGTGGTTGCGTAACAAGGAAATGGACATCTGGACTAAGACAGTCCTATTAGAAGTCTGTCTTCTTAAATGTGTTCCCACGTACCAAAACCATACACAGAATTCGTTTCTTCCTTCATGGTGAGCAACGAACCATGTAGACATGACGTGGAATATGCCCATATGCAGTTTTTCTTGAGAGGCCACCTGGAACATACCCAAACATGAAGACAGCTGCAGAATCGCCGGTTAGCTACGGAATGTCTGCATTCTGCAGCTAGTTCTGGTCAAAATGCTTTACAATGGCAAAAATCACAAAACTTAGCAAGTCAGTCAAGTAAATCATTCTAAAAGTAATTTTAACTAAATTCATTGATCAATTGGGTCTAGGATAGCAATGGAAAAAGGAAAATGAGGTAGAGTAAGATGAAAGAAAGCACAATTTTGAGGCTCAACACTTTACATGAAGAAATCCTCAAAAATGAGGTGTTGCAACCATATATTTGACTAAACAAGCCTGACAGTGTTACTTTTATTGGCTAAAATAGTAGTAGATTACACTTCAGATATAGACCAGATTTGTGTACAAAAAGTTAGATATATATCAGATCTGTACACTAGATAGGCTCCTCTACAAATGCCCCTTGGGGTTTTCAGCAAAAAGGGAAGTACATGGAGTAGATCTGAGATCTTATGAGGCAGATATGCAGAATGATTCAGAAAATCTAAAGCAAATACAATAGTATTCATATCAGATCTGAATATGACATGGATTATATCTGAAATCCATAGATCGCCACAGTGAAGGGCAGAACCCCAACACTATAGATCTCTCCTCCAAAAGTGTGCCAAAACACCCTGCAACTGTACACTTGAAAATAACACAGTACTGGAAGGAAAACTACGATGTAGGCTCTAGAACATATGTGGCCTCAAGCCAATATCTGAAATTAGTGCTCCAATCATCCAATACTCTCTTGCCAAGGGGATAGAATACTTTCCGATTGAAAAGAGGCACTAGATTGGCCCAGATCTGAGTAGATCTAGCCTCCACTTGCTGCAGGTTACAAAGACAACCAAACCTTCAATAGGATCTACGTTGTAGTTGGAAGAAGAGCTTGTCCAAATTCCTAATAGTGGAAAATAAATGCAAGACTCCTCCAAGAGCTACTCAAGGAAGGAGGTGGGATTCCCAATCAAGAACATCCAGTGCTAAACAACAATATTCTCTGCTAAACATCCAAGAGAATAAGAAGCGTCTAAACAGAAAAAAGCTTCATAAAATGATAATCATCAACAACCTTCTCATGTTGTCCTCCTCTTCCTTTTATTATATTGAGAGCTTACAAAACCCTAAACCATCTCAATGAAATAGCTCTTTTCACATGAGCCTCCTCCAACTAAAACTGCGTTGTGCCTTCATGAAGATCACTCCTTCTAGACAGCGTTGTTGATTTGGTCTTGGTTGACCCAGTCAAAAGATTCAATCCCTTTCACACATAAGGATGTTTATTTAAATAGCCTAGATTTATCTTTGTTGTCATGTGGCATTGATTTATTTGTTGTTTTAGGATTTTTTATAATCCTCCCTTACACATTTATTCATGAAACAGTAAAGTAAAACAAAATTGAATATTCCCATTAGCTTGGGCTAATTAGGAATATTACAAACCATGAAAAAAAATGTCCCTCAAGTAAGCTAAGAAGGATAATAAATTATCACCCAAGTATTCTAGTCCTTACAAGGTGTTGCAAAAGATTGGTATTATGGCATACAAATTAGAGTTGCATACATATTCCTGACTACACCTAGTTTTCCATGTTTCATGCTTAAATAAGGTTATTTTTAACAAGCTCCCAGTTCAAACAATATTGACAAAACTTGACGAAGAAGGAAAAATCATATTGGAGCCTGAAGTGGTAATGAAAATGAGAACCCAACAACTATGAAATCATTAAATTTCATAGCATCTCATTAATTGGAAGAACTTACCCGTTGAAGATTCCACATGGGAGGATGACAATTTTACACATAAGCATCCAAAACTACTTAATCATTGAGGAAACCACTTTTTTGAAGGAGATGGGCATGTTAGGACCCTATAATACTAGTGTAGCCTCCTTATTGATATTGTTAGTGTAGCCCCATTATTGCTGTTATTGTGCCCATGTAGCCTCCGTATTGTTATTATTGTGCCCTATAGAATCCCATTATTGTTATTTTTGTGCCCTTACATTATTATTGTTATGTAGGATCTGATTATGTTGTGACACCTTATACTCTTATATATACCAAGGAGGTCTTGTCATTTGCATCATTCAAGAATTGTTCATTTATGTGATCATGTAAAGGAGGTTGCCCCGTCGAAGAGGCTAATTTTCAAGTCATTGATATATCTTTTTTTCTGTTGTGATACGGTTGCATAAAATTGTTAGGTACATTACTAATATGATTAAACTAAAGATACATCATGTTGAGAAATTAATGTGCTAGTAGATTAGGGTAGATTCCTCTTACTTGATAATTACTTATGAGTGTTTTTTGGCTTTTATTACTTTATTATGTTTTCTTCATCAAACAATTACCAAAACATAAAGTGCATTAAGATCACAAAAGACAAAAAACACAAGATGTATGCTCCAATCTAGGGCAAAACCCCACAAGGAGGAAAATCCAATAAACTTCTCTTCTTATAGAGTCGAATCCAAGTGAGACATCCAAGACCCAAGACCAAGACCAGAACCTCCATAAAGAACAGAGTCAACCCTCCTTTAGATCTTCTCGAATCAAATCTAAGTCAACAAGAATCAAATCTGGTCAAACCTCTTCAAGTCCAAATTTCAAACCTGAAACTTCATAGAGTTGCCCCAGCACCTTCGCATAGTTTCCCCAACACCTTCGCATGTGTGAACAAAATCAAGAAAAAAATTGATTTTTCTTCTTTCCTGAGATTCTTCTTCTCTCACCTCGCCTTCACTCTATTTCCTCTTCTTTCTTGCACAGAAATAGATGAGCATGAGTGAGTGATCAAATGAGGTTGATTCTATTCTTTTTAGAGTTGTCAAAGAAGTCGAATAGGTGCCTCTTCAAATCCAACTTGTCGAGGTAGGGCCGAATTTCTCTTGTGGTGTATAAATGACTCTTTTTTATTCAAAATATTTTTTTTTCTTTTTTTCTTACAAATAGTCCAAATGGGACTTTGACACATGAAAAAAATTCTTTTAAACTCAATAAACCCTAGAATCATGAAGAACATGCTTTGACTAGAAAAATAATAATAAAAATAAAATTTATTTTTCTTCTTTTTTCTTTTACATGAAATATGTATTGATAAGAGTACAATGATAATTATGAACACCAAACCTAGTTACATTTTCAACACTCCCTCATAACTACGGAGGTATTCATAATTACACAACAGGATACAAGACTACTCAAATTCAAATGTTCTCGTAAGAAGAGTTAGGATTGATAAACATCATCAAGAATCATGATCATAGCGAGGATTGTCAATTACAAAATAACAAGGCATTGATTGAAAATCTCTAACTCTCCTTTAGAATAGAACATAATGTTGGGAGGCATACATTTGGACACCACTACCGCCTCTCAATGCACATACCCCATATGGATCTTCACCAGGTTTGTCCTTATAGTATTATTCTTGTCTTGGATTCCAAATCCTCAAAGAATATTGGTCCTCCTCATGACTACTCTTATCTTGGATTCCCAATCCTCAAAGAATATCAGTCCTCCTCATGACTACTCTTATCTTGGATACCCTATCTTATCCTCAAAAGAGTATCGGTCCCCAATACTACTCCTATATTTGATACAATTCCGCAAGGATTATTGGTCCCAGATGCTTATCCAATCCTCCATTCTCCCTATCAGTGCCTTCACTAGACTTATAATTTTTAGTCCTGGGCTAGTGCATGACACATGGAGAATACAATGTCCATCCTCACTCCCTCTCAACCATGGAGGAAATATCCACAAGTCCAAGTTTGTCTCTCAAACACTCAAGCTTTATGTTTGGAAGAGACTCTATCAATATGTCAGCTAGTTGTTCATTTTGAGATATGTATTGTAGCTTCATGACCCCATCTTGTACAAAGCTTATAATATAATGGTACTTATTATTGATATGCTTTGTCCTAGCATGAAAATTTGGATCCTTTTTTAATCTTATGCAACTCTAGTTGTCACATTATATAGTGGTAGGGTCCAAAGGTCCTTCAAAAAAATATGTAAGAAACTTCCTAAGACTATAATATCCCAAAATGGGAACAACTACACTATTGGGAATAATTTGAGTTATTACCAATGTGGAGCTTCAGAAAATCATGAGCATGGAAATGTAGAGCAGCTCATTAGATGTAAAATAAAATCATACCAGTGGATAAAATCACCTCAGCAACAAGATTATCTATATTCTAATTCTCGGGTGGGGAAATGCAGCAATATAGAGCATAAAATAGCTATCTTCATAACATAATTCTATACAAGTGAGAAATGGGAGTTGGATCCCTTAGAAGACATGATATAAAACTCACATTCAGAATTAGAGGTGAAAAAAATTGTTCTAGCTCATATAAACAGATCTCCCCAAGTCAATATGCCTTAAACAAGCCCAAACCCCATAGCCTAGCTTATGAAAAAAGTATTGAAGCAAGGACTGCATTATTCTAATGAGGGTTTATGAAAAAAATAATGAGAGAATATTTATATGAATATTTTATTCATCAAATAACTAAGAAATTGAGGTTTAACCTCTTTTACATAAAGGAGAAAGACACCCGGCAAGGGTTTCCGACAATATACATGCACAAAAAGCATCACTGCAGAAAATAACACAGTTTACTGCAAAATTGTATTAAACATGACTAAATATGATATATAATATCTGAATAATACAGAAAATGGCCAGGCCCTTCTTGTTAGATCTTCCGAAGGGAAATAAGCACCTCCTCCTCAAAGACTAGCACAAAATCAAAGGGTGCAACCCTGCTGCTGCTACCCCTCCATAAAAGACGCAGTTTCTTGAAGGGAACTGCACTGTGGCTGAATATGGATGAATCACCCCAAGCCAAATACTAAAATGAAGCTCAAATCCTTCCCTCTTGATCCCTTAAGAAAGTTGATCCAAAGAGAGGATGGAATTCCCGCACGAGAATTAATTGCACTAAGTAGTGCAGCAACTCCAGCTAAACAGCTGAATCATGCAAATAGTTAGAAGACCAAAGATATTTTAACACATGAATGATCTCCTTGATTTTATGCCCTCCTTTTTATCTTTGGTGAGCCTCCTCACCCCAAACCCCACACATTGTTGAGGTGACTTCCTAGTGAAGATTCCTCCTCCAAAACTGCGTTGTCCTAGTTAGCTTCCCTCCTCTTTGCAGCAGCGTCGTTGACTTGGTCATCTGAGACTAATCCACCTGCAATGCCTCCTTTCACACTAAGGGGTCTTCAATCCGGTTCTCATATGTATGTCATGGCTGATCCTTGTTCACATTGAGCTAGTTTATTTGGGTGATCTCTTCCTCCTCAATAATGCATGTTGACTTAGTCAAAATTGACTATGTCCACATCTATTTTGCTCTTGTTCACACTTGAGAGTGTAAAATACAGCTCCTAAGGTGATTTCCTTCCTTACTAAGGTGGAATCTATTCATATCTTTATTGTTCATGGGCCTCCTTTCCCATTTATTCCTCTCCTAAGTGAAAGCATCAAAATCTAATATTCCAATTTGCTCATTTGCAAATTTTGGAATATTACAGTGCTCCCCTCCCAAATGTTGCTTGTCCTCAAGCAACTGCAAGAATAGGACTGAAGAGCATTCTCTTTCCTATATAAATTATATAACTTATGTGTTATATGCCCAAGATTCTCCTGATCTCACACTATTTTAACTTCATGCAAAATACAAAATCTATTCCACCATTGATCATTTGCGGAAATTAAATCAAGATTGCAATGCACACGTGAAACAATAAAAATTCACACGCATTAACACAGTTGTTTAATGGGAAAGCTTGAAGCTGAAAACCCCAACTATCTGTATATAATATATGTCAGAGAGATCATGTAACAAGCCTCATACAAAGTTGATCATATCAAGCTCTCAGTACAATACAATCGCTACACACTAATCAGGCTCGATCTTGCAAATCCATGCACCAATCTTTGCCACCTACTAGCCTGCCTCTACTGCGCAATCCCTGCTGAAGAATGGCTTTGAATGAACTCGAATTGCTCCATCCTTGCTCACGCAATCCTCATTGGCATCTCTACTAAGTTTTGGATGCAATCAATGCATCACTATAGTCACAACTGATAGTCACACTTTCTATTTCACCTATCTCTCCACTGGTCTCCACTGAAACAGCCATGCACTGTAGTTAACTGATGTATTCTTCAGTTGATTAATGAGTGATTATTTAGTGAATTAATTAACTAATTAATTCACACCACTCTCACTAGTGTATTAATCAGTTAGACTAGATACAACTAGCTCAACTGAGTCTAACTGAGTTAAACTAAATACAACTCCACCAACTACTTCTCCAACACCACCAAACTCTTTCACATGAGTTCTAACTGAACTCCTCCATGCAATAGCTCCAGTAAACCCTCAGGAATAGCATAATTCCTTCTGTCAGTTTTTGTGCCACACCTGTGCACTTAACTAAAGTGCTCCAAGAGAATAAGATAATGTTTAGAGTCCAAATATTATTAAGAGTTAATAATATTCGACATATCTATATTTAGATAGGGAGTCTAAAAATAGACTCCACCCAATATGTCTAAAAATAGAAGTCCATCTATTTTTCCAACTTGACCAACCATCCACAAATAGCATCCTGCAACTCATGGAATATGATCGACATGTCTAAAAATAGACATAGTCTAAAAAATAGACTTTGCGCCAAAAATAGCCTATGGGCCCACTTAGTGAAGGTGACTCTTTTCACTAAGATCATCATCTTGTTGAATCTCAACACTCCCTCTCAAAAATATAGGGATTATCTTCCACCCCAATCCTGTCTCTATGGTATTTGAATTTTCTCCTGGTGAGCACCTTCATCAGAATATCTGCATCTTGATCCTCCGTAGGAATGTAACAAAGAAACATGATCTTCCTTTGCACATAATCTCTGATATGATGGTACCAAATGTCAATATTTTTAGTTCTATCATGAAATACTGGATTAACCGAGAGTTCAATGCAACTCTAATTATCACAATACATCACCGTAGGATCTAAATGAGAACCGAACAAACCGACCATGATCTTCCTCATCCATATAGTCTTGCATGCAACCAAACTTGCTGCCATGTACTCATCCTCTGCTGAACTGAGTGCCATGGATCTTTGCTTCCTGTTGTACAAAGAAACTGTTGTAGATCCGATACTGAAAATCCCTCCAAATGTGCTCTTTCTGTCCGTTGGGCTTCCTGCCCAATCTGCATCTGTGAAGCCATGCAACTTCACCTCATCTGACTGTCTGTACCACAATAAATACCTAGATGTGCCCCTGAGATACCTCAGGACATGCTTTCCTGCCTTCCAAAAGAGCTTGGTAGGCTTCACCATCGCTTGTGAAAGTTGGTTCACAGCATAGCATATGTTCGGTCATGTATTGACTAAATACATGAGAGAACCAACCAACTGTCAATAAACAGTGGCATCCACTACCTCTACCGATGTAGCATCCTCTTTCCTCCAAACACCAGGAAGAGGAGTGTCAATAGGCTTGCAGCCTTGCATGTGAAACTTCTCTAGTATCTCCCGGGCATACTTGCCTTGAGACACAAACAGTTCACCTTTCCACTGCCAAATTTCCAATCCCAGGAAATAATGAAGGAGGCCCAAATCCTTCATCTCAAACTCCTTTGAAATATCTTCCTTGCATGAGTGTATCAACAGTTCATCACCCGTTAGTATTAAATCATCTACATAAAGCACAATGATCAAAATCTTACCCTCCACCACAATCTGGTATAGGTTTGGATCTGCCTCACTCTTGGCGAAACCAAGTCCAGTGAAATAATTGTCTATTCATGTGTACCAAGCATGAGGTGCTTGTTTTAGCCCAGACAACGCTCTTTTGAACCTGCACACATGCCACTCTCTGCTGAAGATTTCGAATCCTTCAGGCTACTCAATGTACACCTCCTCCTCAATGATTCCTTTGAGGAACATAGACTTCATATCCATCTGATGAATGTGCCAACCCATCTATGTTGAGAGATCAAGGATGGTCCGTATGGAATAATATCTTGCAACAGGTGCAAAGGTTTCTTCATAGTCAATCCCCTCAATCTATGAGAAGCCCCGGGCAACAAATCTTTCCTTATACTTCTCAATGCTCCCATCAGTAGCTTTCTTCACTTTGTAGATCCATCTCGAACCTACCACTGATTTCCCTTCTGGCCTTGGGACAATCTCCCATGCACTGTTTCTGAAAATCGAATCATACTCTTCTACCATGGCATCTACCCATGCGGGATCCCCCACAGCTTCCTTGAAAGAGGATGGCTCCATCACAATACACTTGCTCATCAGAGCCATGTATCCAATAAATCGTTCAGGTGACTATCTTTGTCTACGCTATGATGTAGGAACTCCTACATTCTGCACTGCATCAAGATTCAGTCGCTTAGCTTCTATAGTGTGCTTCTGCCCTATGATGTTTGGCGCTGTAGGAGTGGTTTCTTCCACTCCATGAACCTCCTCTTATGGCTGATCCACATCTTGAGGCTCATCTTTAGGAACAAGTAGCTCCTCCTCTGCATGCAAGTGTAGCTCACTCTCAAGAGACAACTTCATGGCTTTCTCCTCATAAAATTTGATATATCATCGCATGACAATCATCCAACTGTCTGGAAAATACACACGATAATTTTGGGGTGTTTCTGTGTACCCCACAAATATCCCAACATCTGCAGTGAGCTCCAACTTCTTCCTGGCATCCTTCGTCACATGAATGTAAACAGGTGAGCCAAAAATATTCAAATGAGAAATATCAGGCTTCTTACCAGAAAACACCTCTTTGGGTGTACTCATGCCAAGTACTCTATGAGGACAATGGTTTTGCACATAAACTGTAGTGTTTCATGCCTCAGGCCACAAGTGTATGGGAAGGCCCTAATCATTCTATTATTTCTCTCTGTGACCCCATTCTGCTGTGGGTTATGAGGCGCTATGAGTTCTCTTCGAATTCCTTCTTTGCTACAGAAGTCTTTGAATTCTCCAGAGATGTATTCACCACCATTATTGCTCTATAGATCTTTCACCTGCTTCCCCGACTCTTTCTCAACCAGCACCTTGAACTCACAGAACTTTGAGTATGTCTCTCTCTTCTTCTGCATGAAGAAGATCCAGAACTTACGAGAAAATTCATCAACAAATATCACATAATACCTATGCTTTGCTATTGAAGCAACCGAGAAAGGTCCACACACGTCTGTGTGAATTCTCTCAAGGATTGTCGAGGCGCGACTATCCTTCTCATGAAAAGTGTTCTTCACAAATTTTCCCAAAGTACATCCCTTGCACTGATCTGACTATGCAAGTGTACCTTTGGGAAGCCCAGTATAAATCTGCTGCAAAATTTTCAAAGCGCCATGGTGAAGATGGCCCAATCTCCTACGCCACAATTCGCCCTTATCTCGGCTCACCACTCCTTCTGCTTTGCTTGGCATTGCTACGCAGCCATCTACCTGCAATTGATAAATATTCTTAACTCGAATCCCTATCCTCCTAGTTTGACCATTTTTTTTATGGCGTAAGAAGGCTATTCCCTCGCTAAAAACAACATCATAACCCTCGTCTTCCAACATCACCACAAATATCAGATTCTTCTTCAATCCTGGAACATGAATGACATCCTTCAAGATGAAAGGTTTACCGGACTCCCTCTCAAAGGAAATGGTCCCGATACCAGTCGTACTGTATCTACCATCATCGCCCATCTCAATGTGCACTCCAAGATCCTTTTCCTCCAGATCACTAAAAAAATATTTGTCTCTGGTCATATGGAAAGAAGCACCATTGTCAAGAAAACACATCGATCCCATCACACTTGAAACCAAGCATGTGATCAAAGAAAAATCCAACTCAAACTGCAAGGCTAAGGCCTCTCCAGCTGCAGATCCAGCAGCCTACTTATTCTTCTTCTTCTGTGGGCAATTAGTGGAGAAATGCCCATGCTAGTGACAGTGAAAACACTTCACCTTGGACAAATCCTACTTCTTGCCTTTAGCACCGGATTGAGAAGGATTTTTCTTCCCCTTCCCTTTCCTTTATTTGGTAGCCAAATCACATCTTCATTCTTCGATGAAGATCAATCCCTGGAACCCCACCTTATCTCCTCCTGCACAAGATCTGACCAAAGTCGCTCCCATCCTGGCATTTTCTCCCATCCATTGACAGAGTCTTCGTAGCTATGCCAACTCTTTGGAATCCCAAGGAGAGCCAATCTCACCAAGTCTTCTTCATCAACAGTAACCCCCACACTTCCTAGCTCATCCTTGCAATGGACAAACTTCGTGAGGTGTTTTGGTATACTGTCGCCTTTCTCCATTTTTATTTTTCTGAGCTTGTCTTTAAGCGCCAACTTCCTCTGGTCACTTCTGCTTTGGAACAAGTCTGTCAAAGCATTCCACATTAAGAATGGAGTTGATTTATCATGAATTCTGGACACAATGTGGTCCTTCACACCTTCCAACAGAATCCTTTGACACTTTGCTACCTTCTTTTGACATGAGTCAAGTGCGGCTGCATCACTAGAACCCAGCTTAGGAACATCGCTATCGATGAAATCCTTCAACCCATTATCATCTAGAACTGCCTCCATCTTGTCCTTCCATGCAATATTATTTGAGCTTCCATCAATGGAATACTCCAATCACAATCCGTTGAAAGACGTTTCAATGAATGCTCAACTTCGACACCAAGAAAACATAATTCGAATTCCACCAGCACAAAACTCAACCGCTTCAATAATTGCAATATCCTATGATCAATAATGCTCTGATACCATGTAGAAATTATATAACTTATGTTTTATATGTCCAAGATTCTCCTAATCTCACACTATTTTAACTTCATGTAAAATACAGAATCTATTCCACCATTGATCATTTGCGGAAATTAAATCAAGATTTCAATGCACACATGAAACAATAAAAATTCACACACATTAACACAGTTGTTTAACGGGAAAGCCTGAAGCTGAAAACCCAAACTATATTTATATAATATATGTCAGAGAGATCATGTAACAATCCTCATACAAAGCTGATCATATCAAGCTCTCAGTACAATACAATCGCTACACACTAATCACCCGATCTTGCAAATCCATGCACCAATCTTTGTCACCTACTAGTCTGCCTCTACTGCACAATCCCTGCTGAAGAATGGCTCTGAATGAACTCGAATTTATCCAGCCTTGCTCATGCAATCCTCATTGGCATCTCTACTGAGTTTTGGATGCAATCAATGCATCACTATAGTCACAATTGATAGTCACACTTGCTCTTTCACTTATCTCTCCACTGGTCTCCACTGAAACTGCCATGCACTATAGTTAACTGATGTATTCTTCAATTGATTAATGAGTTATTATTTAGTGAATTAATTCACACCACTCTCACTACTGTGTCAATCAGTTATACTAGATACAACTATCTCAACTGAGTCTAACTGAGTTAAACTAAATACAACTCCACCAACTACTTCTCCAACTCCACCAAACTCTGTCACATGAGTTCTAACTGAAGTCCTCCATGCAATAGCTCCAGTAAACCCTTAGGAATAGCGTAATTCCTTCTATCAGCTATTGTGCAACATCTGTGCACTTAACTGAAGTGCTCCAAGATAATAAGATAATGTTTAGAGTCCAAATATTATTAAAAGCTAATAATATTTGACATATCTATATTTAGACTGGGAGTCTAAAAATAGACTCCGCCTAATATGTCTAAAAATAGAAGTTCATCTATTTTTCCAACTTGACCAACCATCCACAAATAGCATCCTACAACTCATAGAATATGATCGACATGTCTAAAAATAGACACAGTCTAAAAAATAGACTTTGTGCCAAAAATAGCCTGCAAGCCCACTTAGTGAAGGCAACTCTTTTCACTAAGCTCATCATCTTGTTGAATCTCAATGTTTCCCTCTGTAGCAACCTCATGAGATGAAATCCTCCAAGAATCAAGGTGTTGCATCATCAATATATCTCCAAGTTGCCCCTCCCAAGTGTGCAAGCCATCTATTGGGGAGCATCCCAAATAGCTAACATTATGTGACAGTGAAACATCCATGGAGGAAACAATGGGATGTTTGAAGGTCCTCTTGAAGCATGATGGATGATATAGATTTGGATTCATCATCCCCATTTGAATCTCTCCTCCCCAAGCTATCAACTAAACAAAATGAGTCACCCTCCAGGATGGCAACTCATGAAGGATCTCTTCCACCTTGAGCTCATACAGAATAGGTGGGATGAAAATCTCAACATGGTAGACAAGATAGCCTACCCCACGTTGTCTTCCTCTCCACTTAAGATGTGTGTAGAGAATTTTATGATCCTGGGCTACAATATTGTTGCCCTCAATTGGTAAGAAGGGAACTAGACCTCCAAAGGTCCCTCTCCCAGCACTGTGAATCAAGATGGCCCAAACCATCTCATACATGATGGATAAGAAATCACCACCATATGGCATCCCATCCATCTCATGGTCCTCCTCATTAAGAAACAAATGTTTTTTTGTAGAGGCCATGTCTCTTCCCATGCTCCCCTTAGAACATGTAATGCAGAAAGTGTGGGGATGCTCCTCCCCCAAGAACACATCCACCCCATCTTTTTCTCCTCCAATCATGATCCTCATAAAAGCAAGAATAAGATCAAAAAATAGGATCATCATCATCATCATAATGAAATAAATACTGAAGTTTTTATGTGGTGTTGGAAGGTACCAACAGTCCCCCAAGTGGTCACAGCGTAGTCTTCCCGACTGCAGCTTCAGAAAATAGCATGGCAAGTTGTTTCTTGAAAAATGGCTAGTTGTGTAAGTCTCCACATCTACTAGCAGGTAGTAAATGGTTGAGTGTATAAACTGAGCATATAAGAAGTGACCAAGCACTTGCCCTAGATCATATAGTAGATGGTTGTCTCCATCAAAATAGCTGGCCAAAATTGGTCCATGGAGCCTAAAGAAAAACTTGCCCCTTTTTAGAGCAATGCATCGTAATGAAATGGTAAGAGCATGCAAATATTGTGTTGAACAATCAATAAATGCAAAAACATAATTCTTACCATGTAATTAAAGAAATATGGTGACAAAAATCACTGATGTATCCTCCATAGTGGTATGACATACCCATATGAAGAGGAATGAACCACATGCTGCATGAAAATCCTCCCCCTCATACCTGGAAACCTAAGTCAAGGAGAGCATACCATAATGAAAAATGAGTCCATCCACTCCTCTACCAATCTCACCTCCTTTATGCCCACCAAGTGCACCCATTATAAAGTGATCCTGGGAACACTCCATTAATAAGCTCCTGGTCCAAGGTGACAGTGTTGTTGGCCTATGCAAATAGGCTCCTTCCAACTCATAAATCCATTCTTTGACATGCCCCATGTCAAATAATTCTCCCATAATGTTGTTGCATACAAGAAGTTCCTTCCAAGGTGGAAACACTTCCAGATCATCTAAGGTTAAGGAGTAGCCTCCTTGCACTAGGCTAGTGCCATCCCCTACTCCTGCAGCATCATGCCAAGTGTGAGAGAAAATCTTCCCTTGCTCTCTCCCAATCCTCCAGAGCAAAAAAAACCTCTGTTGCCTCCTCATACCTCCATCATACAACCCATGTGGTGAAAACATAATGATCTCATCATCATAATGCATCCACACTCCTTGTCATATGATGCAAGTACCCTGCCAAGTTCTTCCTATCCTCATACCCTTCGGAAAAGGATACGCCTCATGACGGCCAAAATCTCTCAAGGGTAGCCAATGCAATTTGGCCTCTTGCTTCCCTGTATCATAAATTTTCAAATGGCTCACCAGCCTCTTGTTCTTCCCCCACATCCACTCAACCCCATGTGGATGCTTTCTGTCATTCTTCACCTTGGCATTCTTCCCATGTGGGCTATCATCCTCCACAACCAATTCTTCTTCTCTACATGCCATGAAGGCTGAAATGTATTTTCTAGGAGATCACTTAGAGAATACCTCATGTCCATAGCCATCTTGAATCCATCAAGATCCAAAGGTGATAAAGGCAAAGCCTCCTTACTGCTATTATTTGACAGCATGGATAGCCTCTCCCATGATATAGTTACTGCTTCATACTGCATCTCAAATTTCATGACTCCCTCCAAAATATCACACACCAACCTCAAAGGTTGTGGGAAACTCAACAGGGGTCCATGAGAATGATGGTTCATTTTCTCCTTGAACCATTCAAGCTTGCACAGCGCAGTGCAATACTACTGCTCTACCTCAGCAATAATGTTTGATATTGGGCCATATGAAGACATATTTCCACAATTTCTAGAAATATCTGCTGCAATAAGTAAAAGTGGAAATCGCCCCATACCTTGGTGAGATGCAGGAACCTCTTGTAGTGCTGCAAGGGCTCCTCCCTCTAATATAATGGATGCCTTAACTGCTGGTGTAGAAGGTTGCTCTCCCAAGGCTGTGACAATGCTGGTACATGTCTCCTCCCATGGTGGTGTGGGCCTTCTCTCCTTTGATATTTCTGCCTCAAAGGTTCTAATCAGCCCTTGAGTGAACTTATAAAAAGAAGTCACTCTTGTGTGGCTTAAGTGACTACACCACTGAGCATTGGCTTCACCCTCCAGGTGCAGTGCTGCAAATTTTTCTGCCTCCCTCTCTACCACTGGATGAAGTAGGAATAATGCCTCAAGCTTCCTTGCCCAAGCTCTTACTGTAGTTTACCCATAAAATTTAGACAATAGGAATCTATTGCCTTTAATTTCCCCTTGGCTGCAGGGTCTTCTCTCTTCTCTCAGTTGAATGAACTGAGGAAAATCTAGGGTCTCTTGGAAAGCCCTAGGTTGGCACTTGTATTATGCCAAATACCCACTCAGGATTTCATGCTCTAAGTGGTCTCCTTGCTCTCCACTTCCTCTATGAGAACAAGAAGTGCATGCATCTTCTTCTGCCTCCTGAAACCTTCTAGAGGTCTCACTGCAACTCTCTCCTCCTTGAAACCCTCTTGGAGTTTCAATGCATTTCTCTTCTTATTTCTTCTTAGATCTGAAAATGGATGAGAGTAAGCTCATATCTCTCCATCATTTTTTCCTCCTCTTCTTCTTATATTTTTATTGGATCTGAAATCCACAGGCTAAGCCAAGCTGGCAACTTTGATACCACTGTAATATCCCAAAATGGGACCAACTACACTATTGGGAATAATTTGAGTTATTACCAATGTGGAGCTTCAGAAAATCATGAGCATGGAAATGTAGAGCATCTCATTAGATGTAAAATAACATCATACCAGCAGATGAAATAACCTCAGCAACAAGAAGATCTATATTCTCCTTCCCGGGTGGGGAATTGCAGCAATATAGAGCATAAAACAGCTGTATTCAGAAAATAACGCTATACAAGTGAGAAATGGGACTTGGATCCCTTAGAATACATGATATACAACTCATGCATAATTATAGGTGAAACAAATCGTTCTAGCTCATATAAATAGATCTCCCCAAGTCAATATGCCTTAAACAAGCCCAAACACCATAGCCTAGCTTATGCAGAAAGTACTGAAGCAAGGACTGCGTTATTATAATGAGGTTTTATGAAAAAAATAATGAGAGAAGACTGATATGGATCTTTTATTCATCAAATAACAGATAAATGGAGGTTTAACCTCTTTTACATAAAGGAAAAGACACCCGTCAAGGTTTCCGCAATATACATGCACAAAAAGTAGCACTGTAGAAAATAATGTACTTTACTACAAAACTGTATTAAGCATGATTGAATATGATATAAAATAGCTGAATAATACATAAAATGGCCAAGGCCCTTATTTCTATATCTCCCGGAGGGAAATAAGCACCTCCTCCTCAAAGACTAGCACAAAATCAAAGGGTGCAACCCTGCTGATGTTGCCCCTGCATAAAAGACGCAGTTTTCTGAAGGGAAATGAGTTGTGGCTGAATATGGATGAATGGATCCAAGCCAAATACTGAAATCAAGCTCAAATCCTTCCCTATTTATCCCTTAAGCAAGCTAATCCAAAGAGAGGATGGAATTCCCGCACAGCAATTCTTTGCACTCAGCAGTGCAGCAACTTCGGCTAAACAGCTGAAGGATGAAAATAGTCAGAAGAACAAATATAGTTGAATACATGAATGATATCCTCCATTCTATGCCCTCCTTTTTATCTTTGGTGAGCCTCCTCACCCAGGACCCCACACATTATTGAGGTGACTTTCTAGTGAAGATTCCTCCTCCAAAACTGTGATGTCCTAGTTGGCTTCCCTCCTCTTTGTAGCAGTGCTGTTGACCTGGTCGTCTGAGACTAATCCACCTGCAATGCCTCTTTTCACACTAAGGGGTCTTCAATTCGGTTCTTATATGTGTGTCTAGGCTGATCCTTGTTCACATTGAGCTAGTTTATTTGGGTGATCTATTCCTCCTCAAGAATGCATGTTGACTTAGTAAAACTTGACTATGTCCACATCTATTTTTCTCTTGTTCACACTTGAGAGTGTAAAATCCATCTCCTAATGTGATCTCCTTCCTTAATAATGTGGAATTTATTCATATCTTTATTTTTCATGGGCCTCCTTTACCACTTATTCCTATCCTAAGTGAAAGCATCAAAATATAATATTCCAATTTACCTGTTTGCAAATTTTGGAATATTACAGAGACAAAAAAATTATGTACCAACTTCCCTGGTTGCTATATATTTTTCTTCAACACTACTTAATGTAACTAAATCTTGTTTCCCACTCATCCATTAAATCATAAAATATCCCAAATTAAAACTTCCATCAATAGTTCTCTTTCCATCTGCATCACTGCCTCCCAAGTTTGAATATGTATAGCCCAATAATTGTATCTCATCACTAGTATATCTCACACAGTGATGTATAGTCCCACGAAGATATCTCAAAATATTTGTATTTTTTATCCAACGATCATGCCTTGGCTCCATATGTAATTGACTAAGAATTTTTACTGCAGAACATATGCCTAGTCAGGTGTTGACAAGGTACATCATGGAGGCAATCAACTGTCGGTAGGATGTTGGATCAACAAGGTTGAATCTAAACTCCTTAACTTCTTCAAATTAGTGATAATTGGAGTGATCATTGGTTTAATATCATCATACCAAACTTCTGCAATATCTTGATCACATATTTCCCTTGAAAAATATAGATCTCATTGGGTTTCTACCATACTTCTAGTCCCATTAGTAATGCATTAGTCTAAGGTCCTTCATATTAAATTTAGTTGCAAGTTTTATCTTGTATTCTTGAATACGATGTTCCATGCCTATTATTAGTAGGTCATCCACATATAATAATATGATCACAATTTCATTCTTTACCACCATGATGCAGAGATTAGGATCTGCAAAACTTTTGATGATTCCAAGTCTTAGTAGATATGTATCAATCCTAACATAATATGCTCTAGGGGCTTGTTTCAAGCCATATAGAAACTTTTTCAACTTGAAAACGTGTGTTTCCTTACCATGAATTAAAATCAAAATATTTTCTCAATGTAAACTTCTTCATTAGTAATGCCATTCAGAAAGATTGTTTTTATGTCCATTTGATGGATGTTTCATCCCATAGTAGCCACAATAGAAATGAGTGATATAATGGTCTTATATCTTGCCGTTGGAGTAGAATTTTCTTCATAATTGATTCCTTCTTGTTGAGAGAATCCTTTTGCCACAAATTGTGCCTTATACTTTTCAATTCTCCCATCAACTGCAAGCTTGATCTTGTACACCCATTTGGAAGTCACAACTAATTTGTCTTTATGTATAGGAAAATTTTCCCAAACATTATTCTTCATTATAGACTCGAATTCTTCTTGCATTACATTCTTCCATTCTTGATGTTTGGCTTCCTTTTCATAACTGGTAAGTTCTACTTCAATAATTTTATTCATGTAAGCTACATAACCTGAATATCTCTTAGGCTTATTGCTTTCTCTGAATCTTCCTTTTGTTGTTGCATCATCGTTGACTTCTTGTAGAGTTGACCTTAACCAAGTTGGGCCCTTTCGAGTTTCTGGAATGAGGATTTATTGCATAGGTTCACTTGGTCCTTCAATATCTTCATAATTAGTTGTAGGTTCTAGAGATTTTTCCTTCCTTGAAACTTCTTCATTTTTAAATATATGTTCTTCTTCTTCATTGGAATCAATGGGAATATCCTTGGACTTCTTGTATGCAATGCTTTCATAAAAAATGAGATATTTCCTTACTTCAATACAAATTTCTTCCTTCATGTAGACTTTGTATGATTTAGATGAGGTGTTATATCCAACAAAGATGCCTTTTATACCTGTTAGGTCCAAATTTTTCCTTTTATCTTTGGGAATGTGAATGTATACGAGACATCCAAAAATTCAGAGATGATCAAAATTTGGCCTCTTTCTTGTGAATGCTTCTTCTGGGGTCATATCATTAAGAATTATGTGAGGAATTTGATTTTGTATATAGATCATTGTTACAAAATCTTCTCCCCGTAAGAACTTAGGAAGGTCTTGGTCATGTAGCATTGCTCTAACCCATTCTTCAATGGATCGATTCTTCATTTCAACCATGTATTGAAAGGTTTTGATGAAGATTTAGCTATATAATTTGCAATGGCTCTGCAGTCAAATTCAAAAGAGAAAGCCACCATTGTGCTTAGAGGCCTAGCCATCACACTATCTCCTGAACTCATAAGCAGGGTTACAACTTTCCCCTTAGTATTCAAATAGGTTAAGGAAAGATTTCCTAGCACTACACCCAAGAAGAATTTTTGTCTACCAGGAGACGAGTACATTGTAGACAAAAATAGAGTGAGTATGGAAAGCCTTCCATACCCCTGGGATGAAGTAGCCTTCCATACCATGAAGTTTATTTCTTGTGAAGGCGTACTTAGTGTGGTCCATGGGTATCACTTCATATTGTTAAATGAACTTAGGTTTCAAGTAGAACTCCCACTTGAACATAGATTAAGCATCCCTCACATCCTTCTGAACTCCATAACTAACATGAGCCATAAGGTGAGGCAAATAAAAAATCAGCACTTGGGCCCATCATGGCCTTATAAAACTAATTGTGAATTATGCTTTGAGAAGGTTGAACCCACCTATATCCTAGTCTTCTTTCATATACATCGATAGGGAAGAATTTATAGCTACCCAACCTGAGAAAACCTATGCTTCTAGCCTTAGGGAGAGGGATCTAGAAGAAGAAGAAGAAGAGGTAGATGAGGAGGTAGAAGAAGAGGAAGAGGAGGCAGAAAAAAATGAAGAAAAAAAGAGATGGAAATAGAGGCAGAAAACATAGAGACAACAGAGATAGAGCAAGAAAAAATTGATGGAAAGCAGGAAGAAAAAATTGAGGAAAATGAAGATTTGGCTCCTATCCTAAGTAGTGAAACCACCCCTGAAGACACCAGCATGTCACCATACATCACAGATCAAGAAGTAGTTGCTACCCTAAATACTTTGATCACACCTGTCAAAACAAAAAGAAAGAGGCAAACACCTATATATTTCAGAACTAGGAAGATCCAAAGGGTGAGGCAGGGAAAACCACAGACTCCCACCAAGTGCCCTTTTTCCATTAAATAATCACCAAAGAAGGAGGAAGAAATCATATTAGAGGAAGGAAGGGTGCAAGAGGTCACTTCACTTGTAAGGACCCTTGTAACATATATCAGAAGACATTTGGAAATATTAGCATCCCATACACCTCATGCAACCGCCACAGACCTTCTAATGACTGAAAAGAGTGAAAAACAAGGAAAATAGGGTCTTCATCAAGAAAAATAGAGTTTTCTATAGGAAAATATTTTTTTTCTACAAGAAACTCTAGCAAGCACAAATTTGGAGAAAAAAGCCTTGGTTGAGGAGGAAAAGACAACCACAGAAGGGAAAGAGGTCAAACAAGTTGAGGACACAGCACAAGAGGAAAAAAATGATGAAAATGAGGGAGGAAAAGATGATAAGAAAGAGGCCACCTCACCAAAACCAATCCTCAAATATGTAGCAATAGTTCCAACCCCTAGCCCTCAATCCAATCTCAGCTCCTACTACACATACATTGAGGGCGGTAGATTAATTCCTCAAAATTTCACAGTTCCTTTGTTTTATATGTTGGAAGAGGAGATGACACACACTCATCATTGGATTAAGCTTTTCACATCTAAAGGTGTGCATGACATAGGGGTTGTGGAAGGAAAATTAACGGAGTTGGGGAAGGATTTATCTGATGTTAGGCTCAGAGAGTTATTTTTGAAGGAGCAGCTTCAGAAGGCACATCCAGAGAGAGGACTAGTTGCTTAGAATTTCAGCAGCCATTTAGTAGGAGGGTGATGATGAGCTCCATCATTAGGTACATTTTGAGGGGTTAATGGTCACCTTTTTGCCTTATTAAGTCAATTTTTCTTGCATTTTAATTATATTATGGACTTATAATGCTAGTGTAGATGGTGATTGAGGCTTATCATACTTCGAGTACCTAACATGATTTAAATGTAAGAAAATCATGAAGATATTGCATTTTTGGTGAATATTTTTCCATTAAGACCTAGAGTAGACAACAAGGAGAGATTATAGGGGGATTTTCCACCTCCTTAAACTCCAAAAGGCAGCCAAGGGACCCTCAAGATTCCCTCCAACATCTGTAAATCAAAGGAAGCCAAGTGAACTCAAGATCAAGTGTGCCAAAGCTACACTTCACTTGTAGTAAAGTGGACTCATCACCTACATTTTAGGGAGTTTTTGGTAACTAACCTTTAGGTTAAATAGGGCTGAGAAAGAGCTCATTAAGATTTGAACTTTAGAGAAAGGCATTATGATCTTAGCTCTTGTAATAATTTTTTGAGACTTTCATGTTGATATAGTGAGACTATCTTTTGAAATAAAATGAGTATTCAGATTATGCTTCACTAATTTAGTTTCAAAGGGCTAGGCTTGGGGGTTAGGGCCCAATCCATGTGCCTTAGTCTCTCTTGTGTAATCATTCTTTACTTTCATGTCATTTAATCTAGTTTTCCTTATGAGTATTTAGCTAGTTTTCTTGCATTTTCATTCATTGTTTTTAGTTTTCTTCAATTTGTCTTTTGTTGTAGATTTAGCTTGCTTACATGTTGGTAGAATAGGTTATAAATTCATAAAGTTGTGTGTCAAGCCTCCCCCCTCTCATCTCTTCCATTCGAACTTGAGGAGGGTAGACCTTCCCCACAGGCAAAAATTTCTTTTTATTTTATGATTTCTTTGAATGGATAATTTAGGTTGTTGTATCTCCATGGAAATGTTTCGAATGATCTGTTAGATCTATGTTTCTAGGTTAAAGTAGATTTTATTTCCAAATTCAATTCATATTTTTCATTGTATTTATCATGAATTTTTCCATATTTATTGCATGAACAGCTAGTTTGATTACAAGTTTAGGTATTACGTCCAAGGAGAACTTCACCACCACCTTAAGCTTCATCTCTCACCCTTCATCGTCCCTCTCTTCACCAAAATCTCCATCAGCCCTGTTTTCAAATTTTTCATCCCTACACTATGAGCACACCCTAGGGGTGCACGAAAATCCTCCCAAGAGGTTCTGAGCTTGGCTAATGGGTGGGCCACCTTCCACTCATCTAAAACCACCTTCGTTGCACCTTACGTACCCTTTTCACACCCATTTTTGGCCTTAGATTTCCCTCAGACTGTTTTGTGTAGAAATTCAGGAATTTCCTGTACAAATATAGGAAACCTGTAGTAGTACTTGAAGTAGCACCAATGGGCCCCTACTTAAGCCCAGAAACCACCAACCACATCCTTGAGACCTTCCAAAACCACTGACACACGTTCAGCCTTGCACCCATGTGTTCAAGCCTTCCATAAGCCACCTTAGCGCTTTCTTCTCCTAGTTGCAAAACAACACATTTACATGCATAGTTAGGTCATGATTAAAAGCATGATAAACAGAGCATAGAGTGATTAGAGTGTGTTTGGCCATTTGGCCTAGCAAAGTGTGATTAGGTTAGTTTACTTTATGCAATTTCAATTCAGTAATTTACTTCATGCAAGATGGCTAGTTTTCTTTCATTTCTTATCATAGCTTAATGTGTTGATTCATTTCATTGTAGAGTAGTTAGATGTAATTGCTTGTTGTAGTGTATTTCAGTACTTGTTGATAGCACCATGGCTTTGAATCTTTTGTAGCCTGAGGCCTAAAGTTAGAAGTGTGATGGACTTCATCCAGAAACTCTAGAAGTAGCATCCTTTCATAAAGCTCAGAAGAGGATGACATGAGTAGAATGAATTTGTTGTGTATATAGCACTATCACCTCCAATTTTGTATGAACCCTGTGTTGATAAAGTAAATTAGGGCATCCTCTGGGAGTTGCAGCATTCCTGGTGCAATACTAGGGCTCACCACAGTGTATCATCTTGGATCTATCCACAGTAGCAGTGTGGGAGGTTTTTTGGTGAAATAAAGTTTGGGGTGCTCTGTCTGCAATAGTGAATGGCGTGGCCCTGTGTTGAACGCTTGCAGGCCAGTTGTTCTTCATGGATATTGCATTACTGTCATGGTTATCACTTTTTCTTATATTATCATTAGGTATTTCTTTTGTTTGGTATGGATAAACGTGAATAAGTCTCAGAAATTTGTATACATATTGAGATTTGCGACCTCAGTATGAAGTCATTTTGTTATAATTCACAACTCTAACTAACATGTAAAACATGGAGACCAAGACTAGCATGCCAAAGCTAAAAATGAAGATGCCAAATACTGATAAGTACAAATCCAAATTAGTGGTGTGTTCCATCATATGAATGGTGTGGTCAAAGTTCGTTTATTTTTGTATAATAGACTCATGACTATGGTAAAGTATGAGTCACATATTGTAATTAGAGAAAACTTACATGTCATTTATTTTTTGTAATGGTTAGTTGCGGTCCTTGAAATGTTTTTATTTACATGTTGTAAGACTTAGAGAGGCATACATACCCCTTTGTTATGTGTTCCCTCTATTAGAGAGTGATAACACCCTAGAAGAGTCTTTCATGCGAGATCAATACACTTGGGTGGGGCGTATTGGTTATAGACTCTATGAGGTGCAATTTTATATCTAGGGGGAGTTCATCGAGAGGTTGGATGAACCATGTATTTGAAGTAATTCCTAGAAGACTGGCGGTTGCAGCGGTTGGGAACCCATGCATTCTGGTACATGCTTGTTCCTTTATATGGACATCAACAATTGCATGAACAAGGTACAAGGAGTAAATACGAGAATGGTCCATTTGTAGAATTTTCATATGGATATCGAGACAAGTAGTCATTAAGGGGGTGTATTGGAAAATGTAATTCCTACTTGTCTCAATTGTGATTATTGTTATGTAAAGGAGTATGTTCCTATTTGTTAAAGATTTTTTTCCTGGTTTGGTGTGTGGTTGAGATATTCTCTCAACCAACAGATTGTGTGTCCAATATAGTTTTCCTATATTGAGACAACACTTCTTGTATATATGTAATATCATAATTGATGAATAATGAAGTTAGATTTCCTTGTGGAAATTTGACAGTTTAAACTTAATGTTTGTCACAACCCCTTAGATTGCAGAAATTCTTGCATTTTTCTTTTCCAAGTATGATAATTGTACAAAGTACGTAACTCTATTATCCTTAACTCTACCATAATTTCAAAACCCCAATTTTACTACAAGATAATGCCTAAAAAATACTTTCCCAACTTTCTTTTTACTAAGTGAAAAAATTTCCAGGAATTTTTACTAGAAAAATTCCAATAATATTTTGTCACATTCTCCTTTTTACCAGAGGTGACAATTTTTTCCCAATTTTGGTTTTAATCCAAAAAAGTTCTCACTTCTTGTTTTAATATGGGAAAAAAAATTTAGCCTTAAATAATTTTTTAACTATAATTTTTCTTATTGAAAGAGGGAAAATTAAAGTTTGAAACAAAAAGAAAACATTGCCAATTTTCCTTTTCATTGAAGGTGTTTTCTCTACCTTTTTTCAAAAACACATTTCTTTTTATTATATCTTCTCCTTTTTTATGTGGACCAAAAAAATGCATTTCTCTATTTAAAAAAAATGTTAGCAAATTATAGACATACTTTCTCCCTTTTGAAAATTTTATGTAGGAAACATAAAAAAAAGGAAAATAATTTATGGGTCACTCTTGAACGAATCTGCATGCACTCTAAATGCACTGCTCCAATATCCAATATATATTTGTCGCACATTCATTTTTTATTATGCCTTCTCAAAAAAAATCATTTTTTATTATGCCTTCTCAAAAAAATGTCTTTGCCCATTAAAAACATACAATGTGGGAAAATTATAAACATACTTTCTCCCTTTTTAAAAAATTATGTGGGGAACATAAAAAAATTAACAATTAAAAAAAAAAATTTGAAATAATTTATAGCTCACTCTTGAACAAATCTACATGCACTCTAAATGCACTGCTCCAATCTCCAATATATCTTTGTCGTTTTAGCTTTGTACAATTAAAACACTTCCACCACCAACTCCAAACACCATAATCACAAATAAAAAATGAAATTTCACTTTAATCGAGTTTTAGCTCTTGACAATTACAACACTTGTACCACCGACTTGAAACACCACAATTACGAAAAAAATGGAATATTACTTTAATCTAGTGGCTAGAAAAGGCTTGTGAAAATGTGATATTAGAAAATAACTAGCCTCACTTACACACTACCTTGGAAATTAACAAAACCCCAAACAGATTTAGATCCAAAAAAAAATATTAAAACATTTAAAATAGAACTAAAAAAACATAAGGTAGATCCAAAAAATATATTAAAATATTTAAAAAGCTTTGAATTAAGATTTGATACCATGAAAGAGTGTCAAAATACCCAAGGATAATACTGCAAAGCTAAAAAATCATTCTACCAAGAAATCACAAGATGAAGAAAGAAGGAAAAACAAACTTCATTGCTTCCTAAAATGAGCTATACATGAACCTAATTTATAGGAACAATATAGCCTTTTAGTGATAGCTAGAATATAATGGTGATGAATCAATAGATAAGGATAATAATTACAATGCAACTCATAAGATCGCTAAGTAAGATTATAAGTTTCAATATTTATTAGATCTCTTACATTATTTCCTTGAGAAAGTCTATAACAAGGATATGGAAGTGACTATATTTCCACATCTTTTTTCTCCTTTCCACATGTTTTTAATTAAGACAAGAAAGACCTGAATTGAGAAAGATACTCCTCAATAGAGGCATTCTCATTAGGTATTAGTGCTAATAATTTAGTTTCCAATTATAATGCATGGAACTCATTGATACCTCTAAGTAGTGAAGGTTTTTTTTCCAAAGTTTCTTTGGGAGTTGAACATTCTTCAAGATGAAATAATAGATTGTCTCAAACATTCAACCCAATTAGCCCCAACTCAATAAGCCCCATTTTTTTTTCTTTTATAAAATTCGGGTAAGTATTCACTTAATGTTTGCCACAACCCCTTAGATTGCAGAAATTGTTACATTTTTATTTTCCAAGTATGACAATTTTACAGAGTAAGAAACTCTATTATCCTTAACTCTGCCATAATTTAAAAACCCCAGTTTTTCTACAAGATAATGCCTAAAAAAACCTTTCCCAAATATCTTTTTACCAAGTGAAAATATTTCCAATAATTTTTTATAGAAAAATGCGAATAATATTTTCCCAAGATTCCCCCTTTTACCCTAGTCAATAAAATTTTCTGATTTTTCTTTTCAACCAAAAAAAAGTGCTCACTTATTTTAGAGATATTTTCTTTGAAAACAATATAACATCATGTTTTTCTAGAGGAAGGAGGAGGGAGCTAGGGTTTCTCGAAAATGGTGCTGGAATAGGGTTTGGTAGCAGGTCCCGAGAGAAAAATCTGCAGAAAAAAGCGAGGATAGAAGGGCTATGGCTGTTAACAATGGCAGCAATGTCTGGGGGGGATAGATTCCCTCCTATAGGAATTTGACATCAGGGGATAGCAGTGGTAAGCATTCATGTCAGTCTGGGGGAGCGGGCCCTAACTCTGGGCCGGTTTTGGGGGCGCAATGGCAGGCAAAACAAAGGGGGAAGTGCCTACCTCGAGCCTCTAAAAAACCTCATTTTGTAATACCTACAAATAAATTAAATCATTATAGAGGTAATATGAAATATCACGCTCTTATTTTCAAGTTTATAGGAATTTTTCCCATTGAGAAAGATTTATTGAAATGAATCCACATCACGTGGTAGGCAAAAGGACATATTGATGTAAAGTTTGGTGCCAGAGGGTTTTTTTACAGTTATCTTTACTAATTTGTTAGAGAAGGAGAGGGTTTTTGAAGGGGGGCCATATTTTTACTATAATGCAGGCCTATTTCTAAGGAATTGGGAAGAATTATATAACCCAGATCAGGAGCAGTTCCTTTCGGCCCCTATGTGGGGTCATCTGTTCGCCTTACCGATGGATTTTTGGGACCCGAACATCTTGGAAGGCATTGGTAACTCACTTGGTAGATTTTTCAATATTGCAAAAAACACAAGAAGAGGAAGGTACATGTCGTTTTCTCATATATGTTTTTATATGAACATGACTAAGCCTCTTCCTAAATCTATTGAACTAGAATATGCAGGGGAAGTCTGGCAACAACTGATTGGTTATGAACATATCTCGTTTCGGTGTATAATATGCCATGAGTATGGCCATTTTTTTAAAATGTGCCCTCTCAACAACCCAGAATAGCCAAAAAAGAATCAATCTAAAGAAGGTGAAGGAGACAAGGAAGAAGGGTTTCAAACAGTTATAAGTAAAATAAAGCAAGGTAGACAGCAAGGAAATCATCAAAACTATGAAAACACCACAAAGACAGAGCCAACGCAGGTACAAAGTTTTACAAGAACAAGAAGAGGGGGGAAAATATGGAGACCCAATGAATGAGGAGAACCCAGTAACAATTTCTGCCAAACCAGTAAAGGCCAAGAGAAAAGCTCCCTTAGAAGGCCTAGACCAAGAAGAACAATAGCAAACCCGAGAGCAGGCAGAAATGGAGATAGATATAACTAAGGATTAACTCAGTAAAGAGGAACTTGTTATGAAGCAACTAACGCAAGAATGGAAAATTTTGGATGACAGATTCATCCCTGAAGAATAGAAAGTCTTGTACAAGGAAACCTTTGAGAAATATATAACTACATAGGCCAGAAGAGAAGTGGAATTAGCTAGTTAGATACCTATTAGTGTCAGTCTTTTCAGCCTTCCTCCAGTGATCAAACATGCTATTACAAAGTGATTTTAAGGTGTCAAGGTCAATTTTTTTCATTTCAGTGAGTCTTCAAGCAAAATTTGGTCACTAAGTATTAGGTCTAGGGTTTTCTTTCACTCTTTCCAAAGTTGTCCAAATTTTGGTCCATGTCACCATTCATCTGAGTGTACCATCATTCATAGGGTTTTCATCATCATGTCAAGTTCCACTGGGTCATTTTACACCTTGTTCATGCTTCAGTTGTGCCTAGGTAAGGTTCATTTCCCTCTCCTAGGGTTTTGGAGGTAATTTCTCTTAGATGGTCAAATCATCAGAAAAATTTGTATCTTGATGTTCTTACACCTTTCCCTATCCTTAATGTACCTTATTAAACACTTCCCATCACTGAGATCCCCCAAATTCCTCATTTTCACACAAACCCTAGTTTCTTACGATAACTTGGCAATTTTGTAGGCTAGGCCTGTGTTTTGCCCTTTTTTACCCCTTCCCCTCACTCAATCTCTGAAATTCCACTTTCCCCTAATTCCTAACATCCCTACCTACTTCCCAAAATTTTCCCAAGAATTTAGAAGCCCTTTATCCCCTTCATTTCACTTCATTTCGACAAATCCCTTGTTCCACACATCGGGATAGGTTTTACTCCAATGATGTTTCTGAGCAAGAAAATATGAATTTGAAAAAATGAGAGAAATTTTTGTCCATAATAGGCCAAGGAATAAAAACCTCCTTCACTTTTTACACAGGTGTCATGGTGTTAGATAAATGTCAAAAATACAGTTGCCTCAGGAGAATTGATGCACCTCTGAAGTGACCTTGGGAAAATCAACATTTCTCCTAGATTGGTTGGCCTAATCACTTGCTTGATGAGTTAAATGATAACTAGACATGATGATATTTCCAATGAGCTATCATGAGCTCAATTTGGAGTTGAGGAAGACCTCTACAATTTGACTGCAACAGCACTCTGCCTTGACGTAGCCTCATTTTGCACATTTTGACCAGTCTTGGAAGATTTGACTTTTGATAGGGCAAATGAACTCCAAAATGCAAAAATCTAGTTAGGTTGGAAATTAGACTCAATAAGCTTTCCAAGGAGCTATCCTGCGCCCAATTTGGACACAGGAAAGGTCTCCAAAAGTCTCATGCAAAAATTCGGGGCGCATAGAGATGGTGTGGCGCATTGGGCAGCCCTCTGCAGTGTAAAAAATGAACTAGCGGGGCGCATTGGGCTAAAAAGCCTGAAATCCATTCAAATCTTCCTTCAAAAGCTCCAAAATTTCAAATTCTTCATTTCACAACTAAGTTAACATCTCCATATTTCCAATATATGAGTTTCCATCAGTGTTGTTTATATGTTTCAGTAAAAGAAATAACACCAGCCTTGCACGCTCATTGACAATCATTTGTGGTTTGCAAAACTGCCATTTGTTGTCTTATTCCCTCTACCATTTTCCTCTTAACTCTCTTCACTACTTCACTAGTTTCATTTCATTCTCCTGTTTTCACTCATCCTACCCCTATCCCCAAAAACCCCAAAACCTTAGATTCCAGTTAAACCCTAGTTTTCTTCATCGCATTAATGGTTGTATACCCGTCCCTTATCCTACTCCCCCATACATTTTCCCTTAATCTCTCCATATAATTTTTCAAACCTACACTCCCTAAACTCTACTTCACACATCCCTAAACTTTGTTCACACATAAATTTTTACACTCTCTTCCATACACTCTACCCATTTCATTCCTCCACCATATTTTCACATTGTTATCCACGAAACCATCCATGTACAACCACATTTTTCAAAACCAAAGGAAAACAATGGAAAGAGACAGTGATCATGGGTATGAGCAAGAGATTGATCTCAATCACCTGGAACTACTAAGGGTAAACACTGGGGAAAGTGCTTATTGGGAGAAGGAAACAAGGAAAAGAAGAAGAAGAGGCACATGGCTAACTGTCATCAAAATCATGTTTGCAAGGCACGTCAACAAAAATCTTAGCTGCTGGTGGCTCATCACAAAGCTAAAAGGAAAGATAGACTTCAGATCTTGGCCGAGGCTTCCTTCGCCCAGCATAGCACATAATGGAGGACACTCAGCCAAAATTTCAAGAAATTTGGGACACTTTTTGCAAATTTTGATTTTTTGTCCTAAAAACATATTTTTCAGCTCTATGCACTGCGCCACTTGGCACGCGCTTATGTTTGGGGGCTCCTCTTGGTGCAAACTTTACATTTTTGGATTTTTCATGGAAAATTATGCATGCATAACTATGGCCAAAAAATTTTGATAGGTTTTGGGCTTCCAAAAGGGTCAAAAACACCCTAAAAATGACCTTTCTGCCCCTTTTTTGACACACAGGAAGAAGTCTTGGGAGAACACAGTTTTGGAAAAGCAAATGGAAGCCAAATTTAGAAATTCCACTTGTGTTGGAAATTCGACAGGCCAACCTTTCCGACAAGCCCACTTGGAGCTAATTTGGACACCGAGAAGGCCTTCAAACTCAGCTCCAAACTGGCGCGATGCATATAGAAATCAGGCACGGCACATTGGGGATTTTTGCTCATTTTGGACTCAGTAACTCTGTTTTTCGCCTAGTTTTTGACATTTTGAATTTCTTGCTTCCAAATGTTAAACTCATTTGATGTAATTTGATGTAATTTGATGGGTCTTGATGTAATTTTGGCAAATTTTTACTCATGGAAGTAGATTCATCCATCAAAAGGTGAATTGCAACTGAATGAATTAGTTTCCTATCTTATGCAAGTTGTCCACCCTATGCTTTGAGATCTATTAGATCTGCTGTTGTAAATAGATCAGAAATCCAACCTCCTAGAGTCGTATTGTTACTTTGTCTACACTCCAGCTTTTCTATCATTTTCATGGCTAATACTGATTCCTAGCATCATTGCATATCTATCTTTCAGCTTTTGGGCAAAGGAATAGACCAGGGTTTGCAGCACTCCTTGGGATTCATGTGGCTCTTTGTTTTGATGTTGTGCTTCTCTATATTAATGTAATTTTACTGGTGTTTTATGTGTATCATTTTCCCTCTTATTTCTTCTTAAGTTAAACAAACAAGGATAAAGGTGGAATTCATTAACATTTGCATTGCTCTACCGAGGGTTTGTTTAATTTTCTATGTTTTCAACTGTTTGAAGAGGATTCCTGAAATTTTCTTGCCCTCTTCAACTCCTCACCAGTCTGAGCTATCCATTTCATTAAAATTGAAGTTTCAAAACAATTTCCTACCTTTCCCCATTCAGATCTCTGCAAAAACTAGGCCTCATTCCCCAGACCCAAAATCTGCCTTTCCCTTTGATCCAACAAACACCCTTGAAATCAAATCCAAACACTTTTACATATATACCTAGCCTAACATCAGCCTTCATTCAAGTCATCTCAATCCTCACTGATCATTTTTTGCTAAGATTGACAAGGAGAGAGCCCTCTCCCGATCTGGTAGGGCTAGCTACCAGGTTAAGCATGGTTTGATGTTACCCTAGACTCTGCCTTCCTCAGCCTGAGGTAGATTTAGGCCATAACATAGTGGCGACCATACTGGGGAGTCAAGATTATTTGTTTGTTGGTGTTATTTGTTTTATAAACTATAGACGGAGCCTGAAGTTAGCTAGGTAGCCTTCAAAACGCTCTTGCTTTCCATTAGCGAAAGTAGATGAATGCTGCTTCATTCAATCTCTGGTCTAGTTTATGAACTAAAAATCTAGTTTCCTCAGTTAAATCTAATCAATTTCAAATCTGATTATTGATGGTGGACAACGATCAGACATCAGAAGGCTGAAATTTTTCACCTGGCAACTCCATTCACTAAAAAATCCATAAATCAATGCTTCATGGTGACTCCACTACAGGAAGATCAGTAGCTATAAGATTTTCAAGATGGCAAGGGTTGCAAGAAGATACGCTCCCATGAGCTGTTATCACATTCCAGGTTTTCCAAATAAAATGCCTAAGGTGGATTGGCTTCAGAATTTTCCTATGTTCAGAAATGTGGAAGGTAATGACAGTGCTCTTCATCTGGTGAAATTTCACATCCATGTGCATAAATTAAATATCGATTTTCCTTAAGATTGTTTGATGAATATGTTCATGGCCACTCTAGAAGTTGAAGCCCGATCTTGGTATGAAAGTTTGCCGCCGGCTTGTATTTACTGTTTAAAGGATTTTCATACCATGTTCTTTGAAAGGTATAAAGAATCTTATCCATCCTTCAATTTAGTTCAGAACTGTTGTAGCCATGTTCATAGTTTTATTGAAAATCTTGAAAAAGTTTATGAATATGATGACTTCATGGACAATGAGATCATGGAGGCTCTGTACGAAAATCCATTTCAACAGCATAAAGAGAACTTAGAAGATACTCATCAAGATGCTTAGGAAACTTTGCAGCAGGATCAAGATCTTAGTACAATGCAAAATGATGAAAGAGAAGGTTTTATTTCAGATCTGTCCATAGAAGAAGGAAATATCCAGGAAATTCAAGTTTCAATTTCAAAATGTGATAAAGTCAATTCAGCTATTTCAGACCTAGATTCAGATCATGATGATCAAGAATACCTTGTGCTGAATCCCATGAAGGAGAGCTCTATTGTTGAAATCATCTGGAATGAAGAAGACAGAGTTGTTGATCCAAATGTTCTCATTTCATTAGAAAAAAACCTTCATGAGGAGGTAATCCAGTCAGTTCATGAAAAACAAGATGAGATCTTTGTTCAAGTAAGTGAAAAATATTCTTTCAATAACTCGGTGATAAATGATAATTTGATTGCCATGTCATATGAAGATGATCAACAATGTTTTCAAATTTCAGAAGATCCGTGAATTAAGTACTGTCATTCAGGTTTTTCATGTTTTAAAATGTTATTTCATGAAGACAATCAATGTTTGAGCAAAATAAAACAAAAAGAATTATCTCCTTTATCTGAAAATGAGATAGATCAACTCCTAAAAGGTCATGTTACAGCCCAAGCCCAAGTAGATTTGCAGCGCACACATGGTCAAGAAAGTGTTGGTGAAACTTCTTCCTCTTTTGAAAATGATGATTGTATTTTAATTAGCTTTATAGATCAGCAAACAGATAATATTTCCTTTCATGAAGATGATAAGGCTGTCATGTTTGATAATCTTGACGATTGTTTTCTGTTTAAGAATGACCTAGACCATGAAGTTGAGGAATATGAGTTTGAGAGAGAAAATATGCCAGAATTTCTCATGGTTAGGGAATTTACAGCTAACACTCAGATGGCAGAAGCTTATACCTCTCTGTGCCTTCCTATCACTCGGCAATCAATTGTTCTTTCAGATCAGAATGAAGGGAGTACTTGTATTTTTGCTGCTGGATCTCAAGACAAGCTAGTGCTCAGGATTTTCAAGATCCCTTCGGCATTCTTTTGCAAGCATCAGAAAAGATAAATGTTGCCTAGTTCGTTATCATAAGCCTTGGTTTCAGTGGTTATTGTGAGTTGCCTACATGTACATCTTTCTACCTGCTCGAGAAAAGTTAGAGCCGAATTTCGGTATGTAGCCATCTACTAGATTGGTTACATTGGAAGGCTCACTACACATGATTGTACATATTTCATCAGTAGGCAGTTGGTTGTCATCATGATTTGAAGCCCTCAAATCTCAATGGACTGCTGCCATTAAAAGGATTTGTAAGTACTAATTTCAGTTAAGTAGGTCTTGAGTCATTTTTGTTTTAGTTAGTTTCAACATAATTTCAGTTTGGGGCCTGAAATGAAGGCTATAAAACTGAAGGTCTGATTTCAGTTTTGGTGTGTCAGTTGTTTGATTCATTTGCGAGTCATTTTTCAGTCTTTTTATTAAGTTAGTTTGTGTCGGTTTTCATTCATGCATTTCAGCTTGAGTTTTTTATTCCATTGCCCAATGGATGAAGGCACTTGTCTGCTCTCCCAAATATCTGCCATTCTTGGCACCTCCAGGGAGCTACTATCCCCATTGGAGCCAATGTTAGTGTCAGTATTTGCATCCTTCCTCCAGTGATCAAACATGCTCTTACAAAGTGATTTTAAGGTGTGAAGGTCAATTTTTGTCATTTTAGTGAGTCTTCAAGCAAAATTTGGTCACTAAGTATTAGGTCTAGGGTTTGCTTTCACTCTTTTCAAATTTGTCCAAATGTTGGTCCATGTCACCATTCAGCTAAGTGTACCATCATTTAGAGGGTTTTCATAATCATTTCAAGTTCCACTGGGTCATTTTACACCTTGTTCATGCTTCAATTGTGCCTAGGTAAGGTTCATTTCCTTCTCCTAGGGTTTTGGAGGTAATTTCTCTTGGATGGTCAAATCATCAGCAAAATTTGTATCTTGATGTTCATACACCTTTCCCTATCCTTAATGTACCTTATTAAACACTTCCCATCACTGAGATCCCCCAAATTCCTCATTTTCACACAAACCCTAGTTTCTTGCTATAACTTGGCAATTTTCTAGGCTAGGCCTGTTTTTTGCCATTTTGGACCCCTTCCCCTCACTCAATATTTGAAATTACACTTTCCCCTAATTCCTAACATCCCTCCCTGCTTCTCAAAATTTTCTCAAGAATTTATAAGCCCTTTATCCCCTTCATTTCACTTCATTTCGACAAATCCCTTGTTCCACACATCGGGATAGGTTTTACTCCAATGGTGTTTCTGGGCAAGAAAATATGAATTTCCAAAACCTGAGAGAGGTTTTTGTCCAAAATAGGCCAAGGAAGAAAAAAATCCTTCACGTTTTACACAGGTGTCATGGTGTTAGAGAAATGTCAAAAATACAGTTTCCTCAGAAGAATTGATGCACCTCTGAAGTGACCTTGGGAAAATCATGATTTCTCCTAGCTTGGTTGGCCTAATGACTTGCTTGATGAGTCAAATGATAACTAGACATGAAGATATTTCAAATGAGATATCATGAGCTCAATTTTGAGTTGAGGAAGACCTTCAAAAGTTGACTGCAACAGCACTCTTCTCTAAGGCAGCCTCATTTTGCACATTTTTAACAGTCTTGGGACATTTAATTTTTGAAAAAGCAAATGAACTCCAAATTGAAACATTCCAGTTGGGATGGAAGTAGGACTCACTAATATTTCCAACGAGCTATCCTGCACCCAATTTTGACACCGAGAAGGTCTCCAAAAGTCTCCTGCAAAAAGGCACGGCGCATTGGGCAGCCCTCTGCAGTGTAAAAAATGAACTGGCGCGGCGCATAGAGATGGCGTGGTGCATTGGGCTAAAAAGCCTGAAATCCATTCAATTATTCCTCCAAAAGCTCCAAAATTGAAAATTATTCATTCCACAACTCAGTTAACATCTCCATATTTCCAATATGTGAGTTTCCATCAATGTTTATGGTGTTTCAATAGGTGAAAAATAAAACACTAGCTCCTTGCACGGTTTCATTGAAAATTTACCTAGGGTTTGCAAAATTTCCATTTTTTTCTGTCTTATTCCCCTCTACCACTTTCACATCCCCTTCACTACATTTCACTAGTTTCATTTCCCATTCCTCCTCTCATTTTCACTCATCCTACTCCCCTATCCCCAAAACCCTAAATCATGCTTCTAGGGTGAAACCCTAGTTTTCTTCATTGCACTAATGGTTGTATACCCTATCCCCTTAATCCCACACCCCTCATACATTTTCCCCTTAATCCCCTTCTCCACATATAATTTCCCAAACCCTACACTCCCTAAACCCTACTCACATCCTTAAAATCTATTCACCCATACATTTTTACACTCTCTTCCATACACTTGACCCATTTCATTCCTCCACCATATTTTCACACTGTTATCCAAAAAACCACCCATGTACAACCACAATTTTCAAAACCAAAGGAAAACAATGGAAAGAGACAGTGATTATGGGTATGAACAAGAAATTGAAGCTGATTGTGAAATTTGGCTTGAAAGGGTAAATATTCATTCGAAAAAGCTGTTGGAGAACGCCAACAAGGAAAATAACATGTTGAGGCACATGGCTAATCATTATTGGGCAAGAAATCATGTTTTCAAGGCACAAATCAAAATCTTGAAGGTTTGGTTGGAGAAGGCCTCAAAGCGTCAGAAAAGGCAAGATAGAATTCAACGCTTGGCCGAGGCTTCCTTGGCCCAGAATAGCACATAATGGAGGACACTCAGCCCAAATTTCAAGAAATTTGGGACACTTTTTGCAAATTTTGATTTTTTGGCCTAAAAACAGATTTTTCGGCTATATGCGTCGTGCCACTTGGCGCGCGCTTATGATTTGGGGCTCCTCTTGGTGAAAAATTTACAATTTTGGATTTTTCATGGAAAATTATGCATGCGTACCTATGGCCAAGAAATTTTGATAGGTTTTGGGCTTCCAAAAGGGTCAAAAACACCCTAAAAATGACTTTTCTGCCCCTTTTTTGACACACAGGAAGCAGTCTTGGGAGAACACAATTTTGGAGGGGCAAAGGGAAGCCAAATTCAGAATTCCACTTGTGTTGGAAAGTAAACAGGAATACCTTTCCAACTAGCCCACTTGGAGCTAATTTGGACACCTAGAAGGCCTTCAAAATCAGATCCAAACTGGCGGGACGCATACAGAAATTAGGCACAGCGCATTGGGGATTTTTGCTCATTTTGGACTCAATAACTCTGTTATTCGCCTAGTTTTTGACATTTTGAATTTCTTGCTTACAAATGTTAAACTCATTTGATGTAATTTGATGGGTCTTGATGTAATTTTGGAAAATTTTTACTCATGGAAGTAGATTCATCAATCAAAAGGTGAATTGCAACTGAATGAATCGGTTTCCTATCTTATAGAGGCAAGTTCTTCCACTGCCTATTTACCAGTTCTTAGTTTATATCTTGTTGAAACAGATCCTAGACTTGTGAACTCGAGCCCTAGAGGCTGGGGATGAGTTAGTGTTGTCTATATCTTGTATTTTTTCAGTCATTTGCATGGTTGGACACTTGGAATTGCTTTGAGCATCATTTTACATTCAACTCTACAGTTTGGCAAAGGAATAGACCAGGGTTTGCAGCACTCCTTGGGATTCATGTGGCTCTTTGTTTTGATGATGTGTTTCTCTCTGTTAATGTAAGTTTACTGGTGTTTTCTGTGTATCATTTTCCCTCTTATTTCTTCTTAAGTTAAACAAACAAGGATAAAGGTGGAATTCATTAATATTTGCAGTGCTCTACCTAGGGTTTGTTTAATTTTCTATGTTTTCAACTGTTTGAAAAGGATTCCTGAAAGTTTCTTGCCCTCTTCAACTCCTCACCGGTCTAAGCTATCCATTTCATTCAAAATTGAAGTGTCAAAACAATTGCCTACCTTGCCCCATTCAGATTTCTGCAAAAACTAGGCCTCATTCCCCAAACCCAAAATCTGCCTTTCCCTTTGATCCAACAAACACCCTCGAAATAAAATCCAAACACTTTTACATATATACCTAGCCTAAAATCAGCCTTCATTCAAGTCATCTCAAGCCTCACTGATCATTTTTTGCTGAGATTGACAAGGAGAGAGCCCTCTCTCGATCTGGTAGGGATAGCTACCAGGTTAAGCGTGGTTTGATGTTACCCTAGACTCTGCCTTCCTTAGCCTGAGGTAGATTTAGGCCATAACATAGTGGCGACCATACTAGGGAGTCAAGATTGTTTGTTTGTTGGTTTTATTCATTTTATAAACTACAGACAGAGCCTGAAGTTAGCCAGGTAGCCTTCGAAATGCTCTTGCTTTGCATTATCGAAATTAGATGAATGCTGCTTTAGTCAATCTCCAGTCTAGTTTATGAACTAAACATCTGGTTTCCTCAGTAAAATATAATCAAGTTCAAATCTGATTTTTGATGGTGGACAATGATCAGACATCGGAAGGCTGAAATTTTTCACCCGGCGACTCCATTCACTGAAAAATCCAAAAATCAATGCTTCAGGTGACTCCACTACAGGAAGATCAGTAGCTATAAGATTTTAAAGATGGAAAGGGTTGCAAGAAGATACGCTCCCATGAGCCGAGATCACATTCCAGGTTTTCCAAATAAAATTCCTAAGGTGGATTGGCTTTATAATTTTCCTATGTTCAAAAATGTGGAAGGTAATGACGCTACTCTTCATCTGGTGAAATTTCACATCCAAGTGCATAAATTAAATATCAATTTTCTTGAAGACTGTTTGATGAAGATGTTCATGGACACTCTGGAAGTTGAAGCCCGATCTTGGTATGAAATTTTTCCTCCTGCTTGTATTTACTGTTTAAAGGATTTTCATACCATGTTCTTTGAAAGGTATAAAGAATCTTATCCATCCTTAAATTTAGTTCAGAAATGTTGTAGCCATGTTCATAGTTTTATTGAAAATCTTGAAAAATTTTATGAAGATGATGACTTCATGGACGATGAGATCATGGATGCTCTCTACGAAAATCCATTTCAGCAGCATAAAGAGAACTTATAAGATACTCATCAAGATGCTCAGGAAACTTTGCAGCAGGATCAAGATCTTAGTACAATGGAAAATGATGAAAGAGAAGGTTTTATTTCAGATCTGTCCATAGAAGAAGACAATATGCAGGAAAGTCAAGTTTCAATTTCAGAATGTGATAAATTCAAGTCAGCTATTTCAGATCTAGATTCAGATCATGATGATCAAGAATACCTTGTGTTGAATCCCATGAAGGAGAGCTCTGTTTTTAAGATCATCTGGAATGAAGAAGACAGAGTTATTAATCCAAATGTTCTCATTTCATTAGAACAAAGCCTTCATGAGGAGGTAATCCAGTCAGTTCATGAAAAACAAGATGAGATATTTGTTCAAGTAAGTGAAAAATATTCTTTCAATAACTCAGTGATAAATGATAATTTGATTGCCATGTCATATGAAGATGATCAACAATGTTTTTAAATTTTAGAAGATCAGGGAGTTAAGGACATTCAGTCAGGTTTTTCATGTTTTAAAATGTTATTTAATGAAGAAAATCATTGTTTGAGAAAAATAAAACAAAAAGCATTATCTCCTTTGTCTAAAGATTAGATAGATCAACTCCTGAAAGGTCATGTTACAGCCCAAGCTAAAGCAGATTTGCAGTGCACACATGGTCAAGAAATTGTTGGTGAAACTTCTTCCTCTTTTGAAAATGATGACAGTCTTGTAATTAGATTTATAGATCAAAAAACAGATAATATTTCCTTTCATGAAGATGATAAGGCTATCATGTTTGATAATCTTGAAGATTTTTTTCTGTTTAAGAATGACCTAGACCATGAAGTTGAGGAATATGAGTTTGAGAGAGACAATATGCCAGAATTTCTCATGGTCAGGGAATTTACAGCTAACACTCAGATGGCAGAAGCTTATACATCTATGTGCCTTCCTATCACTCAGCAATCAATTGTTCTTTCGGATCAGAATGAAGGGAGTACTTGTATTTTTGCTGCTGGATCTCAAGACAAGCTAGTGCTTCAAGATTTTCAAAATCCCTTCGGCATTCTTTTGCAAGCATCAAAAAAGATAAATGTTGCCTGTTTCATTATCATAAGCCTTGGTTTCAGTGGTTATTATGATTTTCCTACATCTACATCGTTCTACCTGCTCGAGAAAAGTGAGAGCTGAATTTCGGTATGTAGCCATCTGCTGGATTGGTTACATTGGAAGGCTCACTACACATGATTGTACATATTTCATCAGTAGGCAGTGGTTGTCATCATGATTTGAAGCCCTCAAATCTTGATGGATTGTTGCCATTAAAAAGCTTTGTAAGCACTAATTTCAGTTAAGTAGGTCTTGAGTCATTTTTTTTTAGTCAGTTTCAACATAGTTTCAGTTTGGGGCCTGAAATGAAGGCTATAAAACTGAAGGTATGATTTCAGTTTTGGTGTGTCAGTTATTTGAGTCATTTGTGATTCAGTTTTCAGTCTTGTTATTAAGTTATTTTGTGTCGGTTTTTAGTCATGCATTTCAACTTGAGTTTTTTATTCCATTGCCCAATGGATGAAGGCACTTGTCTGCTCTCCCAAAGATCTGTCGTTCTTGGCACCTCCAAGGAGCTACCATCCCCATTGGAGCCAATGTTAGCGTCAGTCTTTGTAGCCTTCCTCCAGTAATCAAACATTCTCCTACAAATTGATTTTAAGGTGTCAAGGTCAAATTTTGTCATTTCAGTGAGTCTTCAAGCAAAATTTGGTTCACTAAGTATTAGGTCTAGGGTTTGCTTTCACTCTTTTCAAAGTTGTCCAAATGTTGTTCCATTTCACCATTCATCTGAGTGTACCATCATTTAGAGGGTTTTCATCATCATGTCAATTTCCACTGGGTCATTTTACACCTTGTTCATGCTTCAGTTGTGCCTAGGTAAGGTTCATTTCCCTCTCCTAGGGTTTTGGAGGTAATTTCTCTTGGATGGTCAAATCATAAGAAAAATTTGTATCTTGATGTTCATACACATTTCCCTATCCTTAATGTACCTTATTAAAAACTTCCCATCACTGAGATCCCCCAAATTCCTCATTTTCTCACAAACCCTAGTTTCTTGCTATAACTTGGCAATTTTCTAGGCCAGGGATGTGTTTTGCCCTTTTCAACCCCTTCCCCTCACTCAATATCTAAAATTACACTTTCCCCTACTTCCTAACATCCCTCCCTACTTCCAAAAATTTTCTCAAGAATTTATAAGCCCTTTATCCCCTTCATTTCACTTCATTTCGACAAATCCCTTGTTCCACACATCGGGATAGGTTTTACTCCAATGATGTTTCTGAGCAAGAAAATATGAATTTGAAAAACTGAGAGATTTTTTTGTCTATAATAGGCCAAGGAATAAAAACCTCCTTCACTTTGTACACAGGTGTCATGGCGTTAGCGAAATGTCAAAAATACAGTTGCCTCACGAGAATTGATGCACCTCTGAAGTGACCTTGGGAAAATCAAGATTTATCCTAGTTTGGTTAGCTTAATGACTTGCGTGATGTGTCAAATAATAACTATACACAACTATCTTTCCAATGAGCTATCATGAGCTCAATTTTGAGTTGAGGAAGACCTTCAAAAGTTGACTGCAACAGCACTCTTCCTTGAGGCAGCCTCATTTTTCACATCTTGACCAGACTTGGGAGATTTGATTTTTAATAGATAAAATGAACTCCAAATTGAAACATTCTAGTTGGGTTGGAAATTAGACTCAATAAGCTTTCCAAAGAGCTATCCTACACCCAATTTGGACACCGGGAAGGGCTCCAAAAGTCTCCTTCAAAAAGGTGCAGCGCATTGGGCAGCCCTCTGCAGTGTAAAAAATGAATTGGCGCAGCGCATAGAGATGGCGCGGTGCATTGGGCTAAAAATCCTAAAATCCATTCAAGTATTCCTCCAAAAGCTCCAAAATTTCAAATTATTCATTCCACAACTAATTTAACATCTCCATATTGCCAATATATGAGTTTCCATCAGTGTTTATGGTGTTTCAATAGGTGAAAAATAAAACACTAGCTCCTTGCACATTTTCATTGAAAATCTGCCTAGGGTTTGCAAAATTGTCATTTTTTGCTGTCTTATTCCCCTCTACCACTTTCAAATCCCCTTCACTACATTTCACTAGTTTCATTTCCCATTCCTCCTCTCATTTTCACTCATCCTACTCCCCTATCCCCAAAACCCTAAAACCCTAGCTTCTAGGGTGAAACCCTAGTTTTCTTCATTGCACTAATGGTTGTATACCCTATCCCCTTAATCCCACTCCTCTCATACATTTTCCCCTTAATCCCCTTCTCCACATATAATTTCCCAATCCCTACACTCCCTAAACCCTACTCACATCCCTAAACTCTGTTCACACATACATTTTTACACTCTCTTCCATACACTCTACCCATTTCATTCCTCCACCATATTTTTACACTGTTATCCACAAAACCATCCATGTACAACCACATTTTTCAAAACCAAAGGAAAAAAATGGAAAGAGACAGTGATCATGGGTATGAGCAAGAAATTGAAGCTGATCATGAAACTTTCCTTGAAAGGGTAAATATTCATTCGAAAAAGCTGTTGGAGAAGTCCAACAAGGAAAAGAACATGTTGAGGCACATGGCTAATCATTATTGGGCAAGAAATCATGTTTGCAAGGCACGAATCAAAATCTTGAAGACCAAGTTGGAGAAGGCCTCAAAGCGTTGGAAAAGGCAAGATAGACTTCAGTTCTTGGCCGAGGCTTCCTTCACCCAGCATAGCACATAATGGAGGACACTCAGCCCAAATTTCAAGAAATTTGGGACACTTTTTGCAAATTTTGATTTTTTGGCCTAAAAACATATTTTTCAGTGCTATGCATCGCGCCACTTGGCACGCGCTTATGATTGGGGGCTCCTCTTGGTGCAAACTTTACATTTTTGGATTTTTCATGTAAAATTATGCGTGCATACCTATTTCCAAGAAATTTTGATAGGTTTTGGGCTTCCAAAAGGGTCAAAAACACCCTAAAAATGACCTTTCTGCCCCTTTTTTGACACACAGGAAGCAGTCTTGGGAGAACATAGTTTTGGAGAGGAAAATGGAAGCCAAACTCAGAAATTCCACTTGTGTTGGAAAGTAGATAGGCAGACATTTCCAACAAGCCCACTTGGAGCTAATTTGGACACCAGTAAGGCCTTCAAAATCAGCTCCAAACTGGAGGGACACATATAGAAATCGGGCGCGGCGCATTAGGGATTTTTGCTCATTTTGGACACAATAACTCTGTTTTTCGCCTAGTTTTTGACATTTTGACTTTCTTGCTTCCAAATGTTAAACTCATTTGATGTAATTTGATGTAATTTGATGGGTCTTGATGTAATTTTGGCAAATTTTTACTCATGGAAGTATATTCATCCATTAAAAGGTGAATTGCAACTGAATGAATCAGTTTCCTATCTTATCGAGGAAAGTTGTTCCACTGCTTATTTTCCAGTTCTTAGTTTATATCTCATTGAAACAGCTCCTATACTTGTGAATTCGACCCCTAGAGGCTGGGGATGAGTTAGTGTTGTCTATATCTTGTAGTTTTTCAATCATTTGCATGGTTGGACACTTGGGATTGCTTTGAGCATCATTGTACATTCATCTCTGCAGTTTGGCAAACGAATACACCAGGGTTTGTAGCACTCCTTGGGATTCATGTGGCTCTTTGTTTTGATGATGTGTTTTTCTCTGTTAATGTAAGTTTACTGGTGTTTTATGTGTATCATTTTCCCTCTTATTTCTTCTTAAGTTAAACAAACAAGGATAAAGGTGGAATTCATTAACATTTGCAGTGCTCTACCTAGGGTTTGTTTAATTTTCTATGTTTTCAACTGTTTGAAGAGGATTCTTGAAAGTTTATTTCCCTATTCAAATCCTCACCGGTATGAGCTATCCATTTCATTCAAAATTTAAGTGTCAAAACAATTGCCTACCTTGCCCCATTCAGATTTATGCAAAAACTAGGCCTCATTCCCCAAAACCAAAATCTGCCTTTCCCTTTGATCCAACAAACACCCTCAAAATCAAATCCAAACACTTTTACATATATACCTAGCCTAAAATTATCCTTCATTCAAGTCATCTCAAGCCTCACTGATCATTTTCTGCTGAGATTGACAAGGAGAGAGCCCTCTCTCGATCTGATAGGGCTAGTTACCAGGTTAAGCGTGGTTTGATGTTACCCTAGACTCTGCCTTCCTCGGCCTGAGGTAGATTTAGGCCATAAAATAGTGGCGACCATACTGGGGAGTCAAGATTATTTGTTTTTTGGTGTTATTCATTTTATAAACTATAGACGGAGCCTGAAGTTAACCAGGTAGCCTTCGAAACGCTCTTGCTTTACATTAGCGAAAATAGATGAATGATGCTTCAGTCAATCTCCGGTCTAGTTTATGAACTGAAAATCTAGTTTCCTCAGTAAAATCTAATCAAGTTCAGATCTGATTGTTGATGGTGGACAATGATCAAACATCGGAAGGCTAAAATTTTTCACCTGGCGACTCCATTCACTGAAAAATCCAGAAATCAATGCTTCATTGTGACTCCACTGCAGGAAGATCAGTAGCTATAAGATTTTCAAGATGGAAAGGGTTGCAAGAATATATGCTCCCATGAGCCGAGATCACATTCCATTTTTTCCAAATAAAATGCCTAAGGTGGATTGGCTTCAGAAATTGCCTATGTTCAGAAATGTGGAAGGTAATGACGCTTCTCTTCATCTCGTGAAATTTCACATCCATGTGCATAAATTAAATATCGATTTTCCTGAAGACTATTTGATGAAGATGTTCAAGGACACTCTGGAAATTGAAGCCCAATCTTGGTATGAAAGTTTTCCACTTGCTTGTATTTACTGTTTAAAGGATTTTCATACCATGTTCTTTGAAAGTTATAAAGAATCTTATCCATCCTTAAATTTAGTTCACAACTGTTGTAGCCATGTTCATAGTTTTATTGAAAATCTTGAAAAATTTTATGAAGATGATGACTTCATGGATGATGAGATCATGCAGGCTCTGTACAAAAATCCATTTCAACAGCATAAAGAGAACTTAGAAGATACTCATCAAGATGCCCAGGAAACTTTGCAACAAGATCAAGATCTTAGTACAATGGAAAATGATGAAAGAGAAGGTTTTATTTTAGATCTGTCCATAGAAGAAGACAATATGCAGGAAAGTCAAGTTTCAATTTTAGAATGTGATAAATTCAAGTCAGCTATTTTAGATCTAGATTCAGATCATGATGATCAAGAATACCTTGTGCTGAATCCCATGAAGGAGAGCTCTGTTGTTGAGATCATCTGGAATGAAGAAGACGAAGTTATTGATCCAAATGTTCTCATTTCATGAGAACAAATCCTTCATGAGGAGGTAATCCAGACAGTTCATGAAAAAAAATATGAGATCTTTGTTCAAGTAAGTGAAAAATCTTCTTTCAATAACTCAATGATAAATGATAATTTGATTGCCATGTCATATGAAGATGATCAACAATGTTTTCAAATTTCAGAATATCAGGGAATTAAGGACTGTCATTTAGGTTTTTCATGTTTTAAAATGTTATTTCATGAAGACAATCACTGTTTGAGCAAAAGAAAACAAAAATCATTATCTCCTTTGTCTGAATATGATATAGATCAACTCTTGAAAGGTCATGTTATAGCCCAAGCTAAAGTAGATTTGCAGTGCACACACGGTCAAGAAATTGTTGGTGAAACTTCTTCCTCTTTTGAAAATGATGACGGTCTTGTAATTAGCTTTATAGATCAGAAAACAGATAATATTTCCTTTCATGAAGATGATAAGGCTATCATGTTTGATAATCTTGAAGATTTTTTTCTGTTTAAGAATGACCTAGACCATGAAGTTGAGGAATATGATTTTGAGAGAGACAATATGCCAGAATTTCTCATGGTCAGGGAATTTACAGCTAACACTCAGATGGTAGAAACTTATACCTCTTTGTGCCTTCCTATCACTCGGCAATCAATTTTTCTTTCATATCAGAATGAAGGGAGTACTTGTATTTTTGCTGTTGGATTTCAAGACAAGCTAGTGCTTCAGGATTTTCAAGATCCCTTCGGAATTATTTTGCAAGCATCAGAAATGATAAATGTTGCCTGGTTTGTTATCATAAGCCTTGGTTTCAGTGGTTATTGTGATTTTCCTACATGTACATCGTTCTACCTACTCGAGAAAAGTGAGAGCCAAATTTAAGTATGTAGCCATCTGTTGGATTGGTTACATTGGAAGGCTCACTACACATGATTGAACATATTTCATCAGTAGGAAGTTGGTTTTCATCATGATTTTAAGCCCTCAAATCTCGATGGACTGCTGCCATTAAAATATTTGTAAGTACTAATTTCAGTTAAGTAGGTCTTGAGTCATTTTTGTTTTAGTCAATTTCAACATAGTTTTAGTTTGGGGCCCGAAATGAAGGCTATAAAACTGAAGGTCTGATTTCAGTTTTGGTGTGTCAGTTGTTTGAGTCATTTGCGAGTCATTTTTTAGTCTTGTTATTAAGTTATTTTGTGTCGTTTTTTAGTCATGCATTTCAGCTTGAGTTTTTTATTCCATTGCCCAATGGACGAAGGCACTTGTTTGCTCTCCAAAAGATCTGTCGTTCTTGGCACCTCCAAGGAGCTACCATCCCCATAGGAGCCAATGTTAGCGTCAGTCTTTGCAGCCTTCCTCCAGTAATCAAACATGCTCTTACAAAGTGATTTTAAGGTGTCAAGGTCAAATTTTGTCATTTCAGTGAGTCTTCAAGCAAAATTTGGTAACTAAGTATTAGGTCTAGGGTTTGCTTTCACTCTTTTCAAAGTTGTCCAAATGTTGGTCCATGTCACCATTCATCTGAGTGTACCGTCATTCAAAGGGTTTTCATCATCATTTCAAGTTCCACTAGGTCATTTTACACCTTGTTCATGCTTCAGTTGCGCCTAGGTAAGGTTCATTTCCCTCTCCTAGGGTTTCGGAGGTAATTTCTCTTGGATGGTAAAATCATAAGAAAAATTTGTATCTTGATGTTCATACACCTTTCCCTATCCTTAATGTACCTTATTAAACACTTCCCATCACTGAGATCCCCCAAATTCCTCATTTTCACACAAACCCTAGTTTCTTGCTATAACTTGGCAATTTTCTAGGCTAGGCCTATGTTTTGCACTTTTCGACCCCTTACCCTCACTAAATCTCTAAAATTACACTTTCCCCTACTTCCTAACATCCCTCCCTACTTCCCAAAATCTTCTCAATAATTTACAAGCCCTTCATCCCCTTCATTTCACTTCATTTCGACAAATCCCTTGTTCCACACATCGAGATAGGTTTTACTCCAATGATGTTTCTGAGCAAGAAAATATGAATTTGGAAAAATGAGAGAGGTTTTTGTCAAAAATATGCCAAGGAAGAAAAACCTCCTTCACTATTTACACAGGTGTCATGGCGTTAGCGAAATGTCAAAAATACAGTTCCCTCAGGAGAATTGATGCACCTCTGAAGTGACCTTGGGAAAATAACAATTTATCCTCGTTTGGTTGGCCTAATGACTTGCTTGATGTTTCAAATGATAGCTAGACACGATGAGCTTTCCAATGAGCTATCATGAGCTCAATTTTTAGTTGAGGAATACCTTCAAAAGTTGACTGCAACAGCACTCTGCCTTGAGGCAGCCTCATTTTCCACATTTTGACCAGTCTTGGCAGATTTGATTTTTGACAGGGAAAATGAAATCAAAATTGAAAAATTATAGTTGGGTTGGAAATTAGACTCAATAATATTTCCAACGAGCTATCCTACGCCCAATTTGGACACCGGGAACGTCTCCAAGAGTGTCCTGCAAAAAGGCGCGGCGCATTGGGCAACCCTCTGCAGTGTAAAAAATGAACTGGCGCAGCACATAGAGATGGCGTGGTGCATTGGGCTAAAAATCCTGAAATCCATTCAAGTCTTCCTCCAAATGCTCCAAAATTGAAAATTATTCATTCCAAAACTAAGTTAACATCTCCATATTTCCAATATATGAGTTTCCATCAGTGTTTATGGTGTTTCAATAGGTGAAAAATAAAACACTAGCTCCTTGCACAGTTTCATTGAAAATCTGCCTAGGGTTTGAAAAATTGCCATTTTTTGCTGTCTTATTCCCCTCTACCACTTTCAAATCCCCTTCACTACATTTCACTAGTTTCATTTCCCATTCCTCCTCTCATTTTCACTCATCCTACTCCCCTATCCCCAAAACCCTAAAACCCTAGCTTCTAGGGTGAAACCCTAGTTTTCTTCATTGCACTAATGGTTGTATACCATATCCCCTTAATTCCACTCCCCTCATACATTTTCCCCTTAATCCCCTTCTCCAAATATAATTTCCCAAACCCTACACTCCTTAAACCCTACTCACATCCCTAAACTCTGTTCACACATACATTTTTACACTCTCTTCCATACACTCTACCCATTTCATTCCTCCACCATATTTTCACACTGTTATCCACAAAACTATCCATGTACAACCACATTTTTCAAAACCAAAGGAAAACAATGGAAAGAGATAGTGATCATGGGTATGAGCAAGAAATTGAAGCCAAGAAATTTTGATAGGGCTTGGGCTTCCAAAAGGGTCAAAAACACCCTAAAAATGACCTTTCTGCCCCTTTTTTGACACACAGGAATCAGTTTTGGGAGAACACGGTTTTGGAGGGGAAAATGGAAGCCAAACTCAGAAATTCCACTTGTGTTGGAAAGTAGACAGACATACCTTTCCAACAAGCCCACTTGGAGATAATTTGGACATTGGGAAGGCTCTCTTAAAATAATTCAACCAAGGTGATGATACGGTAAATTAGGCACAGCGCATTGGGGATTTTTGCTCATTTTGGACTCAAGCTGCTACTTAGTTTGACATTTCACTTTCTGCTTCCACCAAACTCATTTATGTAAATGATGCACTTGATATCTTGATAATTTTATACTGTACTTATAAGGGAGACTATCCATCAAAGGCATTCGTAAATGAATGAATCGTTTCCATCTAGGAGATGTTGTCTCCACCGCCATTTTCTAGTTCTTAGTTTATATCTTGGTTAAAACAAATTTATATTTGGTGAGCTCAACCCTAGAGGCTGGGGATGAGTTGTTAGTGTAGTCTATATCTTCGTAGTTTTTCGCCATTTGCATGGTTGGACACTTAAATTTTGCTTGAGCATCATCAGACTTTCATCTCCTCGCAGCTTTATGTATGAATAGACTGTAGGGTTTGCAAAAGACTTGGGATTCATGTGGCTCTTTGTTTTGATGATGTGTTTCTCTCTGTTAATGTAAGTTTACTGGTGTTTTATGTGTATCATTTTCCCTCTTATTTCTTCTTAAGTTAAACAAACAAGGATAAAGGTGGAATTCATTAACATTTGCAGTGCTCTACCTAGGGTTTGTTTAATTTTCTATGTTTTCAACTGTTTGTAGAGGATTCCTAAAATTTTCTTTCCCTCTTCAACTCCTCACCGGTCTGAGCTATCCATTTCATTCAAAATTGAAGTGTCAAAACAATTGCCTACCTTGCCCCATTCAGATTTCTGCAAAAACTAGGCCTCATTCCCCAAACGCAAAATCTGCCTTTCCCTTTGATCCAACAAACACGCTTGAAATCAAATCCAAAATCTTTTACATATATACCTAGCCTAACATTAGCCTTCATTCAAGTCATCTCAAGCCTCACTGATCATTTTTTGCTGAGATTGACAAGGGGAGAGCCCTCTCCCGATCTGATAGGGCTAGCTACTAGGTTAAGCATGGTTTGATGTTACCCTAGACTCTGCCTTCCTTAGCCTAAGGTAGATTTAGGCCATAACATAGTGGCGACCATACTGGGGAGTCAATATTGTTTGTTTGTTGGTTTTATTCGTTTTATAAACTACAGATCGAGCCTGAAGTTAGCCAGGTAGCCTTCGAAACGCTCTTTCTTTGCATTAGCGAAAGTAGATGAATGTTGCTTCAGTTAATCTCCGGTCTAGTTTATGAACAGAACATCTGGTTTCTTCAGTAAAATCTAATCAAGTTTAGATATGATTGTTGATGGTGGACAATGATCGGACATTGGAAGGCTGAAATTTTTCACCTGGCGACTCCATTCACTGAAAAAACCAGAAATCAATGCTTCATGGTGACTCCACTACAGGAAGATCAGTAGCTATAAGATTTTCAAGATGGAAAGGGTTGCAATAAGATGCGCTCCCATGAGCCGAGATCACATTCCAGGTTTTCCAAATAAAATTCCTAAGGTGGATTGGCTTCAGAATTTGCCTATGTGCAGAAATGTGGAAGGTAATGACGTTGCTCTTCATCTGGTGAAATTTCACATCCATATGCATAAATTAAATATCTATTTTCCTGAAGATTGTTTGATGAAGATGTTCATGGCCACTCTGGAAGTTGAAGCCTGATCTTGGTATGAAAGTTTTCCACCTGCTTGTATTTATTGTTTAAAGGATTTTCATACCATGTTCTTTGAAAGGTATAAAGAATCTTATCCATCCTTAAATTTAGTTCAAACTGTTGTAGCCATGTTCATAGTTTTATTAAAAATCTTGAAAATTTTTATGAAGATGATGACTTCATGGACGATGAGATCATGGAGGCTCTGTACGAAAATCCATTTCAGCAGCATAAAGAGAACTTAGAAGATACTCATCAAGATGCTCAAGAAACTTTGCAGAAGGATCAAGATCTTAGTACAATGGAAAATGATGAAAGAGAAGGTTTTATTTCAGATATGTCCATAGAAGAAGACAATATGCAGGAAAGTCAAGTTTCAATTTCAGAATGTGATAAATTCAAGTCAACTATTTCAGATTTAGATTCAGATCATGATGATCAAGAATACCTTGTGTTGAATCCCATGAAGGAGAGCTATGTTGTTGAGATCATCTGAAATGAAGAAGACAAAGTTATTGATCCAAATGTTCTCATTTCATTAGAAGAAAGCCTTCATGAGGAGGTAATCCAGACAGTTCATGAAAAACAAGATGAGATCTTTCTTCAAGTAAGTGAAAAATCTTCTTTCAATAACTCAATGATAAATGATAATTTGATTGCCATGTCATATGAAGATGATCAACAATGTTTTCAAATTTCAGAAGATCATGGAATTAAGGATTGTCATTCAGGTTTTTCATGTTTTAAAATGTTATTTCATGAAGACAATGTCAGTTTTTAGTCTTTTTATTAAGTTATTTTGTGTCGATTTTTAGTCATGCATTTCAGCTTGAGTTTTTTATTCCATTGCCCAATGGATGAAGGCACTTGTCTGCTCTCCCAAAGATTTGTCGTTCTTGGCACCTCCAAGGATCTACCATCCCCATTGGATCCAATGTTAGCGTCAGTCTTTGCAACCTTTCTCCAGTAATCAAACATTCTCTTACAAAGTGATTTTAAGGTGTCAAGGTCAAATTTTGTCATTTCAGTGAGTCTTCAAGCAAAATTTGGTCACTAGGCATTAGGTCTAGGGTTTGCTTTCACTCCTTCCAAAGTTGTCCAAATGTCGGTCCATGTCACCATTCAGCTGAGTGTACCATCATTCAGAGGGTTTTCATCATCATGTCAAGCTCCATCGAGTCATTTTACACCTTGTTCATGTTTCAGTTGTGCCTAGGTAAGGTTCATTTCCCTCTCCTAGGGTTTTGGAGGTAATTTCTCTTCGATGGTCAAATAATCAGCAAAAATTGTATCCTGATGTTCATACACCTTCCCCTATCCTTAATTTACCTTATTAAACACTTCCCATCACTGAGATTCCCCAAATTCCTCATTTTCACACAAACCCTAGTTTCTTGGTATAACTTGGCAATTTTCTAGGCTTGGCCTGTGTTTTGCCCTTTTGGACCCCTTCCCCTCACTCAATATTTGAAATTCCACTTTCCCCTGCTTTATAAAATCCCTCCCTACTTCTCAAATTTTTCTCAAGAATTTAGAATCCCTTTATCTCCTTTATTTCACTTCATTTCGACAAATCCCTTGTTCCACACATCGGGATAGGTTTTACTCCAATGATGTTTCTGAGCAAGAAAATATGAATTTGGAAACACTGAGAGAGGTTTTTGTCCAAAATAGGCCAAGGAAGAAAAACCTCCTTCACGTTTTACACAGGTGTCATGGTGTTAGTGAACTGTCAAAAATACAGTTGCCTCAGGAGAATTGATGCACCTATGAAGGGACCTTGGGAAAATAAAACTTTATCCTAGCATGGTTGGCCTAATGACTTTCTTGATGTGTCAAATGATAACTAGACACTAATATATTTCCAATGAGCTATCATGAGCTCAATTTGGAGTTTAGGAAGACCTTCAAAAGTTTACTACAACAGCGCTCTGTCTTCAGGCAGCCTCATTTTGCATATTTTGACCAGTCTTGGGAGATTTTATTTTTGATAGGGACAATGAACTCCAAATTGACAAATTATAGTTGGGTTGGAAATTAGACTCAATAAGCTTTCCAACGAGCTATCCTGTGCCCAATTTTCACACCGGGAAGGTCACCAAACATCTCCTGCAAAAAGGCACGACGCATAGAGGTGGACGGCGCATTGGGCAGCCCTCTGCAGTGTAAAAAATGAACTGGCGCGGTGCATTGGGCTAAAAATCCGAAAATCCATTCAAGTCTTCCTCCAAAATCTCCAAAATTGCAAATTCTTCATTCCACAACTAAGTTAACATCTCCATATTTCCAATATATGAGTTTCCATCAGTGTTTATGGTGTTTCAATAGGTGAAAAATAAAACACTAGCTCCTTGCACAGTTTCATTGAAAATCTACCAAGGGTTTGCAAAATTGCCTTTTTTTTCTATCTTATTCCCCTCTACCACTTTCACATCCCCTTCACTACATTTCACTAGTTTCATTTCCCATTCCTCCTCTCATTTTCACTCATCCTACTCCCCTATCCCCAAAACCCTAAAACCCTAGCTTCTAGGGTTAAACCCTAGTTTTCTTCATTGCACTAATGGTTGTATACCCTAACCCCTTAATCCCACTCCCTTCATACATTTTCCCCTTAATCCCCTTCTCCACATATAATTTCCCAAACCCTACACTCCCTAAACCCTACTCACATCCCTAAAATCTGTTCACACATACATTTTTACACTCTCTTCCATACACTGTACCCATTTCATTCCTCCACCATATTTTCACACTGTTATCCACAAAACCATCCATGTACAACCACATTTTTCAAAACCAAATGAAAACAATGGAAAGAGACAGTGATCATGGGTATGAGCAAGAAATTGAAGCTGATCGTGAAACTTGGCCTGAAAGGGTAAATAGTCATTTGGAAAAGCTGTTGGAGAAGGAAAACAAGGAAAACAACATGTTGAGGCACATGGCTAATCATTATTGGGCAAGAAATCATGTTTGCAAGGCACGAATCAAAATCTTGAAGGCCAAGTTGGAGAAGGCCTCAAAGCGTCGGAAAAGGAAAGATAGACTTCAGATCTTGGCCGAGGCTTCCTTGGCCCAACATAGCACATAATGGAGGACACTCAGCCCAAATTTCAAGAAATTTGGGACACTTTTTGCAAATTTTGATTTTTTGGCCTAAAAACAGATTTTTCAGCTCTATGCGCCGCGCCACTTGGGGAGCGCTTATGATTAGGGGCTCCTCTTGGTGCAAACTTTACATTTTTGGATTTTTCATGGAAAATTATGCATGTATACCTATGGCCAAGAAATTTTGATAGGTTTTGGGCTTCCAAAAGGGTCAAAAACACCCTAAAAATGACCTTTCTGCCCCTTTTTTGACACAAAGGAAGCAGTCTTGGGAGAACACCTTTTTGGAGGGGAAAATGGAAGCCAAACTCAGAAATTCCACTTGTTTTGAAACGTAGACAAGCAGACCTTTCTAACAAGCCCACTTGGAGCTAATTTGGACACCCAGAAGGCCTTCAAAATCAGCTCCAAACTGGCGCGACGCATACAGAAATCAAGCGCGGCACATTGGGGATTTTTGCTCATTTTGGACTCAGTAACTCTGTTTTTCGCCTAGTTTTTGACATTTTGACTTTCTTGCTTCCAAATGTTAAACTCATTTGATGTAATTTGATGTAATTTGATGGGTCTTGATGTAATTTTGGAAAATTTTTACTCATGGAAGTAGATTCATCCATCAAAAGGTGAATTGCAACTGAATGAATCAGTTTCTTATCTTATAGAGGCAAGCTGTTCCACTGCCTATTTTCCAGTTCTTAGTTTATATCTTGTTGAAAAATATCCTATACCTGTGAACTCAACCCCTAGAGGCTGGGGATGAGTTAGTGTTGTCTATATCTTGTAGTTTTTCAGTCATTTTCATGGTTGGACACTTGGGATTGCTTTGAGCATCATTGTACATTCATCTCTGCAATTTGACAAAGGAATAGACAGGGTTTGTAGCACTCCTTGGGATTCATGTGGCTCTTTGTTTTGATGATGTGTTTCTCTCTGTTAATGTAAGTTTACTGGTGTTTTATGTGTATCATTTTCCCTCTTATTTCTTCTTAAGTTAAACAAACAAGGATAAAGGTGGAATTCATTAACATTTTCAGTGCTCTACCTAGGGTTTGTTTAATTTTCTATGTTTTCAACTGTTTGAAGAGGATTCCCGAAAGTTTCTTTCCCTCTTCAACTCCTCACCGGTCTGAGCTATCCATTTCATTCAAAATTTAAGTGTCAAAACAATTGCCTACCTTGCCCCATTCAGATTTCTGCAAAAACTAGGCCTCATTCCCCAAACCCAAAATTTTCCTTTCCCTTTGATCCAACAAACACCCTTGAAATCAAATCCAAAATATTTTACATATATACCTAGCCTAAAATCAGCCTTCATTCAAGTCATCTCAAGCCTCACTGATCATTTTTTGCTGAGATTGACAAGGAGAGAGCCCTCTCCCGATCTGGTAGGGCTAGCTACCAGGTTAAGCGTGGTTTGATGTTACCCTAGACTCTGCCTTCCTTAGCCTGAGGTATATTTAGGCCATAACATAGTGGCGACCATACTGGGGAGTCAATATTATTTTTTTGTTGGTGTTATTCGTTTTATAAACTACAGACGGAGCCTGAAGTTAGCCAGGTAGCCTACGAAACGCTCTTTCTTTGCATTAGCGAAAGTAGATGAACGCTGCTTCAGTCAATCTCGGGTCTAGTTTATGAAATAAACATCTGGTTTCCTCAGTAAAATTTAATCAATTTCAAATCTGATTGTTGATGGTGGACAGCGATCAGAAATCGGAACGCTGAAATTTTTCACCTGGCGACTCCATTAACTGAAAAATCCAGAAATCAATGCTTCATGGTGACTCCACTGCAGGAAGATCAGTAGCTATAATATTTTCAAGATGGCAAGGGTTGCAAGAAGATACGATCCCATCAGCCTAGATCACATTCCAGGTTTTCCAAATAAAATGCCTAAGGTGTATTGGCTTCAGAATTTGCCTATGTTCAGAAATGTGGAAGGTAATGACTCTGCTCTTCATCTGGTGAAATTTCACATCCATGTGCATAAATTAAATATCGATTTTCCTGAAGACTGTTTGATGAAGATTTTCATGGCCACTCTGGAATTTGAAACCCGATCTTGGTATGAAAGTTTGTCGCCTGCTTGTATTTACTATTTAAAGGAGTTTCATACCATGTTCTTTGAAAGGTATAAAGAATCTTATCCATCCTTAAATTTAGTTCAGAACTATTGTAGCCATGTTCATATTTTTATTGAAAATCTTGAAAAAATTTATGAAGATGATGACTTCATGGACGATGAGATCATGGAGGCTCTGTACAAAAATCCATTTCAGCAGCATAAAGAGAACTTAGAAGATACTCATCAAGATGCTCAGGAAACTTTGAAACAGGATCAAGATCTTAGTACAATGGAAAATGATGAAAGAGAAGGTTTTATTTTAGATATGTCCATAGAAGAAGACAATATGCAGGAAATTCAAGTTTCAATTTCAGAATGCGATAAAGTCAAGTCAGTTATTTCAGATCTAGATTCAGAACATGATGATCAAGAATACCTTGTGCTGAATCCCATGAAGGAGAGCTCTGTTGTTGAGATCATATGGAATGAAGAAGACAGAGTTATTGATCCAAATGTTCTCATTTCATTAGAACAAAGCCTTCATGAGGAGGTAATCCAGTCAGTTCATGAAAAACAAGATGAGATCTTTGTTCAAGTAAGTGAAAAATCTTCTTTCAATAACTCAGTGATAAATGATAATTTGATTGCCATGTCATATGAAGAGGATCAACAATGTTTTCAAATTTCAGAAGATCAGGGAATTAAGGACTATCATTCAGGTTTTTCATGTTTTAAAATGTTATTCCATGAAGACAATCACTGTTTGAGCAAAAGAAAACAAAAAGCATTATCTCCTTTGTCTGAAGATGAGATAGATCAACTCCTGAAAGGTCATGTTACAGCCCAAGCTAAAGCAGATTTTTAGTGCACACATGGTCAAGAAAGTGTTGGTGAAACTTATTCCTCTTTTGAAAATGATGAAGGTCTTGTAATTAGCTTTATAGATCAGCAAACTGATAATATTTCCTTTCGTGAAGATGATAAGGTTGTCATGTTTGATAATCTTGAAGATTGTTTTCTGTTTAAGAATGATCTAGACCATGAAGTTGAGGAATATGAGTTTGAGAGAGACAATATGCCAGAATTTCTCATGGTCAGGGAATTTACAACTAACACTCAGATGGAAGAATCTTATACCTCTCTGTGCCTTCCTATCACTCGGCAATCAATTGTTCTTTCATATCAGAATGAAGGGAGTACTTGTATTTTTGTTGCTGGATCTCAAGACAAGCTAGTGCTTCAGGATTTTCAAGATCCCTTCGACATTGTTTTACAAGCATTAGAAAAGATAAATGTTGTCTGGTTTGTTATCATAATCCTTGGTTTCAGTGGTTATTGTGAGTTGCCTACACGTACATCGTTCTACCTGCTCGAGAAAAGTGAGAGCCGAATTTCGGTATGTAGCCATCTGCTGGATTGGTTACATTGGAAGGCTCACTACACATGATTGTACATATTTCATCAGTAGGCAGTTGGTTGTCATCATGATTTGAAGCCCTCAAATCTCGATGGACTACAGCCATTAAAAAGCTTTGTAAATACTAATTTCAGTTAAGTAGGTCTTGAGTCATTGTTGTTTTAGTCAGTTTCAACATAGTTTCAGTTTGGGGCCCGAAATGAAGGCTATAAAACTGAAGGTCTAATTTCAGTTTTGGTGTGTCAGTTGTTTGAGTCATTTGCGAGTCAGTTTTTAGTCTTGTTATTAAGTTATTTTTTGTCGATTTTTAGTCATGCATTTCAGCTTGAGTTTTTTATTCCATTGCCCAATGGATGAAGGCACTTGTCTACTCTCCCAAAGATCTGTCGTTCTTGGCACCTCCAAGGAGCTACCATCCCCATTGGAGCCAATGTTAGTGTCTGTCTTTGCAGCCTTCCTCTAGTGATCAAACATGCTCTTACAAAGTGATTTTAAGGTGTCAAGGTCAATTTTTTTCATTTCAGTGAGTCTTCAAGCAAAATTTGGTCACTAAGTATTAGGTCTATGGTTTACTTTCACTCTTTTCAAAGTTTTCCAAATGTTGGTCCATCTCACCATTCAGCTCAGTGTACCATAATTCAAAGGTTTTTCATCATCATGTCAAGTTCCACTGGGTCATTTTACACCTTGTTCATGCTTCAGTTGTGCCTAGGTAAGGTTCATTTCCCTCTCCTAGGGTTTTGGAGGTAATTTCTCTTGGATGGTCAAATCATCAGAAAAATTTGTGTCTTGATTGTCATACACCTTTCCCTATCCTTAATGTACCTTATTAAACACTTCCCATCACTGAGATCCCCCAAATTCCTCAATTTCGCACAAACCCTAGTTTCTTGCTATAACTTGGCAATTTTCTAGGCTAGGCGTGTTTTTTTCCCTTTCTGACCCCTTCCCCTCACTCAATCCCTAAAATTCCACTTTCCCCTGCTTCCTAACATCCCACCCTACTTCCCAAAATTTTCTCAAGAATTTATAAGCCCTTTATTCCCTTCATTTCACTTCATTTCGACAAATCCCTTGTTCCACACATCGAGATAGGTTTTACTCCAATGATGTTTCTGAGCAATAAAATATGAATTTGGAAAAACTGAGAGAGTTTTTTGTCCAAAATAGGCCAAGGAAGAAAAAAATCCTTCACTTTTTACACATCTATCATGGTGTTAGCAAAATGTCAAAAATACATTTGCCTCAGGAGAATTGATGCACCTTTGAAGTGACCTTGGGAAAATCATGATTTATCATAGCTTGGTTGGCCTAATGACTTTCTTTATGAGTCAAATGATAAATATACACGAAGAGATTTGCAATGAGCTATCATGAGCTCAATTTGTAGTTGAGGAAGACCTTCAAAAGTTGACTACAACAGCACTCTGCCTTGAGGCAGCCTCATTTTGCACATTTTGACCAGTCTTGGGAGATTTGAGTTTTGACAGGGAAAATGAACTCCAAATTTCAAAATTCTAGTTGGGTTGGAAATTATACTCAATAAGATTTCCAACGAGCTATTCTGCGCCCAATTTGGACACCGGGAAGGTCTCCAAAAGTCTCCTGCAAAAAGACGCGACACATAGAGATGGCGCGGCGCATTGGGCAACCCTCTGCAGTGTAAAAAATGAACTGGCACGGCGCATAGAGATGGCATGGCTCATTGGGCTAAAAATCCTGAAATCCATTCAAATCTTCCTCCAAAAGCTCCAAAATTTCAAATTCTTCATTCCACAACTAAGTTAACATCTCCAAATTGCCAATATATGAGTTTCCATTAGTGTTTATGGTGTTTCAATAGGTGAAAAATAAAACACTAGCTCCTTGCACAGTTTCATTGAAAATATGCCTATCATTTGCAAAATTTCCATTTTTTGTTGTCTTATTCCCCTCTACCACTTTCACATCCCCTTCACTACATTTCACTAGTTTCATTTCCCATTCCTCCTCTCATTTTCACTCATCCTACTCCCCTATCCCCAAAACCCTAAAACCCTAGATTCTAGGGTGAAACCCTAGTTTTCTTCATTGCACTAATGGTTGTATACCCTATCCCCTCATACATTTTCCCCTTAATCCCCTTCTCCACATATAATTTCCCAAACCCTACACTCCCTAAACCCTACTTACATCCCTAAACTCTGTTCACACATACATTTTTACACCCTCTTCCATACACTCTACCCATTTCATTCCTCCACCATATTTTCACATTGTTATCCAAAAAACCATCCATGTACAACCACATTTTTCAAAACCAAAGGAAAACAATGGAAAGAGACAGTGATCATGGGTATGAGCAAGAAATTGAAGTTGATCATGAAACTTGGCTTGAAAGGGTAAATATTCATTTGGAAACGTTGTTGGAGAAGGCCAACAAGGAAAAGAACATGTTGAGGCACATGGCTAATCATTATTGGGCAAGAAATCATGTTTTCAAGGCACGAATCAAAATCTTGAAGGCCAAGTTAGAGAAGGCCTCAAAGCGTCGGAAAAGGCAAGATAGACTTCAAATCTTGGCCGAGGCTTCCTTGGCCCAGCATAGCACATAATGGAGGACACTCAGCCCAAATTTCAAGAAATTTGGGACACTTTTTGCAAATTTTGATTTTTTGGCCTAAAAACATATTTTTCAGCTCTATGCGTCGCACCACTTGGCGCGCGCTTATGATTGGGGGCTCCTCTGGGTGAAAACTTTACATTTTTGGATTTTTCATGGAAAATTATGCATGCATACCTATGGCCAAGAAATTTTGATAGGTTTTGGGCTTCCAAAAGGGTCAAAAACACCTTAAAAATGACCTTTCTGCCCCTTTTTTGACACACAGGAAGCATTCTTGGGAGAACATAGTTTTGGAAGGGCAAATGGAAGCCAAATTAAGAAATTCCACTTGTGTTGGAAAGTATACAGGAAGACCTTTCCAAAAATCCCACTTGGAGCTAATTTGGACATCGGAAAGGCCTTCAAATTTAGCTCCAAATTGGTGCGATGCATAGAGAAATCAGGCTCGGCACAGTGGGGATTTTTGCTCATTTTGGACTCAATAACTCTGTTTTTCACCTAGTTTTTGACATTTTGACTTTCTTGCTTCCAAATGTTAAACTCATGATGTAATTTGATGTAATTTGATGGATATTGATGTAATTTTGTTAAATATTTACTCATGGAGGTAGATTCATCCCTCAAAAGGTGAATTGCAACTGAATGAATCAATTTCCTATCTTACAGAGGTAAGCTGTTCCACTGCCTATTTTCTAGTTCTTAGTTTAGATCTTGTTGAAACAGCTCCTAAAATTGTGAGCTTGACCCCTAGAGGCTGGGGATGAGTTATTTTTTGTCCATATCTTGTATTTTTTCAGTCATTAGCATGGGTTGGACACTTGGGAATGCTTTGAGCATCATTGTACATTTCATCTCTGCAGTTTGGCAAAGGAATAGACCAGGGTTTGCAGCACTCTTTGGGATTCATGTGGCTCTTTATTTTGATGATATGTTTCTCTCTGTTAATGTAATTTTACTGGTGCTTTATGTGTATCATCTTCCCTCTTATTTATTCTTAAGTTAAAAAAAGAAGGATAAAGGTGGAATTCATTAGATTTGTAATGCTCTACCTAGAGTTTGTTTAATTTTCTATGTTTTCAACTATTTGAATAGGATTCTTGAAAGTATCTTTCCCTCTTCAACTCCGCACTGGTCTGAGCTATCCATTTCATTCAAAATTGAAGCGTCAAAACAATTTCCTACCTTGCCCCATTCATATCTCTACAAAAACTAGGCCTCATTCCCCAGACCCAAAATCTGCCTTTCCCTTTGATCCAAAAAACACCCTCAAAATCAAATCAAACTCTTTTACATATATACCTAGCCTAAAATCATTCTTTATTCAAGTCATCTCAAGCCTCACTGATCATTTTTTGCTGAGATTGACAAGGAGAGATCCCTCTCCCGATCTGGTAGGACTAGCTACCAGGTTAAGCATGATTTGATGTTACCCTAGATTCTTCCTTTCTCAGCTTGAGGTAGATTTAGGCCATAAAAATACCTACAAAGCAAAGAACAAGTCAAGATGCACCTTTGAAGTCGAAAATAGGTATAAAAAAAAAGGAAGGAAGACACTGCAAAAATCGATCCAAACGGTTCGCGAAATGTTGGTTAACTCTAGACATATAATACCACTCTCAATGATATTCTAGAAATTACATAAAATTCCTTAATGATAGTTATCTCCTGGAATATAAGGGGCCTTAATATAAAAGGCAAACAAATATACCTACAAGAGAGGTTGACGAAAGAAAAACCACAACTGGTTCTTCTTCAAGAAACAAAAGTTTCTGGGAAACGCTTGGAAGACATAGTGAGTAGAATGAAACCAAGGTATGAGGTCATGGCAATAGATGCGACAAGGAGTGATGGAGGTATTACGATTCTATGGAATCTGTCAAAAGTGTTGGATGAAGGTTAGATAAGCCTGCCTTGGATATTAACAAACAGATTTAGATTAATAGGAACCAAATAATGGTTTTCATTATCATCTGTCTACGGCCCTACCCTTCTAGGAGTTAGACAAGCTTTCTTTACAAGTTGTAGAAGTCTTAAAATATAAAATCAGGATAAATACTGGGTGTTTGGAGGGGATTTTAATATGGTGATTAGTTTCGATGAAATAAAGGGGGGAACGGGAAGGTATAATAAAGAGATGGAGCAGTTTATTGATCTCATAAAAGACCTCTAACTGGTAGATATTCCGACTGTCAATGGAAAATTTACGTGGAATAATAGAAGCGGTGGAATTCATCAAGTTTCCTAATGTCTTGACTGGTTCTTAATCTCAAAAGAATTTCTTGGTCTCGATGTCTTCTACAAGGCATCTATCCTACCCTGTATGGGGTCAAACCACTGGCCAATTCTCTTGGAGATAGATATGAAACAGCAGCAAAAGAAGCGATCGTTCAGATTTGAAAGCCTTTGGATTAGAGATCCCTCGTTCATGACGGATGTCCATAGCTGGTGGGAGGATAGCAGACTCAGAGGAAGGACCCGAATGAATACGTTTCAATTGAAATTAAAGGATATCCAGGAAAAAATTTGAAAATTGAACAAAACTGAATTTGGTAATATTCATAAGGAGAAGGAAAAACTCCAAGGGCATATGCAAAAAATCCAACAACAAATGATTTTAATGGGGAGATCCCCTGAGTTGATAAAAGAGGAGGGGGCTCTTATTAATAATATTGAAGAGCGTAGAATCCAGGAAGAGATATTATGGAAGCAGAAATTCAGAATACAATGGCTACGAGAAGGAGAAAATAAATCTAGCTTCTTCCATAAAGCAATGATACAACGACGTCAACATAATCGGATATTCTCTCTCACAGACTTGGAAGGGAACTGTTTGACAGAACATCAAGATCTAGAAATGGAACTGGTAAATCACTTCAAGGAAATTCTAACAGAGCCAAATCCGGATAGGAGGGAGGCAATTAATTGGATAAAGCAATATATTCCTGCATTAGTCAGCAGAGACTAGAACCTTTCCCTTCTCAGGGAAATAATAATGGAAGAGGTGGAGGATATAGTGAAAGAACTGCCTAAGAATAAAGCGCCTGGTCCTGACATCTTTACGGCCGAATTTTTCCAAGCCTCCTGGCCCTTCATGGGAAAGGAAATTATGGAACTAGCGGAGGAATCCAGAATAACTCGTCAGGTATTTCCTGCCCTGAATTCTACCTTTCTTACTCTGATTCCGAAACAAGATAAATATGACACTCCTTCTGGTTTTCATCCTATTACTCTCTGTAATGTAATTTGTAAAATATTGTCTACTGTAATGGTTGATAGACTCAAACCTATTCTACCAGCCCTAATCTCCCCGAAGCAAACCGAATTTGTTAAAGGTAAACAAATCCTAGATGGTATTGTCACTACTCAGGAAGCAATTCATTCCCTTCACTCTCTTAAATCCAAAGGAATGCTTATTAAGCTAGCTTGATCTGGTTAAAGCCTATGACCGCCTAAATTGGAAGTATTTTCAGTAAATTTTATTAGCATTTGGATTCAACCAAAGATGCGTTGAATGGATTATATCTTTTATTATCACCCCTCATTTTTCTATCCTTGTAAATGGGACTCCTTCCAGCTCTTTTAATGTTTCTCATGGTCTTAGACAGGGAGATCCCATGCCCCCCTTCCTGTTCATCTTAGCTACTAAAGGGTTGGGAAGGTTTATTAAGCATAAAGTTAGAGATGGAGTCCTAAAAGGCCTGAAGCTCTGGGGACCTGGTCTTACTTTGTCAAATTTGAATTTATTTGAATTAATAAATTTGAATGATGTAATTTAATTAAAAAAATATCAATTGTATTTATATGTCAAAAATATATTTTAAAAAAATATTATAATTTAAATTAATTTAATTTAATAAATAAATCAAACTAAACCCTTGATATCGTAATTATGTGAAAGATGGGATTTTTTTAAGATCTTTTCAACTTTTCGTGTGTAAAGCCCACAACAACTGCCATATGTCTTGTGTGTTGATACATTCCACCTAACCTATATCCTAAATATTCCTGTCAAATTTAAAAAAAAATAAAAAATATTGAATTATGAATTTAATTAAAAAAAATATTAAATGTATTTATATGTCAAAAATGTATTTAAATAAAATAAATATTATAATTCAAATTAATTTAATTAAAAAAATCCTGAATCAAAAAATTATTTAATCAAACTAAATCCTTGATATCGAATTATGTGAAAAATAGGATTTGTTTAAGGATCTTTTCAACTTTTTGTGTGTAAAGCCCATAGCAACTGCCATATGTCTTGTGCGTTGATACATTTCACCTAGCCTATATCCTAAATATTCCCGTCAAATTTAAAAAAAAAATTATTGAATTACAAATTTTAAACAATTTAAATTCCCCATCAGAGTGAATTATATGGAAAATAAAAATAAAAATAAAAATAAAACAAATTAAAGGGAAAAAAATATCCACCAAAAATTGTTTCACAAAGTTTAGTAAAGTCTATAAAAACATCATAGTAAGACATTTGGTATTTTCAAGTTCAAACTGGTGGCTCAGACCAGCCCCCAAACTATCCATCATGAGTTGTCGCCTCCTCTTATGATTCACAAGTCTAATTGATTCAGACGTCTCTAGATTGAACATGAAGATAAGTGATTTATAGTTTTTAATGCAGTATCATATACCAACTCATAATATTTTTATTTTATTTAAAATTTAAAATATAATAATAAATATAATATAAATTAAATAACAATTATAACATATTTTTTAATATTATTTTTTATTAATTTAAAATATTAAAATATTTCTAGTATTATTATGTTATCATTCTTAGTATTTTTGGATATCTCCGTGGATGTAACTAACTATCCATTCTCTCGGCATCCCAACCGTTGCAGGTAACATGTGAAGGGTGAATTTTCTTCGATTAGCTTATGGAATGTATAGCTATGGTCTCTCATTTATTCTGCAAGATTTTTTGTTAATTATGTGTGGTTTAAATTTGCACACATACCTTCGACTACTACTTGTTTGTATGGTTGTTTGTATGAGCTTCAAATAATGGTTTTTCTTTGTGTGGTTGATGAGCTTGTGATTTATCAAAGTGGAGATACATGGCGAAGGTTTAAATCCTCCCATCTCTGGAGATTCAAGCTTACTTCTCCAACATGGTCACATAGGTGAGTAAATATTGTTGCTGATATCATTTTTCATTTACAATTTTGGCAATTACTCAGATAAGGATTTTGACTATTCTCAGTTATCCTTGCTGCTTCAGGTCTATGGCACCGAGTTTCCCAGTTCTTATACCAAGGTGAGTGTTCGAAATTTTTCTTGGGTCGATAGTTAAACTTTCTTGGTTATTATCAAGGGTTTGATACTGTAACCCCTATCACTAAAACATGCCACTATTGACTTTACACATAATTTGTGACCTCACACCCTTTTACTTGAATGGTGTTTTTCTTCATGTCATTCTGTCCTTAGTGGGCGACTTCCTCACTTCATTGGCTAACATGTACAGTGGGTCTCTGAATCATTTTAAATTAAAATGAAACCCTTCTTATTTATGGGAATTAAGCCCTAGGTTATTATAGACTTTTCGTTGAAGCCTTAAGTGTGTCTTTTCATATTTTTGTTCAAACTCATTGTAAAGAATTATGGCTTAATATATATGTGTTTTTGTTATTCATAAGTTTTTGTATGCATGCAAACTATCTTCAGTTGCATTCTAGATATTCCTCCCTGTTTTGAGTTTGAAATGTTAGTTTTGGCTTGGAAATTCCCTTTATTTCGCCTTAATGGTTCAACTGAGAAGTCCTTTGGCACAGAGATAATGTCAAGTCAGCGTATATGTTTTGTTGTAAATTTTTTTTACTTCTTTACTCACAATTTTAGTACTTTGGTAGTATTTGTTATTCCTACCTTCATAGTGCATCGAATAAGTATATTTACTTGTTTCTACATGTTCAACGACTATATTCATACTGGGGTTTATCTACTCTGAATTGTCCTAGTTTTGTTTCCTATATGCAGTTCTTTTATTTTATTTTTAGTGTAAGAACTACTCATCTTTTCTTTTAATTTGGAAATCTGAATGTAGTGTAGTTATCATTATTTCCACATAATTCCTCTTTCATGTAAATAAATTTATAAGTTGTTAACAGTACTATGAGGGGGTTAATATTTATTTAAAGTACATATTTGTATTCGATATATCACTTTCTTGGTAAATATATTGTTTCAGTTTATTGTGTAAGGTTGATGTCCGGATCATCTTAATTCTGGGTTACTCTGAATATACCTAGTCCGAGTATAGAGATTGAACCAGAGAGAAAACAAAATGTTCAGTCTGGGGTCCCAACACTAGACAGACTAATGGTCTCCTCTACAATTCTATTCTTAGTTTTACATATATTTTTTTTATTTACTTTCTTAGACCTTCTAAACCAACATAGTTACAATTTACCTTATTAATACATTTAAAGGGAAATACATTTAAATAAATATGTCTTAAGGGACTGCGTTAATATATATATATATATATATATATATATATATTTGTGTGTGTGTGTATTCCATTTTTCCTGCTAAATACCTTTAAGTAAATCTTTTTAAGAAAGAATCATATTGATACAATTCCTATTGTTTTCAATTTCATTAGTTATAGTAATAACCATTCATATAACTAGAAATCACAGTGAGATTCACATTCTTTCTTATCATCTAGAAAAACACAGTAAGATTCGCAATCTTTCTTAACACCTTATTAAGTTACTTATCTCACTTTAATCTACTGATGATAGCCTCCCAACCTTAAGAGATGCAATTACGTCCTTAACTCCCTCCGTGCTCCGCACCAGTGTAGGACTTATATAGTAGTATTTCTGGAATAGACCTCAAGACCCTCAGTACAATCTTCCTTTCAAGATTCAGGTTACATAGTTTCCACTAGTTCCAACCAGCTCTTGGTTTACTCTCACCATCAAGCCTCTTGCTTTCCTCCAATTTCACAAAACCCCTTTTCCTCACTAAGATTTCCCTTTTATCCTTAGAGGAAAAGTTAAATTTCCTTACCTGATTTTTCCTAACTACTCTAGAATATTGGAATACTTTATCATCAATTTCTATGGAAAACATTCCATAGTTAATTCTTTATTTAAATAAAATAAATCAATCATGTTAATTGCTAAATTAAATTTACTTGTTAATCTCATTTAATATTAAATGCATAATCCATTTTTAAAATAAAAAGAAATAGTTTAGGGATTAAATCTAGCTGTTACATCTTCCCCCTCTGGAAGTAAACATCCTCCTCGATGTTTTATTCCATATCAGCAAATATTTATGGGTATGCCTCACGAACAATTCCTTCGTCTTCCCATGTAGCCTCCTCCGGGCCAAAGTGCCTCCATTTCACTTTAACTTGGGTGATGGCTCACCTCCGGAGCATGATTTCTATCTGATCAAGAATATGTTGAGGTTATACCAGAAATTTTCCGTCTAGTTCAACCTGTAATAAGCAAAGGCTTAAGTTAATTACCATAAAATTCATCTCTTTTGGAGATTTTGTACTCAATCTTATTCCTACCTAAATTTTTTTTCAATGTATTACATGCCTCGAATCATGCACATATCGTTTAGTATTGATACATGAAACACATTGTGCACCCGTATGTGACTGGGTAATGCGAATCGATAGGCCATTGGTCCTACTCTTTCCAAGATTTGGAAAGGTCCACAGAACCTGGGAGCCAATTTGGCACACGAAGTCCACCTTAAGGTGCTTTTCTTGGGCATGATTCTCACATACACATGATTACCCATGGAAAACTCCCGATAGTTTATCTTTTTGTCTACATAAACCTTCTGTCGAACTTGGGCAACTCTTAGATTCTGTCAAATCTTCTTTACTTCTTGTTCCATCTCCGCCAACATCTCCAGGCCAAGCATTAATTTTGTTTCTGAAATGCTCCAGTTAATGGGATTTTGACACTCTCTTTTGTATAAGGCTTCAAAGGGACTCATTTTCAGAGACTCTTGATATCCATTATTGTATGCAAATTTACTATATGTAGATAGTCTTCCCACTTTTTGGGTTGTTTCATTATGTACATGCGCAACATTTCTTCTAGGATTTGATTCACTCGCTCTGTTTTTCCATCCGTCTATGGATGATATGAAGTGCTAAAGTTGATCTGTGTGTCTAATCCAGTAAACAGTGCCTTCCAAAAGGCTGAAGTGAACTTTACATCTCGATCTGAGATATTGTTTTAGGAATACCATGCAACCTAAATATTTCCCTCATGAAAATATCTGCAATTTACACCGTTTTGTAATTATACTGTACTAGAATAAAGTGATTTTCCTTGCTCAGTCTCTCTACAACCTCCATTATAGAATCATTATTTCTCTGCGATATTGGTAGATGAGTAACAAAATCCAATGATATAGCCTCCCATTTCCATTCTAGTACAGGTATGGGATGCAAAAATCCTGCTGGATGTTGATGTTCCACCTTAATCTGTTCGCATTCCAGACACTTGGTTATGTATTCAGCGATATTTTTCCACATACTAGGCCAAAAATAAACTTTCTTGATTGCTTTCAACATTTTCTCGTAATGTGGGTGTCCAGAATAAGTATTGCGATGATATTAATCCAAGATCGACTCTTTCACACTCATTTGATTCGGCATGGATATCTTTCCTTTAAAATTTAAAAGCTAATATTTTTTAATCTCATATTCCGATAGATTTTCCTCTTTTATACTTCATTTTCTTGCTGCCATACAAATTGATATTCAGGATCCTTCTCGGTTGTCTCTTTTATTTGATCCTGAAATTTGAATTCCACTTGATTAAAGTAGAGTTCATACACGCAATGCAGCTTTCTGCTCAAAGCATTGGCAACACGATTTTCATTTCCTTGAACATGTTGAATATCAAAATCAAATTCGCTTAGGAATGTATTCCACCTTGCCTGGTGACCATTCAAATAAAATAATTTAATGTAGCTAGTCAGGATGTTGTGATCCATTTTCAGCACAAACCTTTTTCCCAATAAGTAGTGTCTCCATACCTTGCCATATGTGCACTATTGCGGTCAACTCTAGATCGTAAGCAGAATAAAAATTTTCATGATATTTTAGCTTTATTGATGCATATGCAATGACCCTTCATCTTGAGATAATATTCTCTTACTCCTTCCTTTCATGCATCATTGCATACCTCAAATTCCTTGTTTGGGTCAGCTACTCTCAAAATAAGGGTAGTAGTCAACAACTACTTTAACAGTTCAAAACTAGTTTGACATTCGATGGTCCATTTAATGTCCTCCCTTTTCACTGCAGATATGTAATACAAAAGGAATTTTTTTAGAATACTTCGATGAAGCGCCTGTAATACCCAGCCAATCCCATAAAAGAACATATATCTGCTACGTTTTTTGGCACCCTCCATTCCATGATAGTCTTTATTTTATCAGGATCTACTGATATCTCTTCAGTGGAAATGACATGGCCTAAATATTGTATTTTCTCTTTGAAGAAATCACATTTGTTGAACTTAGCATACAGCTGATGTTTCCTCAACATTTACAGCACTTGTCTTAAGTGTTCCTTATGCTTTTCCATGGTTCTTGAATAAATTAATATGTCGCCAATAAATATCAAATCAAACTTGTCCAAAAAGGGATGAAACATGCCATGCGTCAGGCTCATGAACATTGTTGGTGCATTGGTTAATCCAAATGGAAAAACCATGAAATCATAGTACCTATATCAAGTTCAGAAGGTTGTTTTTTAGTTGTCTTCATCTTTATTCAAATATGGTGGTAACGAGACCTTAAATCTATCTTTGAAAATACAACCGCTCCCTTCACTTGATAGAAAAGGTCATTTATACATGGCAACGGGTATTTATTCTTAACTATAAATTTATTGAGATGTCTATAATCCATGCACATTCACATGGTTCCATCCTTTGTCTTCACGAACAACACTAGTGATCCCCAAGGGGATACACTTGGTCGAATATATCACTTATCGATCAATTCTTGTAATTTCATTTTTAATTATTTTAACTCAGGTACACTCATCCAATATGGTGCTCATGACACTGGTGCGATATTAGGCATTTATTTGATAGTGAAATCGATATCTCTCTTTGGAGGTAGTCATGGTATGATTTCTATAAATACAACCATAAATTCATGTACCACTGGTATATTTTTCAGCATAGGAGTCTTATCCTTAGAATTAGTGAATCCCACTTGGATGGCATAAATCTAGCATCCTTTTCTAATGCATTTACCCAACTTGGATGATGTGACAGGACGTAATTACAGTGGTTTCTTAATTCCTTAAAACTCCTGGCGTGTCCCATCTTCAGCTCTGAAGTAAACGATCTTAACTTTATAGTCTACTAGAGACCAGTGTCCTTCTAGTGAGTCCATACCGAGTAGTATGCCATAGGAACCCAAGCGTAAAATATTAAATTCTATCTTTAACTGTTGATTTCAAATTTCCAAAGAATGGTTCAAAATTTTAGCACTAACCCTTCTCTTTGCCCCAGTGGATAGATGTACCATCCAGGAGTTCTTAAATTTATGGCTTTGTAAGATACACTTTTATACTATCTGGGGGTTTACATAGCTGAAACAGAAACCAGGGTCAACTGAAATAGAAAAAATTTGTGAAAAAAACTTACCTTCAAGTTCTATCATGGTTGGTTGGTAGTCTTCAGTCTTCTTGTCGGTCTTCAAGAGCTGAATTAATTCTTGGTATATTTCAAGCCACATCTCCCATTGTAGAAGCCTCTTGCAGGTTGGTTGTTGTTTCACTTCTCACATGATAAGGACAATTCTTGTAATAATGTGCCTCACCGCATCCCCAACATTTTATATGGGGTTTATGAGTATATCAATGCTCTATTTTGCTGGAGGCTTCTATGGGTCGCTCCTCTATTGGCCATTTTATTTTCTGTTGATTTCCCCCATATTGCCTACTTGTTGAATTTCTTGCAGTATTTTTAAAATTACGAGACCTGGTATTCTTAAAATTTGAATTATTTTTTCATCCTTTCTTTGGCAGCCAGTTTCTGCCTATTTCCCCTTTTGCCTTGGACTGTTGATAGCACATTCATGCTTTTCGAATCACTTCGTCCATAGTCTTTGGGTTTATGAATTTTATTCTTTCCTTCATGTGGCTAGGTAGACTGCTAAAAAATAGTTGAACTTTAGCCTTCTCATCTCTTAGGTAAGGTACGTATCTTAACAGTGATGTGAACTTAGTTATGAATTAGTCCATTGTCAATTGTCCCAATCTCAAATCATGGAATCTCAATATTTTCATCATAGAAACTCTTTGTTGGATACTTATCCTTGAATTATTGTTGGAACTCGTCCCAGGTCACATTCTAGTCTTCAATACTTCGAACATTTTTTACTTCCTCCCACCATAAGGTAGCTTTATCCCTCAGTTAATAGATAGCCAAGTGAGCTTTTAGGTTGTTGCTATATTCATAAACTTGAAAATACTTATTCATGCTAATTAGCCATGCTTCATCCACCTCCTCGACCTCTCCTTCGAAAGTAGGAGGTTTATTTTCTAGAACTCACCCTGCATTCAACTTTATGTTTTTTCATCTCTTGCTGATCTGACACATTTCCAGATTTTGCTTCATTATAATTTTTTTTTTTTATTGCTCCACTATGTATGACCTCCTTCTAGCTTGTCATCAGTCTATCATCATTGTTTTCTTTCCTCCCGAGTATCTCTTTCAAGGCTTGGTGGAACTATCCCTTGATTCTGCCTATCCGAGAGGCTTTTCAGAATCCTCTCCTGATCTTGCATCAGTCTTTCATTTTTCTTCTCACCCGGACCATTTCTTCCTGTAAATTTTGCATTACACTCAGAAGTATACTCATCTAATATTGTTGTTCTTCAAGTAATATGTTGTTCTGTTTATGTTGATATACACTCAGTTGTACCCACACTTTTGGATTCATTTGAGGATTGTATTGGGGATGAGTTTCCCCAGTATTTATGGGTACTTAGTGCATTGATCCCCTTCTCATTGTATCCTTTCCAGTTTTGTTCACAATTTACACACAACATTTGTTATTCGGGTGACCCATTTGGGTCCCAATGTATGAATTCTTCTCTGATACCACTTGTTACATTCATATAAAAAAAAAAAAAAATTATCCCTATTTACTATATATTCTAACTAGCTTGGGTGAGATCTATTCATTGTTTCACATTCAAGTAAAAAAAACCACTATGAAGTAAATTTATTTTGTGGCAGTGCGCTATATAAACAACATACATAACTAACTAATCTTATCACCACGTGATAACCCTTAACCATACTCACCCAGATCTTAATAAATATTGGAGTTCGCATATAAAATAATGGTGCCATTTATTAGACATACCATTTAATTATTTTCTATTATTCAATATAGATTCGAAGCACATTTGATCTGACAATTATGATTTGTCAACCACAAAACCAAAAATTAATTTTTGTTTTTGTTTGATGGAAAATCTGGGTTTATTATCATTCCTCTACTTTCGTTATATGATTATACATGTGATTAAATCCTAGGGTATGAAGCTTCTCTCTAACCCGATCTTCCGTTTCAATGTGCAATGAATTGGTTTGACACTTGCAATGTCTAACATTGTTAGGTCTGTTGTAATGAGATCGATGGTGGAGAGATGATTTGGTTTTGGGTTAAGGTACTCAACCTCCCCTCAACCCTAGCCATTTTACTCATTTGTACTTTGTCAAATTCTATCTCGAGCTTCGTCGCTCTGTGGCTCCAAAAGCTTCCATCATTCTGTACTAAGATGCTTCAAATTTTCTTCGTGGATGTAACTAACTATTCACTCTCTCAGCATCCCAATCACTGCATGTAAAATTTGAATGGTGAATTTTCTTCCATTATCTTATGTAATGTACAGTTATGGTCTCTCATTCATTCCCCAAGCTTTTCTCTTAACTATATCGGGTTTAACTGTGCACATAGACCTCTAGCTACTACTTGCTTGTATTTTTATTTGTATGAGCTTCAACTAATGGTTTTTATCTGTCTGGTTGATGAGCTTGTGGTTCATCATAGTGCAGATACATGGCAAAGGTTTAAATCCTCCCATCATTGGGGATTCAAGCTTACTTCTCCTACACGCTCACATAGGTGAGTCTGTACTATTGCTGATGTCATTTTTCATTTACAGTTTTGGAAATTACTCAGATAAGGGTTTTGACTATTCTCGGTTCTCCTTGTTGATTCAAGTCTACAACACTGAGTTTTCCAGCTCCCATACCAAGGTGATTCTTTGAAATTTCGCTTGGGTCGATAGTTAAACTTCCTTGGTTATTACCGACGGTTTGATATTGTAACCCCTATCACTAAAACATTCAAATGTTGTATTTACAAGTAATTTGTGACCTCACACCCTTTTACTTGTGTGTCATTTTTCTTCATGCCATTTTGTCCTCAGTGGTTGAATTCCTCACTTTGTTGCTGAACAAGTACCACGAGTCTCTGAATCATTTTAAATTGAAATGAAATCCTTATGGTTTCTGGGAATTAAGCCCTAAGATATTATACACTTTTCGTTGAAGCCTTAAGGATTTTTTCTTATTTTTGTTCAAACTCAGTGTAAATAATATTATACAGTCTTAAATATGGCTTAATATATATGATTTTTCATTATTCATAAGTTTCTCTATGCATGCAAATGATCTTCGGTTGCGTTCTGGAGAATCCTTAGTTCTGAGTTTGAAATGTGAGTTTTGGCTTGGAAATTCCCTTTATTTCTTGTTAATGGTTCAACGAAGAATTCCTTTGGCACAAAGATAATGTCAAGTCAACTTATATGTTTTGTTGTAAATTATGTTTAATTATTTACTCAGAATTTTAGTACTTTGGAAGTAATTGTTATTATTTCTTTCATAGTGTTAGGTCTGTATATTACAGTTTAGTCCCTTATTGTGGTTAGTATAGCTCCCTTATTGTTATTGTTCTACCCCTGTAACCCCCATATTGTTATTATTGTGCCCTTCAATTATTATTGTTAGGTCACATAGGATTATATTGTGACCCCATGGAATCCTATATGTAGATGGAGTTTTTTTCACTTGTATCATCCAAGAATTGTTCATTTATGTAATGTAAAGGAGGTTTTTCCCTCGAATTATCTTATTTCTAAGGCGTTGATCTCTCTTTCTTCTATTTTTGGAGCTGGTTTCGTAACATTTCCTATTAGAGCTTTGCATTCTAAGGTTTCACTGCTCCAAACTAGTCATCGTGGAATTTTCGCTATAACATTTTTTCTACAAAGGTTCAGAAGTGGAAATTTTATCATGCCTAGCCAAAATCCCGATGAACGTTGTGTATAAATTTTAGATCTTGGTTCGCAATATTTTCAGAGATATGTTCTGTGGATGTTAGGGTTGTTTCAGGCTCCGGAATTTCATCTCAAAGAGGTGACCGTGGGAATACTCATAACTCTTTCTAAATATCATATTTGGATTCTGTAAAAAGTGGACAAAATCACACGGATTCTAGATTCCTGTGTATCTATTTCAGAGTTGAAGGAGGAAAAAGTGACACGTGGCACGTTGTACAAGTTTGATCTACTGAACGAGTCCATAATTAGGTCATTGTGGGATATTTGGCATAACTTGTTATTGAATCTTCCAAAGCAGGTCAAACCTATGGCATTGGAAAGAAGATTTAGAGAGCTACTACAAAACTAAATTTCAGATATTGAAAATTGAAAATCAAAGAGATGGTTCAGTTTCAATATTGAGCTCCTCAAAAGAAAAAAAAAAGGGGTGTATTCTTTTTCAAATTGCATAAGCCTTGTTTGAAAAATCAGTTTGAAGTGATTCAAAGAGAATATTGAAGCATAGATATCAGTATTGGGTTCTAAAATCCCCCCTATAAATAATTCAACACCCATGAAGCCCTCAAAATACTCTTTTATCACTCATGAAGATGAAGAAGTGCAACATGATATATCAAAATTACAAGAGCAAGTGCACCAAATTTCACTCTCGCAAAGAGCAACAAAAAATTAAATGGAAATATTGAAGAAAAGTGTGGAAGTTAAGATGGATGGTTTGAAGAAAGGCATGGAATCTAATATGGATGGCATGGAAGCTAATATTGATGGTGTTGGCAATATGATGCTAAATGTTGTCCTTGATGGCAACCCACTTGATGAAGATGATGGCAACCTATTATTTGAAGATGTTCTTGATGCTTGATGAGTTTATTAATGATGTAAATCTGATGTTCTACAAGTAGCTCAGAAGTACCAGAAAAGGAAATCTCAGTGAGGGCCAAAGCAATAATGAAAATGTGTGTTTCAAGGCATACGCGGGTTTGTGAAGGAGAAAGCGCGTATGCACGCGGAAAAGTACGTGCCAAGTCGCGTATGGTCTTTTGCGCTCCAAAATTAGAATACCAAGGGACATTACCTTGGTATTGACCCATTGTATTGAGCGTTGGATTGTCTATTTGATCTCGTCCAGGAAAACCATCGGAAGTAATGTGGTTTTGACTCGTGGTATTGAAAAGGCTAAATCTATATAAGGAGAAGAATTTCATTTGTGCAATGGGGGTGCAAGTGTCTGGGTTTGAATGAATACTTCACTCTGAAGTATGTCTGAATGGAAAGGGTAACATTTTGATGATAGATCTGAATTTGTGATGCACCTATGAAGAAAATGATGAAGAAGGAAATCTAGATCTGAAATGTAATTGTATCTTCTAGATCTATTTATGGAATGCTTAGATCTGAGATGAGGCGAACATCTATTTGAAGTAAAGGGTAAAATCTGAACTTAATATCTGATCTGAAGAAAAGCTGCTCTATAATGTTTGAAGATCTATACACAAGTTGATAACAGTGGAAGCGCGTATATACGCGGGTTGGATAAAGCGAAAAGCGCGTATGGGTTGTGAAATCAGTTCTGAAGTATGTGCAGAAGTATATGCGAGTTTATATGAATGAAAGCGCGTATATACGCGGGATCAGTGAAAGGAAATCGCGTATGAAAACTAGGGTTTTGCTGAAGTATGAAGGGTGAAATGTCTGATCTGTTCTGTTGTGTTACTGCTATCTATATTCTACAGTTCTGGGTTGTCTGAATTGATAAGTATCAGTTTTGATGTATGAATGAGTGGGTCCAGTCTGAAAATATGATGAAAAGTGGCCTGCAAGTTGTGCTCTAAAGAAATCTTTTGGATCCAGTGTGAAAATTGATGAAACGTGGTCCATGCTGGTGCTGAGGGTTGTAGCCTTCAGTCAGGGGGTTGTAGCTCCCTTCCAGGAGAGGCTGGTAAACGAGAGCAGGGGGTCGTAGCTCCCTTCCAGGAGAGGCTGGTAAATGAGAGAAGGTTGTAGCCTTCTGCAGGTGGGTGCCTGCGTGCTGGTATGAGTCTGCGCCAGTACATCGTTGTAACATGTTTTATATATAATATAAATATTGAAGAATGAGACGACGGCAGTGGTTCTTTTCTCCCGACTTGGGTTTCCACCTTAAATCCTGGTGTTCATGTGTGATGCTTGATTCTGTTATTACTGCACATGCTTACTGTTAACTAAACATCAGAAGAAATAATGTTGCATAGAACTACGTAAAGAACTAATGGCATAATAAGATCTATGTGTATATGCGAGTTTTATGAAGGATATCCGCGTGTATACGCAATTCTGGTTCAGAAAAGTAGCGTATGGGTTTTGAAGTAAGAAAAAGTAAAAAGATATGAGTATGCCTCAACATCGTATCTACCCCCCCCCCCCCTCTCAGTATTTTTTCCAACAATTGGTATCAGAGGAGGTCCTTCTGCAGAAGCTTGATCACTTGAAGGAGATCCGTTGCAATGGGAAGTCATGAAGGAGTAATGTCTATAAGGCCACCTCTATTCAATGGAGATAATCTGTTATTCTGGAAGATACGAACAAAATCATATCTACAAAGTCCTGGTGCAGAAGTATGGGCAATCGTGGAAGAAGGCTATCAATATCAGGCAAGCATTCCCACTGATGTAGCAGAAAGGAAGAAATATGAAGTCAATGCCAAAGCAGTCAATGTCTTATTAGGAAGCATGTCTGAACCAGAATTTGCTAAAGTGATGCAGCTAAATTCAGCAAACGAAATATGGGACAAAATCATTCTGAGCTATGAAAGAGATACAAAGGTAAAAAGTGCAAAACTCCAAACTCTCAGAATTGAATATGAAAATTTAAGGATGCATAGTGATGAGAGTATTGCCAGTTTCTTTTTACGTCTAGATGATATTGTAAATCGTATGAGAATTTTGGGTGAAACCATAACCGATACAACTCTGGTGGAAAAAGTCTTAAGATCTTTGACTTCAAAATTTGAGTCAAAAGTATCAGCTATTGAAGAAAGGCAAGATCTGCAAACTCTTACTATTGTTCAACTAAATGGTATTCTGATTGCTTATGAAATGAGACAAGGAGGTCCCTCTCAAACCAAAGAAGTTGCTTTCAAGGCATGTGCAAAAAGAAAAGACAAGGAAGATGTCAAGGAATCAGATTATATATCAGAAGAAGAAGAAGCAAATTTTGTGAGAAAACTCCAACTAGGAACTGGAAGATTCAAAGGTAAGCTCCCCTTCAAATGTTTTTCTTGTGGAAAAGTCGGTTATTATGCCGCTAAATGTCCTTATGAAGATAATCATGGTAAAGGGAAACAATTTGAAAAGAAAAAGAGTTATTATACACATGAAGTATCTGATGAGGAAGAAGAAGATTCTAACCAAGATCTACAAGTGCTTATGGCAAAGAAGAAAAAGACGAAGGCTACTCAAAAGAAGACATCTCAGAAGACATGTGCGGCAGAAAATGAAGAAGACAAAACAGGTACTGATTGTTGTTCTTGTGATTCACTTTCTTGTGCAAGCAATGGTGAAGATAGTGAACGTAACAGTATAAGTCTAGAAGCAAATCTCAAAATCAATGATGAAAGCAATGATTGGAATCAATTTCATAAGAGAGAATCTGTCTACAAAGATATGATCTCTAGAATGAATGAACAGAAAGAAATACTAAATGGACAGATAGACAAGTATCAAAAGTTGTATGTTTTTGCAACCAATCAAAGTGAAAGACTTGAAGCAGAAATCATCTCTCTCAAAGAAGATCTGGAAAAATAAAATAAGAAGAATGAAGAACCCCTATCATTTGAAAAGGAAGGACTTGAAGCAGAAATCATCTCTCTCAAAGAAGATCTGGAAAAATCAAATAAGAAGAATGAAGAGCTGCTACAAACATGTGAAGAAAACGAAAATTGGTTGAAGGAAGAAATTTAAAAATTGAATGATCAAGTAGAAGAAGGAAAAAGGGTCGAAGAAAGCATGAAGAAGCAATGCCAACAATTGGAGGTTGAGGTAAACATTCTCAAAGGTAAATTAGAAGAAAAGGATAAACTCTTGAAGTTTCAAGATAGTACTAAGATTCTGGATAATATTCTTAGTAATCAAAGGTCTCCTTCTATTAAACTTGGTCTTGGTTTTCATGAAACTGTTAAAGGAGAATCTAGTTTGCAAGGAAGTGCTAAATATTCAAAGGATGTCAAAGAAAAACCTGAAGTATTGAAAGAAACAAAAGGTCAACCAACAATTATGAATTCTCAAAAGAAATATTTTGCTGCAAACTATAAAATTATTAATAATGTTGAATGCTTTAAATTTCATAATTATGGGCATGTTGTAGCCAATTGTAGAAGCAGGATGTTTCAGGCACATACAAACAGATTCTACACAGAAAGGTACTCTGGTTTCTTCAAGGGATATTGTTTTTCATGCAACAAGTATGGTCATAAAGTAGTTGATTGCAATAGAAGGAAGAACAAAGAAACACACTATGATCCTTATGCTTACTTCTCTGGTCATATAAGATGTTATGCTTGTAACAAGTATGGACATGTGGAAAAAGAATGCAGGATGAACAGATCTGAGAAATTGAATAATTTTCAGCACACAATTAGAAATTTCAAGCAAAGATGGAATAGGAAGGAAGACCGGTCAGAAACTTAGGGAATACTGACCCTACAGCATTCATCTGCTTATAAAGCTTACTTCTCTGAATGACTGCAGGAGAAATGTGAGATACATTATAGGGATTAGTAATGTATCATCACAGGGGGAGCAATGTATGATGATTCTCATGATTGGTGTGGTTATTCTGGTTATTATTATTTCTGACTGATCATCTGATGTGAAGAAGACAGGTACAGGTGGTACAAATTCAGGGGGAGATGAAGGAATGTGAAGTTTTCAATGTTTCATTTTCCATACGCGGGTTCAGTGAACAAAAACCGCGTATACACGCGAGTTACAGTGGAGAGAGTCGCGTATGCACTTATGATAAAAGAATTTGTATGGCAGCTGAAGATCAGGAATAAGGGTTCAGGGGGAGCATCAGTCTGACTATTAATAATTGTATTACTAGCACTGTATTAGTTTATTTCTCAGTCCTAAATGATGATGACATGTTACATGGTTTCTTATGATGAGATTGTGGATGAGCCCTGTTTGCTTTTTGCTGAAAAGTACTCTTTGCTTTTGGAAGAGATGGAAGTCTTATGATTCAAAGATAAGGATAAATCATGCAGAGTTTGTTGCTAGTTGAAACCTCTTTTAATTCTTACACATGTTACATCATGATCATGATAAATCTTGAAGATCTTGGTGATATCAGATCACATGAATGATTGCTTGACACATATTGTTTATTATAGAAGTTGTTCTGGTATGATAATTCCTCTTGGGAAGAATATGTTGATGCTGCAAAGAGTTTGAAGGCTTGGTTACTAATGTGCTTATGCTACAACCATTGGATGACACTTGAAGACACAACTACATTGTCCTATCTATCTGTTCTCATATACTCCAAGGAAGCATTCAAATATCTCAGAAAAAAGCTGAAAATTGTCTCTGCCTCATAGAGGATCAGATCTGGAAAAAATGCAGAAGATGGAATTGGATACGTGGATTTCCCTAAACACAGTCGCGTATATACGCAAGTTCATACACAGAAAACCGTGTATGTGTGGTTGCTGACAATTTTTCTGGGTCATAATTTCTTCAGCACAAGCTGTGGTGCTGTTTGGTATCTCTGATACTGTATGTTTTCTCTGGTGATGTTTCAGCTCTTATATTTCTATTTCATTCTTTGATTTTGGGTGAAGATTCCTTGATGATTTTTTGTTGAAAGTGTTCAGGATGCACAAGCAAAAGGGGAGCTTTGGTCATATAGAAAAGATGCTTGGATGCACAGTTTCAGGGGGAGCATTAGTCTTGCTGAGTATAATGTATTGTTGGCATTATGATGGTTCTGAAATGTGATCTCTCTTGAGGTCTTTCTTGTATTGGTCATAAAAAGTCATTCTTGTATTTTTAATGAAAAGGTCATGGTGCAACCTATGATGTACAATTGTAATATTCAGTCATGTAAGGACCTGATCAATATGTAAACCCACTTGGTTGGGTACTTGAGTCAAAATGTGTAAGCCCTCTTGGCGGGGTATTTTAGTCTCATATGTAAATCCACTTGGTTGGATCTTTGATGTAAGTATGAGTCCTTGGTGATAGGAAAGGTCATAGAGTCATATACTTCATTGAAAAATATGTTTGAAGATTTAGCATGAATTCAGGGCGAGCATGGTAACTTCAGTGCACATCAGATCTACAGCACTCTTCTCGCTACATGAGGAGAAAAACCTTGTGTTGGTTTTGATCCGCCCTTTGCCCTTGATGTCAAAGGGGGAGAGTTACATGGTGTTTGAATAGGGGGAGAATATCATTCTGCTTAATGTATTTATCTGTTATGGTGATCAAACACCATCATGGTTGTCATCAAGTCCAAAGGGGGAGATTGTTGGCAATATGATGCTAAATGTTGTCCTTGATGGAAACCCACTTGATGAAGATGATGGCAACCTATTATTTGAAGATGTTCTTGATGCTTGATGAGTTTATTAATGATGTAAATCTGATGTTCTACAAGTAGCTCAGAAGTACCATAGAAGGAAATCTCAGTGAGAGCCAAAGCAATAATGAAAATGTGTGTTTCAAGGCATACGCGGGTTTGTCAAGGAGAAAGCACGTATGCACACGGAAAAGTACGTGCCAAGTCGCGTATGGTCTTTTGTGCTCCAAAATTAGAATACCAAGGGACATTACCTTGGTATTGACCCATTGTATTGAGTTCTGGATTTTCTATTTGATCCCGTCCAGTAAAACCATCGGAAGTAATGTGGTTTTGACTCATGGTATTGAAAAAGGCTAAATCTATATAAGGAGAAGAATTTCATTTGTGCAATGGGGGTGCAAGTGTCTGGGTTTGAATGAATACTTCACTCTGAAGTATGTCTGAATGGAAAGGGTAATAGTTTGATGATAGATCTGAATTTGTGATGCACCTATGAAGAAAATGATGAAGAAGGAAATCTAGATCTGAAATGTATTTGTATCTTCTAGATCTATTTATGGAATGCTTAGATCTAAGATGAGGCGAACATCTGTCTGAAGTAAAGGGTAAAATCTGAACTTAATATCTGATCTGAAGAAAAGCTGCTCTATAATGTTTGAAGATCTATACGCAAGTTGATAACAGTGGAAGTGCATATATACGCGAGTTGAATAAAGCGAAAAGCGCGTATGGGTTGTGAAATCAGTTCTGAAGTATGTGCAGAAGTATACGCGAGTTTATATGAATGAAAGCGCGTATATACGCGGTATCAGCGAAAGGAAAGCGCGTATGAAAAATAGGGTTTTGCTGAAGTATGAAGGGTGAAATGTCTGATCTATTCTGTTGTGTTACTGCTATCTATATTCTACAGTTCTGGGTTGTCTGAATTGATAAGTATCAGTTTTGATGTATAAATGAGTGGGTCCAATCTGAAAATATGATGAAAAGTGGCCTGCAAGTTGTGCTCTAAAGAAAGCTTTTGGATCCAGTGTGAAAATTGATGAAACGTGGTCCATGTTGGTGCTGAGGGTTGTCGCCTTCAGTCAGGGGGTTGTAGCTCCCTTCCAGGTGAGGCTGGTAAACGAGAGTAGGGGGTCGTAGCTCCCTTCCAGGAGAGGCTGGTAAATGAGAGCAGGGGGTTGTAGCTCCCTTCCAGGAGAGGCTGGTAAACGAGCGCAGGTGGGTGCCTGTGTACTGGTATGAGTCTGCGCCAATACATAGTTGTAAGATGTTTTCTTTATAATAAAATATTGAAGGCTGAGACAATGGCAGCAGTGGTTTTCTCCCGACTTGGGTTTCCACCTAAAATCTTGGTGTTCATGTGTGATGGTTTATTTTGTTATTACTTTACATGCTTACTGTTATATAATCATCAGAATAAATAATGTTGCATAGAACTAAGTAAAGAATTAATGGCATAATAAGATCTCTATGTATACGCGAGTTTTATGAAGGATATTCGCGTGTATACGCGAGTCTGGTTCAGCAAAGTAGCGTATGGGTTTTGAAGTAAGAAAAAGTAAAAAGATATGAGTATGCCCTAAATACTGATTCACCCCCCCCCCCTCTCAGTATTTTTCCCAACAGATGGAAATACAACATGGAAGACATGAAGAATAATCTATAAGCGGACATGGAAGGTTTCACAAAGTTGATACAAGAAATGATTCCTAATGGCGAAAAGATAGTAGAGGAAACTCATCTTGAAAAAAAAATGTTCATCGTGATTTCATAAAACCTAATGTTGGATTGAGGACCCCCCATATTCCAAATATCGATATGAGTAAGTTTGATGGCAAGGATCGCGTAACATGGATACTACAGATGGAGCAATATTTTGATCTCAATAATGTGCAAAACACACAAAAGGCATGCATTGAAAATTTATATTTAAAACAAAACACATTTGTATGGTATCGATGGCTTTGCTCTCGTAAAAAAAAAAAATTACTTGGTCAATTTTTATGGACAAAATGATAGCACATTGTGAGGATACAAAGAGAAACACCTTCTTTATCCAATTGATAAATCTCAAACAAAAGGGTTTAATGGTGGAGCACATTGAGGAATTCCAAAAATTGAATATAAGAGTAAATGATATTCCAGAGGAACACACGATTGATGTCTTCATGGGGATTTTAAAGGATAACATCCAACATGAGGTTCACCTTTGGGAATATGATTCATTGGAGAAGGCATTGAGGTTGGAAGAAAAATTGAATGTAAAATTATGGCAACAAGGAAGCCTACCACTCACATGTATAAATATGGAAGTTTTTCTACTCCTAGACTTCCGCAACCTACAAGGTTGAAACCACAACAATTGGAAGAAAAAATATCAAAAGGGCTTTGCTACAGTTGTGATAAAAAATACACTAAAGGTCATAAGTGTGCTGAGAAGAAATTATTTTACATAGATTGTGAAGAAGAGGAAGAATATGAATAAGAAACTTCAAAAGAATAGGATATACACTAGGAACCAGCCCTAGACAAAGAAGAAATGAGTCTGACCATATTGTGTAATTCATTGGCAATAATTACCACTCCTTAAACTCTCTAGATATAAGGACATATCCAGAAGAAAAATTTAATAGTGTTGATTGATTCGGGTAGTACCCATAATTTTATTCATTGTAAGGTAGCCATGGAATTGAATTTCTTCCTATACCCAGCACTAGAATGTCAAGTGATGGTTGCAAATGGAGGAAGTATAAATTTCTCTGGAAAATTCCATAATATCGAGCTAACCATGGGGGAATATGTATTGAATAGCTCAATTCTTTTCATTCCAGTGGGAGGTGTTTATGTTGGACTAGGAGTACAATGGTTACAATATTTCGGGATGATGGCTTTTAATTTTCAAGAATTTTTCTTGAAAAAAAAATCGGAAGGAAAGGAAGTTGACTTAAAGGGTATCACAGGGAAGCCGAGAAAGAGAATAAGCTCTAATGTCATGACAAAGCTTCTAAATAAAGAACAATGAGGCATAATTGTTTAGTCAATTTAGTGTTCCTAAATTGATAACATAAATTATCAACCATGGCTAGTAAACTGTTGAAGTAAAGTGCACCATATGTGCCTAAGTATCCTCTTCCTACTTCATTGTGTTTAGTGTTTTTCTAGTGTTTTTAGTTTAATGTTTAATGTTTTTTTTTATGCTAAGGGGAAAAACTAAATTAATAGCAAAGAGGAAGAAAAGGAAATGTTACTGAATGCACTAAAACAGAATTTAGTTGCAAGATCTACTTTAAACTAGAAATGACAAAAAGAACAGAGAATTCTCTACTCTAAACTAGAAATGATAAAAAGAACAGAGAATGCTAATCCACAGATTGTAAAGTTGTTAAGAAAGTAACTCATAACATTAAACTTAGTCCAATTGGTTTCAATAGAGATATATTGGAACAAACTGAGAAAAGGATTAGTTCTGATGTGATGAGGATCTCTTAGAAAAAAATAACTTAAAACATCACAGAGAAATCTTATTCATTGTTAGAGATTTGTTGGAACAACTTGAGAAAAAGATCATCTGTAACATAGTAAGGATCCCTATGCTAAAAAAACTTATGACACTAGAACTAGCTCATCCTGTAACTCACAATATTACTATTAAGTCTTATTCAAGAATTAGAGATTTCTTGGAACAACTTGAGAAAAATATTGTTTATAATATCATGAGAATCTTGTACCTAATTGTAGAGCAGAAATGTTAATAACTCAAAATAATATAACTAATTCTCGTTCATATAATAGTGATGTGTTAGAAGATTTTGAGAACAAGAATAGCTTATAAAATAATGAGGATCTTCTAAATCTAATTAACAGAACTGAAATACAATTAACTCAAAGTACTACAGCTAGATCTCATTCATGTATTAGAGATATATTGGAACAGCTTATGAGAACAAGATTGACTGTAATATTATGAGGATCTTCGACGTAAGTAAACGACATAAAACATGATGCAAAAAGATGAACTCATAAAACTTCCTAAGTAAGAACAAAACAGAATTAAAGGTTACTTATCTAGAAAGTATGTAAAAGCCTCTTTAGATAGCAGGGGCCCTCTACTAATCAAATTGGCACACAAATATTTAACTCCTTAAAGTTGCCTTCAGAACAGCATCAACGTTATACTCCTTTAATTAAAAATGCTCAGAAACATAGTGTCATAGTAATTGAAAACTAAAAACATCAACTGTATTTCTCGGTTCACCGAGTTATTTTTTATAGGTAATTACATAACTGATATTGAGTAAAAATAGGCATAGGTGTCTTCTACAGTCAAAATCAAACTAAAACTCCTGTTGAGGACTCGTGATTTGCTGAAGGAAAATCAAGAGTCCTTATCCTTATAGAAATCTGCTTCCTGGTTTTTAGCTTTGTCCACGTGCATAATCACTTCCAGTTTTTTTACTCAGTCTTCATGGATGACAAGGAATGGTTTTGGAGTCTAACCATATACATCTTTCCCTCAGATGACACCTGTAACCTGTTTAAACACTAATATGGCTACGGAACATATGATTAGCTACAGAATGACTACATTCTATAGCTAAAGTTGCTCATAAACCATTAAGATAACAAAATCACAAAAGTATAACAATTTAGTCATTGCATGTATTCTTAAAGCGATTTTAATCATTCTTATTGATCTTTTAGGACTATAAATGAGAAAGGATTGATGGAATGAAGTGGATTTTGGTGAAAATAAAAGACATTTTTAGGGCTCAACATTAATTGCGCAATTATTCTCACTAGAATTTCCAACATCAAAATCATTTATTTCTCCATATCTCCAAAAAGTCTTAGACAATCATTCTAAGGTGTTTGAAACTCCCAAATGATTCCCACCTATTCGTGATCATGATCATGTTATTCATTTGATTCTAGGAAGTGTTCCTCCAAACATCATGCCTTATATATATCCTTATGTCCAAAAGAGTGAAATTGAACGTGTTATAGGTCAATTTGGGCATCATTCCCAATGACCTGGTTAACTAGGCATCATCTCTAGGACCAAGAATAAGACAAATCACACATGACTTTCATCAAGAAAAGGTTTCCAAGATATTAATTTTATAATATATCATATGAGAGCTCATCAACGCTGCCTCTAAAGGGACTAAGTGTGTTGCATATGTAGGTAGCCCCATGCAAGGCTACTCTATAAAGCACTTCCCGACATTCACAGGTGCGTTGGTCACATTGGGAGAAAATTTCTCATTGTTATGGAATCTCCACTTGGCTAGTTGCTTTTAGAAGAGTTCACATGTGTCAAGCTTCGAATCCAAGTGTCCATTTGACATCTACAAGATTGGGAACATGTCTTGCTTGTTGTTGGAAAGTCATTGATTGTAAAACTACCTTTAGCTCCTCTATAAATTGAGCACAGATCCTAGTGTTTGAAGGAAGAATTGGAGTAGAGAAATGTTGGTGGATTTTCCAATGAGGGTTAGATTTGTGTAACAGCTGCTGGAGAGATTTATATTGTGATGAGGTTGGGATGCTGCTGGAGATGGTCACTTCAAATCAGTCACTAGGTTGTAACCTCCCCTTTTATCATTAATAAAGAGTACTACTTACTTTTCCCTATATGCATCTGTATTGGCTTTGATTTTCCATATTGCAAGATATTAGTTGATGTATATGCTTTATGACTTACTAATTTAGCAAACTAACTTGAATAGACATCTTTATTATTTTTATCTTCTATTTTTTATTGTTTATTCTTGCAGGAGATACTTTGCACAGCCAGCTGGAATTTGAAGCTACATCAGAAGTGACAGAAGGATTCATTTGGAAGTGCTTGGATTCCAAGTAAGCCTCCAATCTATTCTATGTGTCTGTTCTTAGTTAGGAAAAGTGGTCGTATAGTCTTTAACCTGTTGTTTTAGATTAGCACCTGTCTAGGGAAGCTTTTTTTATCCGTAATTCACAATTATGTCCAAAAAATTGGCGACTCTGCTAGGGAATATTACTCTTTGTCCTAGGTGTTTTACCCTCTGATTTTCTCTGTTTATTCACCAAGTAATTAATACACACAAAGATTAAACTTTTTGAAATCCAAATTTGCAAAATAAGTGTGTTAAACAACTATGTTTTTCTTTATACACTGCGCCCAACGCACTCATGGACAGGACACAGTGCTTTGAATAGCACTATCTCCCTTTCAGGCTTGCGTTGCAAAGCATTGTCTCTCCTTAGACCCTACGTTGCCTCCTGAAACCATCCAAATTCCCTTGAATTTGTCTTTTTAATTTGATTCAGTTTGTTTTCTACTAGGTTTTGAAAAGTTTGAACCTTGTATTGACCAGTGAATCTATCTACTTCTTCCTCCTTTGAAAGAAAATTTGTTCAATGTTTGTTTAAAACATTTTTCTTTATCATTGACAAATTAATTTCAAAGTATTTTTATTGTCGCATTAGGGCCATTTTATTTTGAAATAGGAAATTGTAGTAAATTCTTCATTTCCTGATAGGAGAAATTGTTGTTAAACTATTCATTTTTCCTTCAAAAGAGAAATTGTTTTTGCATTCCTCATTTCTCGAAAATAAAAAGCATTTTTTTGTCGATTTAGTGCACTTAGTTTCTTTTCTGCATTCATAACATTAAATAAAAAGAAAAACTTGCATTTTCATGTAGAGTTTTGTTTGTTTTGCAAAAGGAACAATTAGGAAATCTGCATTTATTTTGTGCTCATTGATTTTTTTGCTCACAAATTGTTTGCTCTTTCCTTCTAGTAGCTAGGATTTTCATTGAAAAAACTGAATGTGAAAGATTACTTATCATTCTTAGTTTGCATTTTAGGAATTTGCAATACGTCATCGCAGTGAACCTTTGAAAGGCAAATTGTTAAGTAATATCAACATAAAATTTATCTCAATTTAACTAATAAAGCATTGGAACCATAACGATAACATTTAGAATGTCTAGGGTAGAGACGTGTTTTGGCATCGTAAAACATAGCAGTTGTCATTAACTTTTTTGCGATACATTTCGAGTGTGATACCTCACTCCACGTATGTAATTATATTGTAGCTTGTCCACGTACTTTCGGGTATATCGGGCAGTGTTAGAGTACGATAAGTATAAATGGGTGCTCTCACTGTGTGGTTTTGCATCAGACAACGCTAATATGGACTTGGGCCTCCACATACCTTCGGTTATATTTGGGAGGAAAAATTTTAGGTGCTATCCATCCATATTAAAATGAGTCGATCGCCTTGTAAATTGTGATACACTGGACACAACATTCGGGGAGATTTTATGCCCGTACTTCTTGGTTATCCAGGAGGTATTCTGTAGTTCACAGTTTCTTGGTAAACCCTTTTGCCTAGCATTACCCTTTTATTTTTTTTAATTTGTTTTTGGTTAAAATAAATCATTAATCGTGGAAGAACAAAATCCTTTTCCTATCGTTCGCGTAGATTAGCTTTAAAAACACCTTTACCACCAGAAGTTACTTCTGGTAGGCGAAGACGATCACGATCTTCCAAATCAAGTACAATTCGTACCTCTGGTGAAACATCATTCTCCTACAAACCAAAGTTAGCTCAATTTGTTTCTACACATCCCGGTTTGACTAATATTGTTGAAACGGAGTCTTCACAGTTGCCTGTGGTCACGATCCATCCAATCAGTGAGACCATACCTCCTGTACCCGACGTTTTTCAGCCACAAATTGATCCAAACCCTGTCTCTTATTTTCCAGAACATCTGAATCTAGAAGTTGCACAGCCGGAATTTGTTCCTCCCTTGGTCATTCCACAAGTTTCCATAGCCATTGAGTCTCCTATATCACACAGTCAACCGCCTGAAATATACTTTGGGCCTGGCGGTGAAATACTTCCACCTGGTTTAATTGTGATTGAAGAAATCCCACAAGACGAGACACCTTTAACTCCAACCCATTTTGGGGAGGGCCTTTACCTGTACGAGTCTTTTCCTCAATCATTTCCATCTGCTTTTATTGATCCTGCTCCCATTCAAACTCTCGTCGATATTAAATGGTATACATTTGGTCAAAAAACCATGACTGAACCAACATCTTCAGTTGGGCCAGATTTTCCAATTACGTCAGCTCCTGCCCTCGCTACTCCGTCAATTTTCACAACTTCACCAGAGTCATATTTTCATGGTGGCCCTATGGTCCCATCAGGTTATAAACCTTTATCTGGAATTTACTCTGGTGCATCTTCAAAACCATGGTCTTTACCAATGTCATCATCAGGGCAATATCAATTCATTCCTTCTGGGTCTATTCCTTTAAGCACCATATCAACTGGACTCCCAGCATTTGGAGAGAAATATTTTTCATCTTATTATCCTCCCCATGCTGGGGGGAAAACTTTGGTAACCCAATATGACAGTACTCCGTCACTTTTTGGTCAACCTAATGTTGAAATGAATGTTTTTCAATGGCAGCCCACTCTGCCTATCCAACCACAAACGGTTATACACTCGTATCAACCAGTTCAACCTATTACACCCACCTCATTACCGCTTTTTAATACATCTTTACCCTGGTTACAGAATCAAAATGTTGTACACCAACCTTATCAAGTGGGTCCTTCAACTCAATATCCTCAAATGTTGGGTCCATAGACTCCAAATTCTTCGGTTAATTTACAACAACCTGTATCCAGAACCATTTATTCACAATCCGGTTTACCATTTTATGGGATGTCACAACCACAACCTGGTTATACCTATAAACCGAATCCAAGTTATCCTAATTTGGGTTATAACATTGGTAGACAGACCCCTTGGCAACCTCAGGCACAAATGCCTCAAACTTCATTTCAACAAGTATCATATCTAGGTTTTGGTCAACATAATCCTCAAGCATTTGCTTTTCAAAAAAACTCCTATCTGGGTTACCAGCAACATATTCCTTATGTTGGTGCTCAAAGGCCTATTGCTCAAGAAATTCCATCTTACCTTGGCTACGCTCAACCTGACCTTAATAGACATATGCCTTCTGTCGCAACTTTGGAGTTGCCATATTTAAATCGGTTAACCAATAATCCAATCAACTATGCTCCTTGGTGGTTGATGATACCTCACAAATTACCCTCAGATATTCCTAAGTTCAATGGAAACCCTAGAGAAGATTCGTCGACTCACGTCATGACTTATCATTTATGGTGTTCATCAAACTCCCTAAATGATGATTTTGTTCGACTATGTCTTTTCCAGCGTACGCTCACAGGTCCGGCTGCAAAATGGTACATTAAGTTACCTAGAGCTTCTTTTGATAATTTTACTACCCTAGCTACTTTATTTTTGACTCATTTCCAGTTACCTATCAGATATGAAACTAGAATGAAACTCTTGACCAATTTCAAACAGACTAACGCTACTCACATCTCTGATCATATTCATGAGTGGCGTCGTCATCATAGAATGGTTAATACATTTTTTCCGGATCAGCTCCTTGCTGAATGGTTCATTAAGTCCCCGTTACCATCTATAACTGAGGATGTGGCTAAGGGTGGCATTGTTACAGAAGAGCAAGTTATCGCTCGTGCCCAATATTTAGACTTGATTTACACTTAGTCTGGAACGCTCTATGAAAAAATTCCTAATGCGTAGAGATCTAATTTCAATGTTCCTCCTCAATTAAAGGACTCTCATGCCAAAGAAATCTTGATAGGCATTGCAAGCACACACCACACTACTGCATCTAATCCTGATCTCGCTTCCGAAATTAATGACGTGTCGTTTAACAAAGGCAAAAGTGACAAGAAACCCGAAAGTAAGAAAAATGGAAAATAAAAGGAAAAGAAAACTACTAACCCGCGAGAAAGTTCATCTACTCAACCGTCTAGACCTTGGAAACCTCATTATCCATGCATAATCTGTAATGAGGAGCACTTTGTTAGGGATTGTCCTCACCGTGCTGAAGTCTCAAAAATCATCAAGACTTCTCATGCGTTAGCTGTGTTGACAGGCCCATTTCCAAATCCGGACACTAATTTGGTTGCTACGGATCCAGATCCTAGTTCCCAAGTGTTAATGTTATCCACAAAACCTTCAACAAATATTCTGGTGTCAACGTGTAATAAATATTATGGTAGTCAGGGCACTAATCAACCTTCTACCTCAATTTCTAATCCATATACGGAATCAATATCGCCTACTGTTATTCCTGAATTGACAATCAAGCCACCAAGCGGAGTAATTCACAAATCAACATATAATCATCAAGCAAGAGTTGCACAAAATTATAATATAGTTGAAGATTTGGCTCAATCCCCTTCAGCTATGTCTGCTCTTTAGGTATTACAAAATTGTCCCTCCCAAAAATAGGCTTTATTGTCGGCTATTGGTGGAATTGATCTGACTGATTCTAATCTTGTCGTCTTTAATCGTATGGGCTATGTACCGCAACTACCAACAGAATTGGAATTCTCCATACAAGTAAATGTTATTTTTGAGGAGGTAAATCCCCTCTGCGGACAGAGGCGATCCCTACTAGCCCAGATTGGGTCTAGAAACAATCAAACACGCTACAGTGCAGGTTCCTAATCGTAAATAAACCAACTTGCGAGGAAGGCTTACCTGGAATCCGATGATGTCATTTGTAGAAGAGGTGGTGCTCTCGTTCCTTTGCCCCAGCAGATCACAATCCTCACGATCTCCGTGATCGGACACCTGCACATGCAAGAAACAACACAAACGCAAGCATAAAATCCAGTACATACAACTAAATGTCAGTCGACGAGGACATAACTCGTGAACATGATCAAGAACAAGAGTGGAACCATAACCGATAGTTGCTTATCATTAAAGAGTCAAAAGAAGAATACAACCATAGCTTTGACGCAGCACTCTCCTTTAGAGGGTCGTCAGCACAACATGTCTCGATAAAGCCTGTCAGGGATGGGACAAGCCTCTCTCTCCGGATACTTGGAAATAGTCTCCTTGCTTGGATTTGGCCTTAAGGGAATCAAGAAGGCTCTTGCAGCATAAGGATATAAAAGCTCTTGGGAACTTGGAGATTTGAAGACTAGCTTTCCATGGAAATGGGCAAGCTTTTATAGATGGAGGAAGAGGAGTTGGGATCCCTATAATCATGGGATTGGCCCTATCATCAAGGAAGCTTCCATGAGAGGTGGAAAACCACTTCCTCTCTATGGAAATCCGTAGCCAAACCTCCCAAATCAAGATCGATATCAGTCCAGGAATTTGTTAGGACGAAACTTCAGCCATTTATTTTTAAAAAACACCTCTTAATATGGTTGGCGCGGGTGCGGCTCTATGACAGATCGCTAATTGGCGCGCCCTCTTTGGAGGATTTTCCCCCTTGGCGCGAGGGTTGAACAGTGGAACCACGCCAATGGAAAAAGAGATATTTTTAGGGTTTTTTGCAGGGAGATGTCTTCAGGGAAATCAAAGCTCATCTTCAGAGGGATGCAATGAAATTATTTTCAAGTCTTGTCTCTGCTCATAGGTCATGGAATGAGCCCTCCAATGTGCGGGATGGGGATTGTAGGGACGGTGACAAATTGCTGTGTAACAGATGCCCCCTAAAGCATGAGGCCTGAGAGAGAGAGAGGGGTGAAATGCTTTACGAGAACATGCCGACTGAAAACACTGCCATCGGAACCCTGCGGAGCGAAGTACAACTGATGTCTCAGATACATGATATATATGCATGGTATGGGCACAGCCATCCATAACAGAGTATACAATAATCGGGATTCAAGGCATGGACGCAGCCATCTAGAGAGGATCGATAAATAGACTCAGGTATGGTCGCAGCCATCCAATCAGTGATTCATGTAATAATAGTCCACAAAATCGTAGCCTGGATTCCAACAGACAAAATCCAGGGTCTTGCGCTCCATCTCGACCCGAACAAAGTACAAGTTCAAGCATGCGAATATGTGAGCTGAAGTCGAACATGTAAGAACATCGTCTGATTACCAACCAATGATGAAAGTTGTTAACAGACACGAGAGGAACCACCAATAATGACAATGGCTCTCAAGGTACTATAGGTACAATCCACGGTGTGTGAATCAATGAGCTGGTGTCGAACACCCATAGAATCACTTGATCGGAGGCCAATGATGAAAACCTCACGTCGAATGCAATGAACCTGCCATTGAGGCATGCAGGCTCCAAGGTACCATAAGGGAGTCTCTAGATCAGCTTCTCGGATAATGAGCTGAAGTCAATAGGAAGTGACCTTGATCGAAGGTGGGCCATAATGTTTCCCACATCATCGACACGAGACAGAGGAACATGATGTTTTTGTGAATCGGGATCATAAGAGAATCAAAGGAAGGTTGATACTTTGCAGAGGTCAACTTCTCTTGAACATGTAAACGGCACGACAGTGGACTCGGCAGTATTTGACATCAACGGATCAGACGTCATGATGACGAGGCAATGAGCAGATGAGAGGTCAAAAGGGATTATCCAAACCCACAGAGGCAAGTGAAGAACGAGATGAGATATCCCCAACCCGACACGAATGCAGACAAGTGCCATGTTCAAGAGCGACATACTGCTGACACAACAATGATGCTGGTTCCATTTTTTCCCCACGATTTCTGGAGAGTACCCCAATTATTTTTTATAACAAGCTTGAAGGGGATAGCATATGCTTGTAATATAAGTCTGCCCTTCGGGCGAATCCATCCTAGTACATTTAACGAGCCCTAGGAAGGAATGACTCGAATAACATCATTTCGACTGAATCCGATGTCATCAGGGTTTAACGAGTCTGACAAAGGAAGAACTCGACGTCTTTTCATGTTTAGAGAGTTTGAAAAGACAGTATAAAAGTAAACTCCAGTGGTCCCTTTTCGTAAATAGTTCCTCATTCCCGAAAAGGTAGAAAACAATATCTGAGAAAACCTCCTAGTCGCGATAGGCTAGGGTATTCCTTTTTCGTAAATAATCTATCCCAGCCCGAAAAAGGGGTAAACGTATATTGGGTGGATGTCATTTCGTGGCCACTTTCATGAGATCGAAACGACAAGGAACTCGGCAATATTTTCATGTTTAGAAAGAAAAAAAGAGCTGAAAGATGACTCCTCCTGGAGGAACGAGTGGCATAAAGGGTAGCAACTAGTTCCGGCAATGGTGGAACTTCTCATAACAGGATAAAGGTTGAGAGGATAGCTAACAAGACCACTCATCGTAGTGGTTCCTTAGGAATGGGTAAGACAACCAAGTGAAGGCATATGATCGGGAAAGAAGATAGTGACGATGGAGTGAGAAAACCAAGGCTCATCTGGCAAAGACAAGCTAATAAAATGGCAATCACAAGAGGTAAAATGGATGGTTTCATTTTTACACAAGCTTGAAATCAGGAAACTCTTCTTGAAGTTGGTTTCATTTTTACACAAGCTTGAAACAAAGATAAATTATGCTTGAAACCGGTTTCATTTTTACACAAGCTTGAAACGGAAACAAACTATGCTTGAAAAAGTAAGCATGCCCCCAGCATGGTGACTCAATTCGAGGTACATGCCCCCCAAGCTTCGATCCATGCACCTGAGTAAACAGATGGAGGGATTGAAGGTTCAAGTTACGAGATCTAAGAAAGACTCGACTGGGATTTTACGAGATCTAATCAAAGACTCGAATTGAACAGGAACGTGTTTCATTATTTTAACGAGGTTGACACATTAAAAGAACTATCCTCAGGCACCCTTGTTTCATTTTTTAAGGAGCTTGACACAAGACAAGGAACTCTGCTCTGGCGACCTTGTTAGCTTGACACAAGACAAGGAACTCTGCTCCGACCAGACCCGGTTTCATTTTTTAAGGAGCTTGACACAGGAAAAGAACCATGCTCCGATGACCTTTTTTCATTTTTTAGGGAGCTTGACACAAGACAAGGAACTGTGCTCCGAACCGACCTCATCATAATGAACAAGAAGTCATCGCTCCCAAGATTTCCACTCCCGATGGAAGGAAAACATCCTGGAAGTCAGGACCCAATGCCCCCAGCACCTGATGCATGATGGCATCATCACTGAGCACAAGCACGAGGTAGGTAGCCACATAGTTGACCTGCGGTGGGGAAAATACAATGGGTGGATAAAAACTAGGAAGGGATGATGGCGGGCCAATTGCCACATTAGGACCAAAGAACGAAAGCTGATCAATGGTCATGATCTGTCCTTCATGCAGGAAACAGACCACACGAAAAAGGGAGGAGACAAGCGCTCCCATGGCATAGGTGTAATCGCGCCCCAAGAGGAGATTAAAATCCAAAGGGCTTGGAATAACCATCACGTCCATATGTACAGTTTTACCTCCCAAAGTAACAAGTAACCTTGGAAGGATCCCTAACGGTTGAATCGTTCTTCTGTTAAATGCCAACAGATTCTGCGTAACAGGCGCAAGCGGCGGTGAACCGAAAGCTTGCCAAGTAGTTGAGGATAGAACACTAATAGATGCACCTTCTTCTATAATGGTGCTGGGTACGACCAGACCAAAAGCCTGTACTGTGATCTCGAAAGGCACATAAGACGGAAGGCGGTATCCAAAAAATCGATTCCAATCAAAGGAAGCGACTAAACTACTTGGAGGGGATACCATCGAACCAAGATTGCATTCCCTTGGTGTTACGGAAGAAGAAGGAGCATCCTCCACAACCTCCATCTTGAAGGTGGGAGGAGTATCCTCTGGGACCTCCATCACGGGAGGGGGAGGAGCTGCTTCTTGAGGTGCGGGGACAGAAGAATCTTTCTCCAAATCCAAGGAATCTGAAGAAACAAGAAGAACCTGAGGGATGTGAGGTCCACTCTCAATGGAAAAGACCTGGTGCACCGTAGACGGGGCCAGTTCAACTGATCCCATGACCAATGGTTGGTCGGGAACAGATTCCTGAATTTGAATTTCCGAGGGAGCGGGATTGACCAAGGATGACTCTTGACCAATCGTAGGATCAGCTGGTAGAGGACTTAAAGAAATCTGTTTATAACCAACCGGGAGGCATGGTGTAGAAATAGCTGAGTTGTTCAAAACTCTCTTGGCTTCATCCATATACGGACAAAGGTGAATGGCATGGTGCCCTTCACACAACTTACAGGGATTGGTAATCTTACCCTGCTTCTTAGGAGCCTTACCAGCACTAGTTGAAGATGTGCCCCCAACTTGACTCCCGGAAGCCAAAGGCAACGGCAGGCGACCGTTGGACCATACTTCGAGTACCTTGGGAATGCCAGGGCAGTCTCGAAGAAGATGGTCTCCCATGCACAACATGCAAGGGAACTTGACTTTCCATGGAGGGTTGGAAGGTTTATCAAGAGGAGATTTCTTAGGTGCAATAGCCGCAGAGCTAGCCTCTCCTTTATCTGACTTCTTCTTCTTTGTCTTCTTCTTCTTCTTCTTAGCCACCTGGTTACTAGAATCCAGACTTTCACCAGGCGAAGTAGAAGAGGGGGATGCAGAAACAGGTGAAGAAGGGGAAAGGTCCACCTTAGAATCAACATGATGTTGCTCAGGCGGAGGAACTGATTGAACAGTAGCCGAGACATTCGGGACCACAGAGGTTGAAAACAACCAAACAGGAAACCCAACAGTTAACCTAGGAAGGGAAAACGTTGCCATATAAGGAGCACCAACATTTCCAAAAGGAGGAAAAGGACCAGGATTCACATCAGAGGGGATTCCTTGGTTGGTGAACTCTGGAAAATTCGCCATCAAAAACAACTGTAGAACAACACCCTAAGGAAACTAACTTTAACCAGGAATATTTCGTGGGCTGTTAATTTTTAAACATTGAAACAAAACTCTAATGTTTCATCTTTTAAGAGTCAAGAAATAGGAAAAAGGTGACTCTATCACTTTCAGATTGGAAACAAGCGTGAAAGGACAAGCGCTTGATGATCTTTTCAAATTTAAAGAGTCAGAAAAGATCAAATCATTGCTCAGGAATACTAGGCAAAAGGGTGTACCAAATAACCGTGAACTGCAATATACACCTTGGTTTCAATAATGAAAGAGAAATCAACCAGGCACTTTCCATACGTGCAGGAAATCTCCCCGAATGTTGTGTTCGGTGTATCACGGGTATAGGGCGGTAGACTCAACTTCCTATGGATAAGGATTGAAACCTAGTGGGGTCTCCCTTTATATACACAATGGTACGGGGAGCACAAGTCCGTACTAGTGATGTCTAAAGCTAAGAGGCGAATGACAGCTACTAGGTTTAACGACGCCGAAACACGTCTCTAACCTAGACCTCTAAATGTTCATTAATGTTTCAATGCTTCCTTAGGTAAATTGAGGAAATTTTATGGTTGATCTTCAATTATTTTTTGGTTTCAAGGCCCTACCGAGTGATATGTCTCAAAATCTCCTAAATGCACACTATATGAGAAAATAAATCTTTTCAATTCGATGAATGCTATCTAGTTAAGGGAAGAGCTTCAAACAATGATGCAACAAACAACAACACTGAAAATGAAACTTTTCCAAACTAGATGACTTTCACTATCCAAAAGTAATTTCAAACATTCAACGATGCGAATAATGCAATGTAATCTATGCAAAATCCTCTTTTTCGAAAACTATGCAATTGTAATATATGCACAATTTCCTTTTTCTTTTCAAATTAGAAGAATGCACTCAATGCATTTTTCGATGAAATGAGAATCTACTTAATGCATACTTTCAATGAAAGAGAATGCACTCAAAGCGATTTTTAGCTTTCAATCATTAAACAATGTGATCTAAGTTCAATGATAAATCTGAAAAATACTTTTCAATGCAATGTGATCTAATGCATTTTAACAAAAAGAAAACTATGAGACGAAAACTAAAAGAACGCAAATCTCCTTAATGAAGGATGAATGCAAAAGAGATGTAAACAAACACTAAGAATGTAATCGTTGTTTCAAAACACTTTGTAACAAAATTCCTCAAAAATTGACAAGACATATGAGGTCAAACACAAAGAGGACTTCCAAAGCATGAGATCAAAACAAGGCATTCATTCCCTTTTACATCAAGCAATCATAGCAAGAAGACATCCCAAACAATGAGCCATGTAATCTATGCTCATACAAGGAAAATACCGGAAGGGAAAGACACACTGGTGAAGGATTTAGGGAAAAAAATCTCAATTTTCACACACCCTGAAATTGGCTCGACTTGTACATTGACAACTAGCGCCAACTGGCGCGACTTGTACATTGAAAACTAGCACCAATGGTCAATTGGTGCGGGTTGCTAACTGACAACAAGCGCCAATGCCTAAAAATGAAAAAACAAAGAATTTCTCCCAACCAAGACCAGACTCACCACTTCCAGCAGAATCTCCAAGACTCAAATGAACCATGTAATCTAGGCTCAAAGCGAGACAGACACAGATCAAGCTCAGAAAGCTCAAAACAGAGTAAACCCTAGTACCTTACAGGATTGGCGCGACTGTAAGGCTGAAACTAGTGCCATAATAGAATTGGCGTGGGTAATACACTAGCAACCTGCGCCAATGGGTGTGACTGTCAAGCTGAAAAGCGCGCCAGTCGAGTTTACCAGTAAAAAATAAAAAAGAGCAATCCAACAAGCAGACCAGTGATAATCAAGCTATCCAAAAGCTAAATTCACATAAAGAACCAGCCCAAAAGAGCTGACCAAGCAAGCAAGGCCAATAAATTGACCGAAAAGAGAAGGCAATACTCCAAGTTGTTTAGTCCGTAAACTAAACCGGAGATTGACTGAAGCAGCGTTGATCTACTCCGCTAATGCAGAGAAAAAGTGTTTCGAAGGCTATCTGGTTGTGCTTCAGACTCCGTCTATAGTTTACAAATCAAACAACAAGCTGATTCCCCAGTGGAGTTGCCAAATTGTTGAGGAGGTAAATCCCCTCTGCGGACAGAGGTGATCCCTACTAGCCCAGATCAGGTCTAGCAACAATCAAACACGCTACAGTGCAGGTTCCTAATCGTAAATAAACCAACTTGCGAGGAAGGCTTACCTGGAATCCGACGCTGTCGTTTGTAGAAGAGGTGGTGCTCCCGTTCCTTCGCCCCGATAGATCACAATCCTCACGATCTCCGTGATCGGACACCTGCACATGCAAGAAACAACACAAACGCAAGAATAAAATCCAGTAAATACAACTATCTGTCAGTCGAAGAGGACATAACTCGTGAACACGATCAAGAACAAGAGTGGAACCATAACCGATAGTCGCTTATCATTAAAGAGTCAAAAGAAGAATACAACCATAGCTTCGACGCAGCACTCTCCCTTAGCGGGTCGTCAGCACAACATGTCTCGATAAAGCCTGTCAGGGATGGGACAAGCCTCTCTCTCCGGATACTTGAAAATAGTCTCCTTGCTTGGATTTGGCCTTAAGGGAATCGAGAAGGCTCTTGCAGCATAAGGATATAAAAGCTCTTGGGAACTTGGAGATTTGAAGACTAGCTTTCCATGGAAATGGGCAAGCTTTTATAGATGGAGGAAGAGGAGTTGGGATCCCTATAATCATGGGATTGGCCCTATCATCAAGGAAGCTTCCATGAGAGGTGGCAAACCACTTCCTCTCTATGGAAATCCGTAGCCAAACCTCCCAACTCAAGATAGATATCAATCCAGGAATTTGTTAGGACGAAACTTCCGCCATTTATTTTTTAAAAACACCTCTTAATATGGTTGGCGCAGGTGCGGCTCTATGACAGAGCACCAATTGGCGCGCCCTCTTTGGAGGATTTTCCCCCTTGGCGCGAGGGCTGAACAGTGGACTGTGCCAATGGAAAAAGAGCTATTTTTAGGGTTTTTTGCAGGGAGATGTCTTCAGGGAAATCAAAGCTCATCTTCAGAGGGATACAATGAAAGTATTTTCAAGTCTTGTCTCTGCTCACAAGTCACGGAATGAGCCCTCCAATGTGCAAGATGGGGATTATAGGGACGATGACAAATTGTTGTGTAACAGTTATCAATCACCTTATTCATCACACTATTATTGATGAGGGATAATCTACATGCATTATGTCTCTAAATTGTTGGAAGTCACTTGGTTCGCCGTGCTTATCACAATCATCAATGACGTTGAAGGATTTTGATGGACGAACATATAAACCTTGTGGTATTATTAATAACCTACATGTTGAACTAGGGGGAAAAACAGTGAATGTTGATGTCGAGGTTGTTGACGGACCCCTTGACTATAATATTCTACTTGGAAGGCCATGGGTATATGCGATGACTAGAATTTTTTCTACATACTTTAGAATGATTGCCTTTCCACATAAAGGTACAATCACAGTCATTAATAAGATATCCTTCTTTTCCTCTACTTCGCAGGTAACTGGAAGAATTCTGTTCGTTCACATATCCCAAATAGAACTTCAGAACATTGGTGTAGGACTCTTAAAGGATTCCACTCTCATGGGAATATTTTCATTACCGCCACCTATGACATCGGCAGAAATTGCAAGTATAGAGACCTGCTACATGATCTCTTCCACTCTATCTAGCTTAAGGGAGAGTACGGGTGATTCTGATATTGCTATGTTGGATGAATTTTTACCACCCAGCCCTATTGAGCTGGCATAGAAATCAATCTATCTAGCTTGGGCAGAAAATCTGAAATCAGCGTCGCTGAGTGTTTTGTTTTATCATTCCTTAGACTTTGGTACTCCATCTGATCCATTTTCCTCAATGTTTTTGACAGATGAAAATATTTTGGAAGCTATGATGTCAGAAGGAGAACCATGGGAAGATTATCATCATCGTTCCCATCTTCTTGATTATGAAGAAAATTTTCTTAGTGAACTGTATCACCCATCAATCAAAAATTTCTTTTCGAATTCTTTACCAATTAATGCAATCGATTCCGAGCGAAATTTATCAAATATTTAAGAAACAATTTCTATCGATATTTCGACCGAACCTGGCATTGTAGAAAATATTCATGTTAGCGTATCTTGTTCTTCATCAGAACTTGAATCTTATCACCCTCTATTTCGTGAATTTCGTGATGTATTTGCTTGTTCTTACGAGGAAATTCCAGGCATAGACACTAATATAGTTGAACACACTACTAATATGTATTCTAATGTCAAACCAGTGTGTCAACGGCTTCGTCTTGTTCATCCAAAGAAAATTGATCAAAGCAGAAGTTGAAAAAATTTTGCGTGCTGGTTTTATTTACCCTGTTCCACTGACTGAGTGTGTTTCCAATATCGTTCTTGTCATGAAAAAACAAGGAACCATTAGAGTGTGCGTCGATTATCAAGACGTTAATCATGCTTGTCCAAAATACAACTATCCTACTCCCTTTATCGACCAGATTATTGACGATTATGCTAGATGCGAAATCTTTTCATTCATGGATGGATTTTTGGGCTACATTCAAATCAATATCCACCCAGAGGATCAACATAAGACAGAATTCATCTATCCCTGGGGCACATTCGCTTATAGGAAACTTATTTTTGGTTTAAAGAACGCTGGGGCAACTTTTCAGAGAGAAATGGATTATTCTTTCAATGACATCAAGCACATTGTTCAACCATATCTAGATGATTTATCAGCGCATTCACGAAATCAAACTGATCACCCGATGCATTTAGGAGCCATTTTCTTACGCTGTCGACACTACAAAATATGCCTCAAGAGAAGGAATTCAAATAGACCCCTTGAAGGTTCAAGCCATTCTTGATTTACCTGCACCATCAAATTTACTTCAAATACAGAAACTTCAAGGAAAGGCTAACTTCCTAAGAAGGTTCATTCCAAACTATGCCGAAATGGCTAAAGGATTTACTCTACTCTTGAAAAAGGGGGTTCCCTTCAATTAGGACCAAGTTGCGCAAGCTTATTTTGGTGTCGTTAAGGATACTCTTGTTCGAGTGTCATTAATGTATCCACCTAATTATAAAAATGAGTATTTCCTATATATCGTCGCGTCTGGAAGGACCATTGCTATGATATTGGTCCAAGTATAAGATGGAATTGAACATATGATCTATTATTTGAGTCATAATCTCAATGATACGGAAGTTAAGTACTCTTACGTAGAAAAGCTTGCCTTGGAAGCTGCTCAAGCTGTCCAAATATTCCGCCATTATATCCTGCTCCAAAAAACCACTATTATTTTGAATTGTAACCCCATGACTTATATCTTATCACGTTAATTGCTGGGGGGTAAATATTCAAAATGGATTGTCATTTTGTAGGAATTTGATTTGGAATTCATCAAATCCAAATCAAAGAAATATTTAGTTTTGGTTGAGCTTCTCTGTGACCTTCCCTCTGATAGTACTGCAACTACGTCGAAACCATCAATTCCTGATGAGTCTTTGTTTCTAATCAGATTATCTGATCCTTGGTATGGGGATTTCATCATTTATCTCCAAACCCAAACTTTTCAACCTGATACCTCTCGCTCTGAACAGCGACATATTCGATACCAAGCCAAATATTATCTGATCATCGGCGATACACTTTATCATTGTGGTGTTGATACCATTTTAAGGAGGCGCCTCACTCATGAGGAGGTCGAAAAATTTTTAAATGATTTTCATGCTGGGGCTTGTGGTGGAAATTTATCTGGATATTCTACCGCGCAGAAGATACTCCTTGTCGGTTACTTTTGGCCTACTTTTTTTCAGATTGCATCCTCACGGTAAGAAGTTGTCATGTGTGCGAGATTTTTTATCATAAAATCCACAAACCGCCAGCGCCAATGCATCTTGTTGTCTCGATGGGACCATTTTCAAAATGGGGTATTGACTTCATGACTTGTAACCCTTGTTCGTCCGGGGGGCATGGTTATATTATTGTCGCAGTGGACTATTTTACCAAATGGGATGAAGTGATGCCTACATTAAACAACACAAGACAGATGGCTGCATTGTTTTTCTTTAATCATGTTATTGCACGGTTTGGGGTCCCACTGGCTATAGTTATAGATCATGGGAATCATTTTCACAACCACATGATGTCTGAATTGACTGCTAAGTTGGGATTGTCACATAATAATTCTACCCCTTATTATCCATAATAAAATGGAAAAGTTGAGGCTATCAACAAGATTCTTAAACATATGCTTCAACGAATGATAGGATTTCATAAAAGAAATTGGCATTTGATCTTGTACTTCGCCTTGTGGGCGTATTGAACCTTAGTGAGAAACACGACTGGATTTACTCCTTTTCAATTGGTGTATGGTCTGGAAGCTATCTTACCAATCCAATGTGAAATATCATTGTTAAAACTCGCAATATACTTGTTACCTGACACCTTGGAAGAAGAAGCGCGTCTCTTAATCTCATCCATCTCGATGAGACATGTCGTGAAGCCTAATTAGCCAACGAAGCGCATAAGAGATGTATAAAGGCGCAATATGACAAAAATGTCCAGCCTCGCACTTTCTCAAAGGGAAACTTGGTCCTTCTTTACGATCAAGAAACTGATGTAATAGGTACAGGAAAATTTGATCCATTATGGCATGACCCATATATTGTCAAAAGAGTTCTTGCTAAGGGTGCCTATGATTTGGTTGATTACGATGGAATTCCGTTAGCACAACCTAGAAATGGGTTGTATCTGAAACGTTACTATGCTTAATCATGAGTGCAGTAATATTTTTATATTATATTTTATATATATGTTGTTGATTTTCATTCACTATCTTAGTTTGTTTTTAGAGTTTTCTTGGCGTTAGTAATCCACTTTACATTTTATCGTACATGTCTGAATCTTCGGAACCATTTGTTGGATATGCTGATGGTGCTAGTCGTAGTACGTAGAATCTATCCTCTACAAAGTGGTCCATTTTCGCTCTAAACAGTGATTTAGTGATTTTTCAAGGGATTTGTATTGGTATATCGACGAACAATATCACTGAGTATAGTGTGTTGATCGAACTTCTCTCTGATGCCATTTCATTTGGTATTAACCACATAATCATAAGGTTAGACTCACAGCTCGTGGTATTACAAACTACTAGTGTTTATATTGTTATAAATCCAACACTATATAGATTGTTCCTAAGAGTTCTACTTTTGGAAAGATATTTTTATTTTATTCAATATCAACACATTTCCATAAATTTGAACACATTGACTGATTCATTAGCTAATCAATTTTTAGTTAGACATTTGAAACATATGTAAGGAAAAAATTCACATCATTGAATAGGATTGCACAATAAACATAGGAAAAAATCTGAAATCATATAGATAGATAGTTATAGGTTTTGTAATGTTCCTTTTTCAGGATTGCTCATGAAACATGCATGAAAAATGCATTTCCAGCAACATATGCAATAAAAAAGTGAAATGGACTCTTGTATCCCATAAAATAATCAATATGCAACATAAATCCAAGAATAGAGCTGAAACAAATCAAACTATGTGGGCTAAACAGATCTCCACACCTAGGATGACCAAAAAGTGCTAAAACCCCAAGACTGCAAAATGTCGAAGAAGCTACTCAAGGGACTGCGCAGTATAAGAGAGGTTTTACACATAAAATGATATGAGAATCATATATTTACTCATATATTGATAAATAATGATGAAGAACAGAGATCGCGTCTCCTCATACAAAATACAACGTAACCTGGCAAGGGTTTCTTGTCAAACACTCTGCATAAAAAATGGGAGATTCAGTAATTTACTGAATAAACACTACAAAACTGAAGTAAATGAGTGTATAAGGCTCAAATGTGACTGATCTACTGTATATCCCTCAAGGGCTTCCTCCCATGAAAGGATGAACCTCTCAATCACAAGGAAACTCAGCAACGGAGCCACTAAACCATGCAATGAGCACCGCCTCCAAAATAAAGAATTCCATAGTAGAAACAGTGTTTGGAATGTATGGGAAATGTGTGGTATAATACCACAGATCTTAAATAAGCTCTGGAGCTCTCCAAACATATCTCTCAAGTGAAGGAAAGTTTCCTCTAATGAGAAACTAGCTTAGAAACCGGGATTCCAATCCCTTCCACTGCTGCACCCAGCAACACTACACAAACTCCGGAAAAGTTGTGCTGATGAAGATGGCTGAAGCTTGACCTTAAAACCTGATGTGGAATGATGAATAAAAACTCTTCCAATGATCTTCTCAAAGGAAAGAGGTGGGATTCCCGCCCGGGAACACCTAGTGCTAAGCAGCAAAGCAGCAACAATTCTTAGCAGCCAAGAATAATAATCTACAACATGATCCATAATGTTTCCATCCTCTTACTTATATAAGAAATTATTTTTCTTGCCCTTGGCCCCACTCCATTAGGTTACTTATAACCCAATTTACATCTCCCTCTAAAATTGCGTTATTCATCTTTGGATTCCTCCTCCACTAAAACTGTGTTGTTGACTTAGTCAAAGCAGCTTCATTGTAAACTTGTTCACACATGGAGGTGTTTTATTAGGCTTGAAAGAGTTTCCCCTTTCACAATTGGATTATTTTATTCCTCCTTAGGATACTTATGGGCTTTTCTACCCATTTATTTACTGACTATAGCTGTTGCTAACTCTAATGTTCCATTTAGTTTGGAAGCTAAAATTTTGGAACATTACAGTCCTCCCCTCCAAAAAAAATTCTTGTCCTCAATAAAATGCATAAGGAGAACAAAATATCTCCCCTCTTCCTCATGTGGCCTCCATCAATAGCCTCCATCACTGCATCAAGAGAATATGCAAATAAACTGTCATCCAATGCTTCCTCCCAAGTGTGCAAAACCAAAGTGTCTGCATCAATTAAAGGTGGAAACTATGAATGGAAACATGCTAGTTGTCTCATGGCCTCCACAAAGTAGGAGTGATGATCAACATGGTGAATGAGTGCCTCCCTCACAGATGCAATCATCCAAATGAAGTGAGTCACCCTCCAACATGGTAACTCATGAAAAGTCTCTTCCACCTGATGCTCCTGAAATGTAGATGGGCTGAATAAGTGAACATGATAGGAAAGAGGGCCTATCCCACGCTGGCCTCCCCTCTACTTATGATAAGTCTAGAAGGCATGCTAATCTTGGGCTGAAACATGATGGCCCTCCAATGGTCATAAGAATATTGAGCCTCCAAGGACTCCCCCAAGGACTCTTCCTCCAAAATCATGAGTCATGCCAACCCAAACCATTCCATTCAAGATGAATGGAACATCATCACCACATGGCATCCAAATCCAAAAATGGCTGAAGTTTATGTGCAAGTTTGGATGATACATATGGTCTCTCTGGTGGATACAGCGCAGTTCTCCCAACTGCTGCTTGAGAATGTCATATGGCAAGTGGTCTTGCAACAATTTATAAGCTGTATATGTTTGTTCTCCCAACATGGGGACATAAGAATCAATGTATATCAGTTGTACATATATAAAATAACAATACACTTGCCCAAAGTCATGTATAGATGGGCTACTATCATCATAAACATTGGCCCTAAAGTGACCATGAAACCCAAAAATACTCTTGCTCTTTTGAGGAGCAATGCACTATTCAAACATGGTGGGAAAAAACAAATACTCAATGGAGTAATCAACAAGTATAGAAATGAATTTCCTACTATACATAGTGAGCAAGCTAAAAGTGGGGTCCATGTACCAGCTCCCCCATGAGGATTCCCTCACTACAATCTGCAAGAAGGGATACACATACTCTTTGGAACACTCCATCAATAAGAACATACTCCCATGTGTTAGCATTGTAGGCCTTAATAATAAGGCTCCATGACTTTTCCCTTTGACATTCCACATGCTAAAGCCATCCATCAGCATGCTGCTAAGTGAGAAGATCATCTTCCGACATGGAAGTCTCTCATGATCCTCCAATGTTGAAGGGTAGCCTCCTTGCACCATGAATGTGCCTTCCTTCTTCCCGGAAATACGATGAAAAGTATGGGAAGGGTTTTTCCCATACTCTCCCAAGTGTAACCATAGCAACAACAATTTTTTTTGCTGCCTCATCTCCCCCTCATACAATTCATGAAGTAAAATCATGATGGTCAACTTGTATGATGCCCCATACCAAAAAAACTTTTGCTTCTCTACCATATGGGTGCTATGCCAACCAATTGGTCTTTCTCTCCATACAAATCTTCCCTTGAACAAAAATACATCAGCAATACATGGAAGCAGGGTGCAATAAAAACGAGTTTCCAAATGATAACCAGAGAGTGAATCTTGGTCCCTCTCATGGAACCACCGTAGTGCATCCTTGGCCTACATTAAAATAAGAAATAACAAGTGCTTTTCTAGCCACTCGTTTTCTGCCATAGTCATCTCATGAGATGAAAACATGAAGTTACAATATGGTGTCATTGGTGCACACCCAGAGACATATGGCTTCCCCCACAGCTCATCAAAAGGATAGCCAATATCAATGCTACAAGTAGCTGCAAGTACATCATCATACAATATGCAAGAAGATATGATTCTTCTTGTTAGATCATGCTGCTTAAATAAGGAAAATAAGTACAAAAAAAAATATGAAATGATACCTCCTCCATTATGTACTTGAGGTCTTGAGCTGAAATGGCTCAACTGGAAATTCTCCCTTACTCCCAATGAGTAGGAATGTGGTTGTGACATCCTCTCTATCACCATCCGGGCTATGCATCTCTCCATATGCTGAAATATGTCATGTTGAATGCCCTCCCAAGTGAACTCCTCCATCAACTGGAAATATGCATCAAAGTGCATAGAAGAGAAGTCCTCATGTGCTGCATGTAGAAGCTTCTCCTTGAGACTAGAAGATCTAGTCAAGAAGATCTTGCCAGAGGAATAGATGACCATATCATCCACCATGTATCTATCATCTCCATCCTAGTCATCAAGAATCATGCAAGCACCAAGATCCTTGGAGTACTCCACCAAAATCTGAGACCTCCAATAAGGATCAATCCTCCTAAGAGACAGCGCTAGTGATCTGGCATGTGAAACTATCCTCATGTTGTTTTCTGCTACTTTGACATCCCCCATGCCAAATTCCTCCTCCAAACTATTCCCCTCTCCAAAATCCAAGAGTGGTGAATCCAAAAACAAGATATCTCTCATCAACTGTAGATCTGGTGGCCTCCCTGGTGGAATGCCTCTATGTAGTGAGACATCAATGTCAAGAGTAGATTGCATATATGATTGGGAAACCTTGCCCTTGCCCTCACTGCGCAAATCAGTCTGTCTCTTCCTTGCATTAGCTTCCTAAAATAGAGAATGGTGTGGGCCTCTCATCAAGTGATGTTGCTCTTCCTCTCTACCTCCTCCTTCCAACTGCAATGTTGTGCAATTATGTTGCTCACTGATTGTGCTTGGACCTCCATGTGTGAGATCCTGGGGAACTTCTTGTAAAGATACAAGAATCCCTCTGGTGGGAGCATGTGCTCCTCCTCCCTCTGCATGAGGCACTGGATGTTCTCTAGATATGACAACGTTGTTGCCTTCTCCTTCATCAATGTGTGTAGGCAACATCTCAACCATTGGATCCCTTTGTGAAAACGTGATCCCCATGCCCTCTTGTTCAAGAATATGAACTGGAAGTTTTTCTTCCAAAAAAGTGTAATGCAAGACATCAGCTCCTCCCATCATTTTTTGAAATGAAGTTTCCTCCATCACATGCAAGGGTTTTGTTTTTTTCAGTTTTCCTTGCTCATGTGTCTTACGAAGTTTTTCACCAAACCTCTCCATCAATGTTTTTATGAATCTTGCATAAGAGAAAGTATTGGAATTTTTTAAGGAATAAGATTAAAAAATCCACCATGCATGAGCCTTACCTCTGAAATGAAATGCTGCAACTCTGATAGATTCATCTCCAGAAATATGGTGCAGCTGAAAATAGGATTTTAGCTTCTTCAGCCAAGCTCCAACTGAACATGTAGGTGATTCGGAAAAAGTAGATAGAAGAAATCTATCTACATCCTGCTATTGGCTATTCTCCATCTAGATCTTGAAAAAATCTTATAAATTAGTATGATCTCTAAACCTCTTAGTTTGAGATTCATACTCCCGCAACAAATCACTAAGAGTCATTCTATTAATCATTCTTCCTCCTCCCATCCATCTCAGGATAGCTCTGGGAATTTGACTGCGCTGTGCATCATGGAGTGCAACTGAATCTTCACACTCACCATGTGGAAATCTATATTCAGCTCTAGATTCAACCTCATTAGGAGATCCCATTTCCAATCTCATTTTCTTCAGCTCTCCTTGAAAGCTCTACATAGATTTTGGAAGAAGTTTTGTAAGCTTGTCTTCCTTTCTTCCTGCACACACTGAAGATTTCTGGCTTCTATCCATCTCTCCTTCTTCTAATAGCTATATCTCATAGGCTGGGCTAGAGATCATGCTCTGATACCACTGTAATGTTCCTTTTTTAGGATTGCTCATGAAACATGCATGACAAACGCATTCCCAGCAAAATATGCAATAAAAAAGTGAAATGGACTCTTGGATCTCATAAAATAATCAATATTAAACATAAATCCAATAATATAGCTGAAACAAATCAAACTAGGTGGGCTAAACAGATCTCCCACACCTAGGATGACCAAAAAGTGCTAAAACCCCAAGACTGCAAAATGTCGAAGCAGCTGCTCAAGAGACTACGCAGTATAACAGAGGGTTTACACATAAAATTATAGGAGAATCATAGATATATTCATATATTGATAAATAATGATGAATAATCGATATCTAGTCTCCTCATACAAAATACAAGGTAACCCGGCAAGGGTTTCTTATCAAACACTCTGCATACAAAATGGGAGATTAGGTAATTTACTGAATAACCATTGCAACACTGAAGTACATGAGTGTATAAGGCTAAAATATGACTGATCTGTTGTAGATCCCTCAAGGGATTCCTCCCATGAAAGGATGAACCTCTCAATCACAAGGAAACTCAACAACGGAGCCACCAAACCATGCAATGAGCACTGCCTCCAAAATAACGCATTCCCTAGAAGAAACAGTGCTAGGAATTTATGGTAAATGTGTGGTATAATACCACAGATCTGAAATAATCTCTGGAGCTCTCCAAACATATCTCTCGAGTGAAGGAAATTTTCCTCCAATGAGAAACTAGCTCAGAAGTCGGGATTCCAATCCCTGCCACTGCTGCACCCAGCAACACTACACAATCTCTGGAAAAGTTGTGCTGATGAATATGGCTGAAGCTTGGCCTGAAAACCTGATGTGGAATGATGAATACAAACTCCCCCAATGAGATCCTCAAAGGAAATAGGTGGGATTCCCGCCTGGGAACACCCAGTGCTAAGAAGCAAAGCAGCAACAATTATTGGCAGCCAAGAATAATAATCTACAACATGATCCATAATTTTTCCATCCTCTTCCTTATATAATACATGAGTTTTCTTTCCCTTGGCCCCACTCCATTAGGTTACTTCTAACCCAAGTTACATCTCCCTCCAAAATTGCGTTATTCATCTTTGGATTCCTCCTCCACTAAAACTGCACTGTTGACTTAGTCAAAGCATCTTCATTTTAACCTTGTTCACACATGGAGGTGCTTTATTAGGCTTAAAAGAGTGTCCCCTTTCAAAATTGGAGTATTTTATTCCTCCTTAGGAGAATTATGGGCTTTTCTACCCATTTATTTACCAACTATAGTTTTTGCTAACTCTAATGTTCCATTTGGCTTGGAAGCTAAAATTTTGGAACATTACAAGTTTTTAAAAAAAAATTCCCAAGAAACATTGGTCATCTGACCTCAAAATGTATACAAAATGTCACAAGTAAACTAGTGGTGCTCATGGTAACATGCTATAGATCTAGCTATCCTATGGAGTAACCACATCTAGTGGTTAGGAACCCCAATAGTGTGTCGTTGCAATAGCATGAGTAACTCTTCGATTTGGAAATCCAAAATCTCAAAGGTCAACCCCTCTATGTGCTGTCAAAGCTCAGCCAGAGTCTCAGCCATATCAAGGTCCTAAGGGACTACTCTCCCGACAGCCCTCTCTGCCGGCGCATATGCTTCACGCTCTGGTTCCTTTACTGGTTGAACACGACCAACATCTGCATTACATCAAAAATTTAATTTAGTCTTGGGAAAAAATAAAAAATATAAAAACATTGTATAAACCTTAGGAAAATAAAAAACATGATCAAAACATTCTTACCCATTGAACCCCACTGAGCGCCTTCTGGTAATGCTAAATTTGGATCTCCGCGGAAATCAATGCTTGTGTATGCATACTCATTGATGGCGACAATCTGTCGCTGGAACCAGGCGAATAACGCAGTCGAGAACACAATGGTAGATTGGACTGCATGTCGGCCCATGATTTTCTCCCATCTCTACATTCTCGAATCTCTAGGACTAGCTATATCTAGTATCACATGTTGTGGTTGCATCAGTGGAATCCATTCCAAAGAAAAGGATATAAGGATTGAACCATAACTTAAATTCTTCTTCCTTCCTCCCTTTTCTTTGTTCAGTTGTTCTTTTGTCAGAGAATAAACAGCTTCAGACCAGTTGAATATTGTTGGCTCCAAGCACTCTAGCGCATACTACATATACGATCTATTCGCTACGTGTAGTGTAACGGTGTCGACAAGTTTAGATATCATGAAAAGGATAGTTCTCAAATTAAAATATCTAACATCCTAGATGTTTATCTTTCCATCTTTTCTTGGCTCTTCCCCTGGATAGCAATGCTGCAAAATATAATCTCTTACATTCTCCCCTCCAACAATAGAGCCTGAGAGTGAAATAGGCAAGTCTCTCCTCGAAAAACCTGTGAGAAAGTATACATTTTCAATTTTTATAGGAACCACTTGTTTCTTAATATTAAATTCCTCAATAGTTGGATCCCATGCTCGAACTAAGAACTCCAAGAGTTCTATTTCTTGCCTCATCCCTAACAACCTGAAGTACTTAAGCAGTCCACAATCTCTTAGGGCTCTTATTGTACCCAGATCATTTAGGGAAATCATATCCTGTTCTTCATGTTCTCTTTCCCTCCATGTAATCATCATTATAATCTGGTGGAAACCTAAAATATAACCATAAGATACATGAGATTCCATTCATTGCGAAAAACTAGGAAAATTTTGGGCATACTGAGAAAATCAAAAATTTAGATTGCACCCAACGCACTCCCTAACAAGATACAATGTGTTGCATGTGCAAGTAACATTCACTGTACTTGCTATGCAACGCAGGTTTCAACATTCAAGGGTGTGTTGCCCTTCTTTTGAGCAGAATTTACCCTAGGGGCCTTAAAACCCTGAAAATTTGCAAAATTTGGAATTGAAATGAATACTAAAGGAAAGAGGAGGTTCATGGCACTAACCTAGATCAAACAGCAATGAAATCCATCCACAGAAATGATCGCAATAAACAGCTAAAGTTCGGGGGAAAATTCAGGTTTAGAGCTTTAAAATGCAAATGTTAACTATGGAATGGTAAAAATGAATAGTGAAACTACTTTTATTTAGTCATTTAATTGTTTGCAATAAATATTTATTCTTATGACTATATTTTTATTATTTTTTTTAATCATGAAATGGGTATTTTTAATCTATTTGATGTTGCTCTAAAACAGATCTTACAACTAACGAACAGATTAGTCGTGTAGATTTATTTCAAGAATGATTTGACCATAAAGCATACTTTTTCTCCTTATTTTTCGAGCTTTGTTAAAAACGAAAAAGGATTTGAAGCACACTTTTATCTTTTTTTCGAGCTTCTATAACAACGAAAAAGGAACCCCTGGAGTCTTCTTTCATCTCTTTTCAGAATTCGATAATGTGAAAATATTGCTGAGAACTTGTCTTTTCAAGCTCGTGAAAGTAAATGAATTGATATCTACTTAGTATAAGTTTAATCCTTTTCCAGACTGAGATATATTATTTATGAAAAATGAATACCTTGGTTGAACATGACTAAAGAGATTCTCTTGGATATTATTTTACACTTTTTTAGATCTAAGCGACAACTTTACGAAAAAAGTACTTTTGGATTTTTTTTTCATCCTCTTTTTCAAACTCTCTAAATATGAAAAAGGATCGGGCTATCACTGTCGTTAAGCTTGTTAAAACATAAAATAGCGACGAGCTTGTCGATCATGGCAAGAATCGAGTTTCATTCATCGCTAGACTCGTTAAATTATTAAATAGAGATACATTATTCACCCTAAGGGTTGAATTTTAGATCAAGCAAATGTTATCCTCCTCAAGCTTGTTAAAAAATAAAGAGGTACTGGTTGACAAATGACCGGGGAAAATTTGGTAAAAGTGAACAGAATTCTTTATGGTAGCAAGTCACTCTTGAACATGACACTTCCTTCACTCCATGTCTGTGACTTTTTGGGTTGGGTAATCTTCTTGATAGTTCATTCATACCTATGGTTCATCATACCTTCACTTTGGTTTTGGGTCAATGTTGCCAACTCATCACGGTGTCGCTGATATGCTCAAGAGAAGTCATCTAGTGAATACTCATCCTTCTGAAATACTCATAAACCTTCATTCTCATGACCGTCATCCTTTAAAATTGCTATATCAAGTCATACCTTTGTCTCTGAAATCAGTAACTCATGTTTCACAATAAGGTGACTTCCTGTCGACAACAAATAAATATCCAGGAAGTTCACTTAGAAACATCTGATTCCATACCATGAGGCTTGTTACAGCATCGACAAGATCCTCGCTTCCGAACTTTTGACCGAAATATTTTGTTTGCCGTTCGACATCAAATCATCTATTCACACCTTACGAAATTTACTATAGTACCTTGAGGGCCATTGACATTAATGGTGGTTCTCTCGTGTTTTTTAATAGCTCACATCATTGGCTGGTAATCAAATGATGTCTTTCCATGTTCGACTACAAGTCATATATTCACATGGCTAGACTTGTACCTGAATGATCGAGTGAACAAGATAAGAAGACCCCGGATCTAGTTTCATCCATCCGGGCTGCGATTTGAGGATTTTTGTACACATCATCTATACGGTGACCTTACATACAGATTGTCATCCCAACATGGGCCTATATCTGCAGGCGTGTCTGCATTGAGCAACATTCCAATGAATATGACTTTTTGAATTATGTACATGTTATTAGATTTTTTATGTGTTGAACATGGGAATGCCTAGCCTCAGCAATTATGATCAAAGAGGATATATCATGATGTAATTTATTGTAAGATTGATGCAGGTGACCACCCCACTTCATCTCCAGCCCATCACAGTGTAAAGCATCTCAATAAAATTTTATTATTAGTATTTTGACTTCATGATTTAGGGGGGAATTTTGTTATAGGTCAATTTGGGCATCATTCCCAATGACCTGGTTAACTGGGCATCATCTCCAGGACCAATTAACAAGGGTCTGTCATCTCCTATAATTTCAAGTTGCTACATGCCCTAAGACAAAGAACAAGACAGATCACACATGACTTTCATCAAGCAAAGGTTTCCAGGATTTGAAGTTTATAATATATCATATGAGAGCTCATCAACCCTGCCTCTAAAGGGACTAAGTGTGTTGCATATGTCGGCAGCCCCATACAAGGCTGCTCTACAAAGCACTTCCCGATATTTACAGGTGTGTTGGTCACATTGGGAGCGAAATTCTCATTGTTCTGGAATCTCCACTTGGCCAATGCCTTCTAGAAGAGTTCACATGTGTCAAGCTTCGAATCCAAGTGTCCATTTGACATCTACAATATTGGGAACATCTCTTTCCTATTATTGGAAAATCATTGATTGTAAAACTACCTTCAGCTCCTCTATAGATTGAGCACAGATCTTAGTGTTTGAAAGGAAGAATTGGAGTAGAGAAATGCTATTGTATTTTCAATTGAGAGTTAGATTTGTGTAACAGCTGTTGGAGATATTTATACTATGATGAGGTTGGGATGCTGCTGGAGATGGTCACTTCAAATTAGCCACTAGGTTGTAACCTCCCCTTCTATCATTAATAAAGAGTACAGCTTACTTTTCCCAATATGCATTTTTATTGGCTTTAATTTTCCATATTGCAAGATCTAAGATGATGTATATGGTTTATGCTTTACTGATTTAGCAAACTAACTTGAATAGACATCTATATTATTTCTATCTTCTATTGTTTAGTGTTTATTCTTGCAGAAGATACTTTGCATAGTCGCCTGGAATTTGAAGCTATAGCAGAAGCGACAGAAGGAGTCATTTGGAAGCACTTGGATTCCAAGTAAGCCTCCAATCCATTCTGTGTGTTTGTTCTTAGTTAGGAAAAGTGGTCGTATAGTCTTTAACCTGTTGTTCTAGATTAGCACCTGTCTAGGGAAGCGTGTTTTAACCATAATTCATAATTTTGTCCAATAGAACGTATGATTGCAAAAAGGTTAGAGCCCAGTATAACTAAACCTAGTCAAAGTTATTTCTCTGCTCCATTAGTATTGGTGGACAAGAAGGATGGATCATGGCGTGTGTGTCTGTATTATAGGGAGCTCAATAAGCTCACTATTAAAGATAAATTTCCCATTCCTGTGATTGATGAATTATAGGATGAATTACATGCAGAAGTTTATTTTACCAAGTTGGATATTCATTCAAGGTATCATCAAATTAGAATTAAGATTGAAGATATTTCGAAAAGAGCATTTCGAACTCATGAGGGTCATTATGAATTTTTGGTCATGCCTTTTGGCCTTACCAATGCACCTTCTACATTTCAAGGGTTGATGAATTGCATTTTCAAACCCTTCCGTAGAAAATTTGTGTTAGTATTTTTTGATGATATACTAATCTACAGCATGTCTTGGAAGGATCATGTTCAACATATTAACATGGTGCTTAAACTATTGGAGGAGAAAAAATTATATGCAAAAACCTCCATATTTTTATTTGGAGTAAAAGAGGTGGAATATCTAGGTCATATTGTACCTCACGAGGGTGCTAAGGTAGACCCTAAAAAAATTAAAGCCATTAAGGAATGGAAAGTCCCCACAACCATAAAGCAATTGTGAGGATTTCTCGGGTTAACAGGGTATTATCAAAATTTTGTTAAGAATTATCAGAGAATAGCAACACCTCTAACAACATTATTGAAGAAGAATGCATTTTCATGGTCTCCTGAAGCAACTAAGGCCTTTGAACATCTTAAAGAGACAATGTTCCTAGCACCGGTCTTAGCTACGCCAAACTTCACAAAAACCTTTATTGTGGAATGTGATGCCTCAGGAAATGGAATTGGTGTTGCAATAAGGAAGAATCATTTATTTTGAAGGTCGTCCAATCAAATGAAAGTATTTACAAAAAGCTATTTATGAGAAGGAAATGTTGGCAATACTACATGCACTAAATAAATGGCGACCTCACCTAATGGGAAGACACTTCAAGGTAAAAACTGATCATGATAGTCTTAATCACTTTTTGGAACAAATAATATCTTCAGAAGAGCAGAAAAAATGGGTCACAAAGATGTTGGGTTATGACTTTGAAATAATCTACAAAAAAGGGAAGATAAATTTTGTTGTAGATGCACTCTCAATAAAGGATGAAGAGGTGGAAGCATTGCTTTGTGCCATTTCTATTATCCAACCAGATTTGATAACCGAAGCAAGGGATCAATGGAAGAAGGATGAAGAAGTGTGGACACTCATTCAAAAGTTGCAGCAATATCCTAGTACATCTGATACATTTAGTTGGAAAAATGATTCCTTATGGTACAAAGATTGCTTATATATTTATAAGAATTCCCAACTAAAACAAAATATTCTCTTGTAATTTCACACTTCTCCTTTAGGAGGACACTCGGGATTTTTATAAACTTACCTGAGGGTGAAGAAAGAATTTTTTTGGGATAGCCTTAAATCTGATATTCAAAATTTTTTGGCGAAATGTTTGTTTTTCCAGCAAAATGAATTTGAGGCAATTAATACCATGGGTCTTTGACAACCTTTATCCATTCCTAGTCAACGTTGGGAGGATATTTCAATGGATTTTATCATAGGTTTACCTAATTCGAAAGGAAAGAGTGTCATCATGGTGGTAGTTGATAAACTTACCAATTATGCACACTTTTGTGCATTATCTCATTCATTTAAAGCAAGTACAGTTTCTACTGCATTTATAGAAGAAAAAAAAAAAAAAAATCAAAAGCTACATGGAAACCCGAAGATTATTGTAAGCGAAAGACATCCCATTTTTACTAGAAATTTTTGGGTGGAATTATTTTCTTGTTTGGATACTCAACTAGCTCATAGCTCATCTTATCATCCTCAATCTGATGGTCAAACTGAGATAGTGAAAAAAAAATTGGAAGGATATCTTATTTGTTTTGTATCTGATAAACAAATACACTGGGTCAAGTGGTTACCTCTGGCTAAATGATGGTATAACACTTCCTTCCATACTGTAGCAAAAATGACCCTATTTATGGCACTTTATGGATATCATTCACCATCCATCACATCATCTTTATGAGAAAATTCTAAGTTTAAAGTAGTGGAAGATCAAATCAAGCATGAAAAAAAACTTCTCCAACTCTTAAAGCATAACCTAAATTTGGCACAAAATCAAATGAAATAATAGGCAAATCAACATCGCAGCGAGGGAATCTTTGATGTATTGGGTATTTTTATGACTACAACCATACAAACAAATGTCCCTAAAGGAAGCTAAGAATTATAATAAATTATCATCAAAGTACTATGGTCCTTACAAGGTGTTGCAAAAGATTGGTACTATGGCATACAAATTGGAGCTCCATGCTTCTTCGCAAGTGCAACCAATTTTCCATGTTTCATGCTTAAACAAGGTTATAGGTTACAAACTTCCAGTTCAAACAATATTTCCAGAACTTGATGAGGAAGGAAAAAACATATTAGAACCTGAAGCAATCACGAAAGCAAGAACTCGACAACTACGAAATCGATCAATTTCAGAGTATCTCATCAAGTGGAAGAACCTACCCAATGAATATTCTACATGGGAGGATGAGAATTTTATATAGAAGCATCCAGAGCTACTCAAGCATTGAGGACAACACTTTTTTTTAGGAGAGGGGCATGTTAGGTCTCTATATTACTAGTGTAGTCCCTTATTGTGGTTAGTGTTATTATGGTACCCCTATAACCCCATATTGTTATTGTTGTGCCCTTACATTATTATTGTTAGGTTGGCTAGGATTATATTGTGACCCCATGGACTCTTATATATAGAAGGAGGTTTTTTCATTTGTATCATCCAAGAATTGTTCATGTATGTAAATTAAAGGAGGTTTCCCCCTTGAAGTGGCTCATTTATAAGGCATTGATCTCTCTTTCTTCTAGTTTTGGAGCTGGTTTCATAACACACAGTGCACCGAATAAGTATCTTTACTTGTTTATACATGTTCATAGACTATATTTCATACATGCAGTTCTTCTATTTTTTTTAGTGTAAGAACTACTTGTGTGTTCTTTTAATTTGAAAATCTAAATGTATTGTAGTTATCTTTATTTCCATAGAAATACTCTTTCATGTAAATACATTTATAAGTTGTTAATGGTACTATAAAGGGGCTAATATTTATTTAAAATACATATTTATATTCAATATATAAATTTCTTGGTAAATATACTGTTTCAGTTTACTGTGTAAGGTTGATGTCCGGACCATCTTAATTTTGGGTTATTCTCAGTATCCCTAGTCCAAGTATAGAGATTTAACCAGAGAGGAGACAAACTATTCAGTCCGAGGTCCCAACTCTTGATAGACTAATGGTCTCCTCTGAAATTATATTCTGAATTTTACATATATGTGTTCTATTTACTTTCTTAGACTTTCTACACCAACACAATTATTATTTACCGTATTAATACATTTAAAGGGAAGTACAAAAATAAATTTGTCTTAAATTTGTCTTTTATATATATATATATATATATATATATATATATATATATATATTCCCTTTTCCCTACTAAATACCTTTATGTAACTTCTTTTTAAAGAAAGAATAATATCGATACAATTCCTACTAATTTCAATTTCATTAGTTACAGTAATAATTGTTTATATAACTAGAAATCACAGTAAGATTCACATTATTTCTTATCACCTAGAAAAACACAGTGAGATTCACAATCTTTCTTAACACCTTCTTAAATTACTTATCTCACTTTAATTTGTTGATGATAGCCTCCCAACCTTGAGAGAGGAAAGTACATCCTCAACTCCCCCCGTGCTCCGCACCAGAGTAGGACTTAGATAGCAGTATTTTTGGAATAGACCTCAAGACCCTCAGTCCATTCTTCCTTTCCAGATTCAAGTTGCAGAGTTTCCATTGGTTCCAACCAGCTCTGGATTTATTCTCACCATAAAGCCTCATGGCTTTCCTCCAATTTCACAAAACCCCTTTTCCTCACTGGGATTTCCCTTTTATGCTCAAAGGAAAAGGTATCTGCCTTTAACTGCTTTTTCCTAACTACTCTAGAATCTTGGAATATTGTATCATAATTTTGTATGGAAAACATTCCATAATTAATTCTTTATTCAAAGAAAATAAATAAATCATGTTCATTACTAGATTAACTTTACTAGTTAATCTCATTTAAAATTAAATGTATAATCCCTTTTTAAAAGAAAAATAACTAGTTAATTTATTAAATCCAGTTGTAACAAATGTCCACTAAGATAGATACGGCCTATCATATTTTAACCAAAAAGAAAGAAAATAATCTAACTGTGATTGTTCAAAATATTGTTTCTATGATCAAAGAGAAGAGAAATAATTGCACCAAGATTGCTATAGATGGGCTCGCTTAATAAGTTAATAAGATTGGAAGTGTAACACATGTTAGGGAATTGAGAGTAGATGTGAGTAAGGGTTGGGAAATATAAAAGTAAGTGTTTCTCATCTTCCACTTTCTTAGTATCACAAATCTGACATATTTTATCATTCCAGGGAGTAGGGCGGTCTCACTACGAAGCTCATCAGAATTAGTTCTTATCCTAGTGATGTTCCTATTTTTCTTAGTGCTCGTCAACATAGAGAAATAACAGTGGTTATAAAGGGTGGGTTTGATCACCTCATATAGTATCTTAGCTTCCTTTTACCCTCCAGTTCCTTATCCTCCGACAACTTGTCCTTAAACTTGGACATAATAGTGTCTTTGATACTATATTTTCTTCCCATAGGTATCTCCTCCTTAATTCCATAATGGCTGAGCCAAGACTGGGAATCCTTATGTCACCCTCGCTTGAGGCAAAAGTGGGGGTTTTGGCTAAACTTAGAAGAAATTTTTGAGAGCCTTTTAAATACCATGCTATAAATATTTTTCTTATACATCACATATCTAAACATAGTTGTAATATCAATGGGGGACAGACCAGTTTCGATCTGGAGGATAGGATAGGGAGTATTTCCATTAACCTTAAGGTTGTAGGTTATGAATTTCATTTAAATCATCTCAATATTCCTCCATGACTCTATATATATATATATTGCAACCCCAAACTTCACATCCATATAAGACAACAAGAGTGATGAGAGTCTTCAAGAGGAACCTCTTTTTACTCCAAATGCAAAGATCGATCGACTTCCAATTTTTTTCAAGCTCATAATAAGCTTTCAAGCCTCCAGTATTCATTTTATTGATGCTATAATTCCAATTGAGGAGACAATATTTTTTTAGAGTGGTTGTGCCAAGAATGGACATGGTAGAAATGCATGTCAGGTTAATATTAATTGCACCAAATTCATTATTTCATTTCCATTTTAATATGATGTAGAGTTTGATCATCCAACGAGTTGTTCCATCCCTAACTAAACTTTGTCATTGTGTATTTGAATACTTGTCATGTCAATATTTATACTTGCATCTAAAAAACAAGAACCACGTAATGGCAATGTGCAAAAAAGTAAAAATAGTGACATTGCCATAAGATGACTCTTGTTTATATATATATCGTTAAACCATTGAATCATAAGATAATTAATTTTAAAAAGAAAACATGGGAATGCACACTACCACGATTGAGTGGCAAGCCCCTCTCAATTTCTATTATATGGTGTAAAATAAAAAAATAATAAGTCATATCATATCCAATGGGATCATGCAAAGTGGACATTCTAATGATCAAAGAAATTTTTTTTTCTTAGAATTATTAAAACATTGATTATCATGTATTTGTCATTACATGAAAGGGTGACTCCAATATTCCAAGGTTTTAGGCATTCGTTAAGGAGACAGGTGTATCTATTTCATCTTGTGGAAGTGGGCTTGTCGAATTTTGATTTTTTATTAAATGGATGGGCAAGATTTGATATTGACGGAATATTCTTAGTAATATACACCATCTAAGTCATGAGATGATTTTTATTTTTTTCATTTTCAAACCTAAAAATATAGCACATTAAATTGAATTATTATTTCTTTTCCAACATATTAAGATAATCATAACCACTTCCATTCTCTTTAGCCTCTTCAGTGCACCATGACCATCTTATTATTTCATTTTCCACCTATTAAATCAATCAAAACCACTTCCAATAGCTTATTTTCAGTTGTTTCTCAATGTTTTATTATTAAATTTTTACTTGGAGGTGATTGTGTATATGTGCATCCTACGGATCCCACACGATATTGTGGGAAAGGATATACGCTTCTTTCTAAGAAAGGATACTATTTCTTGAAGAGTTTGCTATCTAGAGGTCGGAAAGACCATTCTCAGCCAAATATGTGGTCAAAAATATACCTCATCTTGAGGATGTAGAGAGAAGGATAGACTCTCTTGTTGGAGCCTTCACATATGTATAACAAAGGCCCCCTGATTCAAGGCTGGAATTTCAAAACAGACCCACCTGTCAAATTTGACGGTTTTGACATCTCACTAACCTGTGTTCATAGTTTTAACCAAATATCTTGATATTTTTGAAAATTTTATGACCATATTTGACGGTAAAATCACTCTTTGAACAGCAATTTTCCCTTCAAAATCCATCCCTGCCCCCCATTTCCTTCCGTAAGCATCTCAAATTACCAAATAAATAATAATATTAATATCATCTCTTCTTTTCCAATTTTCTAGGTTGATTTTCAACTTAGAGAGGCATGTGAACTTTGGTGCGACCACGTCTACCATCACCCATGCATTTAAAGGTCACTTGATATTCGAAATTCCTGTCGATTCTGCCTATTCAAAATTCAAACATAGTTTTAGTCACTATTGGTCTATGTGATGATGGTTGGTCATGGACAAATCATACTCAATTAGCCAATTAGGAGTACGATTTTTAGTTCATTTTCTTATTTTTATTGAATATTTTAAACTATAGGTCAAGTTGATATTCATACTTGAACTTGTTGCATCGCATGCACTTGCATCCTTTTCATTTTATTTTTATTTTTCAAATTTAGTCACCTTGTTATTAAGTTCACGATTTTCTTATTATTAAAGTTGGCTAACTTTAGGATTTTGGGTGCCCAAGGATTTTTGTTGCTAGATAAGTTTCCACCATTAAAAAACGATTCAAACACCCTTGTATTGGATTTCCTAAAAAAAATCTAGTTGATCCCCACAACATATTTTTTAAATTAAATTGTGTATTTATTACATAATTTTAAATCAATACCACATTATAAATATATTGTCTTATGAAATAATTGAAAATTTGTATTGTGTTAGTTACACTAATAGACTTGGTCTATATTGGAATTGGGGTTGAAGAATTTCAACTGTTTATAAATTAAAATTTGTTTGGATGGTATGTATTTCATATATTCTTGATGTGTGTCACAATAAAAAAGAAAACAAAGTTTAACATCACAGACCATTTATATTAATTTAGGCCTAAGCCTACTTAGTCTTTCTCATTTCAAATACATCACAATGTGTTCCATTATATAACTGTGGGATCACTAGACTCGATGGACAGTACAAAATGTAACATACACACTCTAAATCAGCTACAACTCAGATACATTGGGAAGCAATAACCTCTAGAACAACATCTCGTAAATCACAAATATATAGAACATTTTTTGACAACAAAGAATACAACTCAACAAACCTATCACGTTTCCCAACACTTCCATTTCCATATTATTCTAGCATCCCCCTATAATGGAGAAATGGATTTTCTACAATACACAACAATGCCTAATGGTCTAAGTCTCATATAAGCTTACATATATGCCTCAAACACTTCATTTGGACTTTATTTGATTCAACATCTTGATGAAACTTCTTCTTGGAATTTCTACTCCAAACTCTGACCCTTCAGCTTGTTTAGTCTTCTTCCTACTCCAGACCATGAACTATACAGATTACTTCTTATTGCAACTAGATTGATGTTAATCTATTTCAACTCCTTTTTCAACAAGTTCATTTTCATCATCAATAGTTCTTGTTCATTGGACACCTCCCACATCCATCCATAATAAGGTTTAATCTCTTCAAGACCCCAATAGATGGAAATTTCATTATCTTCTTCATTTTATACATCATCCATATTGTCTTCAACATCCATTGTTGCAACTTCTATGTTTACTTCATAAAAACATGGTGTTTCAATTCATACTGCAAGGAATTTTAATTCCTCTTAAATTTTTGTTAGCTCTTCTTCTTGGTTTCTGGTAATATATGCATCCTTAGAAACATTCATCAGATTCACCAAATCAGCATAATTTGAGTTATTTTCAAATTTGTATTTTTCTACCAAACCATTGTACTCTTCATGTGTCTCATCGAATTGATCTTGAGCTTGTGACAATGCTTCATTAAGAAATTCATCTATGAGCTTCTTTTCTTGCAACATTTGGAACAAACTTTCACTTGAAAGTTGTTCCTTATTATACTTCACTTTAAGTTCTTCAATTCCTTGACTCTCTTTTCTTGTAACATTCTTTGTCGATTCTTCTCATGACTCTTCAAACATATTTCTCCCGCTCACATTCTACTTCATCTCTAGAATATCCAAAAATATTTTTGCATTTTACTTCACAAAATTCATGCAAAATACTAGACAAGATGTTTTCGTCAAGTGCTGATATAATAAGAAAAAATGGTATTTCATGTCTACTATTATCCTTGGGATTTATAGATGTTTCTTGAATAATTCACATAAATCTACTGAACCAAGAAGTCCTTCAATTTTTATTACCCAAAGTTTAAATTTTTTACCTGATAAATATGGAAGAACATGCATTAATGAGTTCAATGTTGCATCAATTCGTTCAAATTCTTCATTGATGTGGCCCAATTCTGCATTATGATCCTCATGTATAGGTTTGTTTATTGTAAACATTCCAAACTTTTTTGGGGCTTCCTCCCTTTGATTCGTTTGCTTCAATTTCTTTTGTTCTCTCCGGAATTGCTTAATTTTCCTTTGTTGACCCACCATTGTTGTGATTGATCCTGTATTTTTTGAATTCTTTTGACCATGATCAACTAAAAATTCATGCCAACCAAATCCAAGAGATCTACACCCAAATTCGTAATATCTACAATGAAATGCACAACATCTAAAAAAATTCAAGATTCATTCTCGCTTCAAATAAGAAAAACAAAGCCAATTACAAATACTTCTTATTTCTCCTTTTCACCCAACACAATTTACACACCAAAAAAAAACAACTTTCAAATAAATTATTTCACTAAAAAAAACACCCAACACATTTTCAACTTTAGTCTTCACCAAAAAGAACTATAAAAATAATTTTTGCCAATATAAGAAAACCAATGTTTTCACCATAACTGTTTTTTCACCAATTTTTTAACTCCTTATGCCTCCATCCCTAGTCCACAAAATTCTCTTAAAAAAATACAAGTTTAAAGAAATACGTGATAAGAATTCACTTCTTTAATATGGTTTCTTATTACATCCATTTACTTCTCCATAGTAAATTAACATCGAACGTATGGCTTGTCTTTATTTAACAATAAAATAATACCTTTCAACTTAGGCAACATGATGGCAAGAATAGTGGTGTATCTTTCACGTGAATTGTAATGCATACACTCTAATGTGAAGGATCATAGATTGTAGCTGCTCGTTTGATTTAAAAACAATGACACATAAAATTCAATAATTTGATGCTTTCACACCCCTAAAAACAAATTCTCCTCTTGAAACAACTATAAAAACCCTTCTATCTATGGTCCATGGCTCTTCAACATATATCAATGCTAAATAATGCAACAAATCTCCTCTTCGTTGATTCTGAAAAGAAAAAAAATCAAACACCAACAAAACATTAATAACAACACGCACAAAATGATCCCACAACCCTCACAGGTTTGAGCCCTCTTGCTCTCAAATATGAAGGCTCCCTACATCTTCCCCTCTCACTCTAATACCAAAATAGAAAACAAATTTTAACATAATGAAACACTTTTATTGATTCTGGCATAAGCTTGCTTAGTCCCACTCACTTCAAATACATCACAATGTGTCCCATTATATAACTATGGGATCATGAGACTCGATGGACATAAAAACATGGAAGATACGCACTTTTACTAAGCTAAATCTTAGATACATTGGAAAATAATAACTTCTAGAACAACACTGTTATACAGTAATTTGTCACTGTCCTTGTACTCCCCATTCCTTGATACTGGAGGACCCATACAATGACCCTTGTGTACTTTCCAAGTATGGAATACATACCCCTAAATCACATTTTGTCTACCAAATCATCTCCCTTTACAACTTTTCTGAAAGATCCCTGTAAAAACCTGGTTTTCAAGGTTGGCACTTTCTCTCAGTGTCTGACCTGCACCGATAGCAGAGATTTACACTGAGGCCCGCGCCAATCGGCACTCTGTCTTAATGTTGGACCCACGTTGACCCTCTTTTGGAAAGTTTTTTAAATAGAAAGGAAGCTTCCATGACTAGAAGCTTCGTGAGGCAGAGAGCTGGAAGTTTGTTTCGAGTATGGCCAAGGAATTCCCCTTTGGGCTTCATGTTCCCAAGAAAAAGGAACTACTCCAAAGGATAAGATATTTTCCCATTATTTGAGTGATCCAAGTGGATATTGGTGGTCACCCGCCTATTCCAATTGGGGCCCCACCATTGTCTCTTTCAGTTTTTCAGTTTCGGCACAACTTACTATTTTTAGTAGTTTTTTGGGTCGTGAACTTCCGGAGCCGTTTTGAGGCCCTAAACGACGTTTTTTGGGCATCGTTTGTCCAGCTAATATGATTCCATTCCAGAATCGATATTCATGGTGACATTTTTAGTCCTCGACTAGATATTTCTAATGATGTATCATGTGTGTCAAACAGAGATAGCATGTCGAAGTTACGTCCCCGGGAAGTTGAAACACCAATTTACCCAAACGGGGCCCATAGTTTTGGTGCTTCATCTCCTAGGGTTAGGTTTTTGGACGTTTAGAGTTCTCCATTGTTTCTCCATAATAAATAGGCCCTCGAGCCTCATTGTAACACAGTTCAAAGGTCTGTAGCCGCCACATCTCTTCTCATAGATTCACTACCAGCACCCTAGCTATTTTATTTCCATTGTGTTTGTAAGAATATTTCTATTATTTGATATTAATGAAATGAAGCCTTATTTCTGATGCATATTTATGTTTATGGTTATTTCTGTATTCAGTTGCATTCTTGCATAAATCCGGATCAGTGGTATCAGAGTGGTCTTCTTTTTCTCGATCCTTCTTTGCATGTCCCCAACGAGGTTGAGGTATAAGGAGTTAGGGCTCGATCTTGTGGAACCTTTGCAAGATCAACCTCGCAAACCCCGATGGACACCCATGGGGGACGAAAAGAAAGATGAGGGAGCAGGAGATCCTATCAAGATATTGCTCGAGGAGGCCCTCGAAAAACAAAGGAACGCGATGATGGATAACTTTGCCCAGATCCTTCAACGGCTGCCCACTGGCGGCGCATCTACATCCAGCAGCCACTTTGGAGGTGCGACTCCCTTTAAGTTACAAGTAAATTTTTACATTCCCATATTTGAGGTTCAAATAGATGCAGATGCTGTAGATAGATGGTTGAATCTATTAGAAGGATATTTCTCGGTTCATGACTTTTTCGACCGGGAGAAGATTATTTTTTCACTCCTCAAAGCTACCCCCCATGTCAAGGACTAGTGGGAAACCTACTGTGAGAAAAAGGATGATACAGAACCCTCTCTGTTCTCGGCTGTACCCACTTGGAATTCTTTCCGAGACACCATCAAGGAACAATACTATCTTGTGGGGAGCTATGAGGACAAGTACATACAATGGACCACGCTACGACTACAAAGGGATCAAGATGTGGTAGCTACAGACCTCTGAACTATGTTACAATGAGGCTTAAGGGCCTATTTATTATGGAGAAACAATGGAGAACTCTAAATTTCCAAAAACCTAACCCTAGGAGATGAAGTGCCAAAACTATGGGCCCCGTTTGGGTAAATTGGTGTTTCAACTTCCCGGGGACGTAACTTCGGCATACTATCTCTGTTTGACACACATGATACATCATTAGAAAGATCTATTTGAGGACTAAAAATGTCGCCATGAACATTGATTCTAGAATGGAATCATATTTGTTGGACAAACGATGCCCAAAAAACGTCGTTTAGGGCCTCAAAACGGTTCTGAAAGTTCAGGACCCGAAAAACTGCTAAAAATAGTAAGTTGTGCCGAAACTGAAAAACTGAAAGAGACAATGGTGGGGCCCCAAGTGGAATAGGCGGGTGACCACCAATATCCGCCTGGATCAATGAGGGCCCATAACCTCCTCCTCCATTTTTATATAAGGAGACCTCCTTCGACTCTACAGCCTTAGTTAGTGATGATAGAAAGGAGAAGAAATTATAGCTTCGGGAGAATAGTGCAGAGTGTGGTTGTTTTGTGTGTTGGGAACATAGTGAGATCTTTGACCTTTGTGTGTGAGGGTGTTACAAACGTGCTTGGATACGGACCTACCGAAGGAGAGCCTCAACATCAAGGCTTGGTTGTAAACTCCCCTTGTCTTTATCATAATAAAATGCATATGATGTTTATCTTCCACTCTTGTTTACATTTATAATGAGATTTCTAGCATTCCTTGATTAACTGGATAGATTGTAATTGTTTTATGTTTGTCGTGGTTTTACGCTTGTCGTGGTGTCTTGACTATCTGTACAGGTAATCGAATGTTGGTAACAACGTGTATCGAGCTTGAGGAGAGCGACGTATCAAGAAGCTTTGACAGAAGGCGACAACATAGCATCAGAACGAGGTAGGTCATCTTCCTTGCTCTAAATTCATTTACAATCTAGGAAGGTAGATTTTAATATGTTCCCCTAGTTGCTAGACCCACCCTAGGGCTAGAGGGATCACCTCTGTCCGCAGAGGGGATTTACCTGGACAACAATTTGGCCACTCCAATGGGGATTAGTGCGAGTTTGTCTTTTTCCCTTGCTAAGTCGACCTCAGTCGTCTGTTGGTTTGTCTATCTTTTCTGGTTTGGTTGCTTGTTTAGAGTCCTCTTGTTCAGATTCAGAGTGTCAGACTTGACCTCTGCTCATTGGATTTCTCATTCTCCGATAGATATCCGGCTTGGCACGTTTTTCAGTTGAACTTTCGCGCCGATTGGTGCATGTTGCTTGTGTTGCACTAGCGCCAACCCCTGTTTGGCACGGATTACAACCTTACAATCGTGCTGAATCTTGTAGGGTTTGGATTGACTATCTTTTTGAGTTTTGGTCAGTTGTACTTGCCTCTAGGTGGATTTCTGATTTTCAATTGTTTTGTTGAGATTGTTTTGACTGTCATAGGCCTATTTTTCTCAGTTGCACGTCTGTTTACTTATCAGTGCAGTTTATGTCCTTAGGGTTTCTGAGTGCACTATCTCATTGAGGTTTCTGATTGGAAGTTGAGACTTTTTATTCTTGTTAGTCACATCTCTTAATCAATTGGTTTTAGTCCTTTTTTATCCTTTGAGTGTTTGTACTAGTTGAATGATCATTTTGAGTTTCGTTTGATTTTTCTTCTTGCTGCTCCAAGCATAGATCACATTGCTTGTCGAGATCATTTCATAGCTTTCTCTTTGATTGGAAGAGTGCATCATTGGTTTGAGTGCATCTTTGTGTATGTGTTGCTTTCATCGATCATTCAGTTTAGCTATTTGCATTCTCAATCATCGAAATGTTGTTTGTTTTGTTTTTCCGTATTATTAGTGCATTGTGTGCTTCAATTTATTGAAAAATCAAAAAATTGCATTCTTTTGTTTGCATGAAAAAGGAAATTTCTCTCGCATAACTAGTGCTTGATTAACTAGGAAATAATTTTTTCAGTTTTTGCTTGATTGAATTAGATGCATTAGATATTTTCTTCGCTTGATTTCATTTGATTTCTATTGTTTGAAAGATCTCTATCCTTATCGTAATTAGCATTCATTGAATTGAAAAATGGTGTTCACTTGCATATAGTTTGCATTTAGGGAATTTGAGATCAACATTCGATAAGGCCTTGAAATTGAAACGTAATTCAAGATCAACTATAAAATCAATTGAATTAACCTAAGGAAACATTGGAACCTAATGCAAAAATTTTATTGGTCTAGGCTAGAGACGTGTTCTGGTGTCTTAAAACCTAGTAGTTGTCGTTCGCCTTTTGGATTTAGACAGCACTAGTACGGACTTGTGCTCCCCATACCGTCGTGTATATAAAGGGAGACCCTCATAGGTTCAAAACCTTTATCCGTAGGAAGCTGAGTCTGCCGCCCTGTAACCATGATACATCGAACACAACATTCGGGGAGACTACCTACACCTACGTCAAGTCCTTGGTCATTTCTCTTTCATTTGATCACCAAGGTGTATATGGAAATTCACAGAAACTTGGTACACCCTTTTGCTTAGATTTCCTGAGTAGTAATTTTGGTCTTTTCGTGAATCTTTAAAAAGTGAAAATACCATCGAGAACTTTTTCTTTCACACTTGTTCAAACTAAAAGTGACTAGAGTCACCTTTTGTCCTTTTCTTGACTCTTAAAAATGAACTACCCATGAAATATTCCTGATTAAAGTTATCTTCCTTAGTATTTTATTTTAGGGTTGTTTCCAATGGCAACGTTTCCAGAGTTTACCAACCCAGGAATCCCCTCCGAAGGGAATCCTGGTCCTTTTCTTTCTTTTGGGAATGTTGGTGCTCCTTATATGGAAAAATTATCCCTTCTTGGGTTAACTGTTGGTTTTCATGTTTGGTTATTCTCGACCTCAGTAGTCCCGAGTGCTCCGACCTCTTTACAACCATCTCCTCCACCAGAACAACATCATGTTGATCCTATGGTGGACCTCTCCCCTTCTTCACCTGTTCCTTCATCCTCCTCTTCTACTTCACCTAGTGAAATTTTGGATTCCAGTAACTAGGTGGCTAAGAAGAATAAGAAGAGGATGAAAAAGAAGAATTCAGATAAGAGAGAGGCCAACTCTAAGGCTATTGCGCCTAAGAAAAATTCACTTGATAAATCATCCAACCTTCCACGGAAAGTCAAATTCCCTTGCATGTTGTGCAAAGGTGACCACTTCTTCGAGATTGTCCTGGCATTCCCAAGGTACTTGAAGCATGGTCTGATGGCTGTTTGTTGTTGCCTTTGGCTTTTGGAAGTCATATTTGTGGCACATCTTCGACTAGAAATGATAAGACTCATAAGAAACAGGGTAACATTACCAATCCCTGTAAGTTGTGCAAAGGGAATCATCCCATTCACCTTTGTCCATACATGGATGAAGCCACGAGAGTGTTGGAAAACCCTACTATTTCTGCATCGTGCCTTCCGGTTGGTAACCAGAAGCTTTCTTCGAGTCCTCTACTAGTTGATTCAATGATCAGTCAAGATTCATCCTTGGTCGATCCCACTCCCTTGGAAATTCAAATTCAAGAATCCGTTCCCAACCAACCATTTTTTGTGGAATCGGTCGATCTGATCCCGCCTACGGTTCATCAGGTCTTTTCCATCGAGAGTGGCTCTCATCCTCCTCACGCTCTTCTTGTTTCTTCATATTCCTCGGACTTGGAGAAATATTCTCCCATCCCTTTAGTTCAAGAATTTTCTCCTACTACTCCCATGATGGAGGTCTAGGAGGATGCTCCTCTTGCTCCGGTAACACCAGTGGATGACCATCTCATTTCTATGGTACCCCCTCCAAGTAGTTTGGTCGCTTCCTTCGATTGGATTCGATTTGTGGGATATCGTCTTCCTTTTTATGTGCCTTTTGATATTATGGTACAGGCCTCCAATGTGGTCATACCCAACACAATTATAGACGAAGGTGCATCTGTTAGTGTTTTGTATTCAACTAATTGGCAAGCTTTTGTTTCTCCACCGCTTGTGCTTGTTACGCGGAATCTGTTGGCATTTAATAGAAGAACCAGCCAATCGTTAGGGACCCTTCTGAAGTTTCCTATTACTTTGGGAGGTAAAATCATCTATATAGACGTGATGGTTGTTCCAGGCCCCTTGGATTTCAATTTAATCTTGGGGCGTGATTATGCTTATGCCATGGATGCACTTGTCTGTTCACTCTTTCTGTGATATGTTTTCCACACAAAGGTCAGATCATGACCATTGATCAGCTTTCAATCTTTGGTCCTGATGTGGCAGCTGGCCTTCCATCATCTCTTCTAGATCTTTATCCGTCGATTGTATCTTCCTCACCGTGGGTTAATTAATTGGCTACATGTCCCATGCCCGCATACAGTGATAGTGTTGTTGTGCATCGTGTGTTGGGGGCATTGGATCCTGATTCCTAATATGTTTTTCTCCCATCAAATGAGAACCTCTTGGAAGCCATGACCTCTTATTCGTCATAATGAAACAAGCTCTTCGGAGCAGAGTTCATTTTCTTGTGTCAAGCTCCTTAAAAAATGAAAAAAGGTATTATGAGGATGGTTCGTCTTCTATGTCAACCTCGTTAAAAAATGAATTATCTCATGCAGATTGTTCTTTTACTGTTTCAACCTTGTTAAAACAATGAGACATGTTCCTGTTCAATTCGAGTCTTTGCTAAGATCTCATAAAATCCCAGTCGAGTCCATCTCTTCCTCTTGTAATTGAATCTCCACTCCATCTGCCTTTCAGATGGACTGAATCTTAAGGGGCATGTACCTCGAATTGAGTAACCATGATGGGGGCATGCCCACCTTTTCAAGCATAGTTTATCTGTGTTTCAATCTTGTGTAAAAATGAAACTAATTTTCAAGCATAGTTTGTTTCCGTTTCAAGCTTGTGTAAAAATGAAACCGGTTTCAAGCATAGTTTTCTGCAAAGTTTCAAGCTTGTGTAAAAATGAAACCAACCTCAAGTAGAGTGTTAGTCATCAGTAATTTTCACTTGTTTAGATGACTATATGCTTTGTCCAGGTTTTCCGGAAACCAAATTCAAATAATCATTATGTCTTCTAGAAATCTCCTCAGAGAAAATTTTCCACTATCCCTCCTCTCTTGTCTGCCACAATCAGATTGGTCATCCTGTCAAAACCCCATCCTGAACTGGTAGGCCTTACTCTATCCACGATATTTACTTCTTTCTATATAATTATACATCTGATGCATAAGCCTTCTTACTTCACAAATTTGTCTGGCCAATTTAAGCCAAGTTTTCCCTCTTACTCTCCTAACTTCCCAAGTCATTGTTGATATCAAAAGTCTGTCTAGAAAACCCTTCAAAGTACCATAAAAACATCTAGGTTTATAGGTAGCTGGTGCATATGAGAATATCTAAAAACCCTGTGTATTATTCAAAAACTCTGTTTTTGAACCATCAGTCAAAATCCCTCTCCTAAACAACCTTGCAGACAAGTCAATTAGGTTTCCCTAGGTCATGCACCATCATTTTTATGCACTACTATTTCACAGAGAATCAAGGGTAAACTCATGATAAACATAGCTGAGGTAGTTTTCTCTCTAAAAATAAGGTGCTCAAACAATATCCAAGGTGGCCGCTCCTGAAACAACAGTAAAATCTGCGAAGACTAGGTCACCATATCAAATACATCTTTGCAGGGATGTCTTAATGTTTGGCCTAAATCAAAACAGGGAAAAAGAGAGGCACCAAAGAGAAGTTTCAGTGAAATCAGTTGGCAGTTTGGATAAAGGTACAGTGAGCTGAACAGAATAGGAAAATCAAGATTTTCTTTACAAATCAGGGATACCTAAAAATATATCATAAGATCATCTACAATGGTTAAAAGGCACAGCAAACTGGAGGCTACTACAAAAGTCTTGATGTCATTATAAGAGGTAAATTACTGCTCATTCAAGCATCTGTGCAAAATCTCATAGAAGTCAGTGATATATCAAAAGCATGCTGCATTTTGGCAAAGATATCATTAAGACAGTTTTTGGTCCTCAAAGCATGACTAGGGAAAGGGACAGCTACCTTTTCCTACACCCCTGCAAACAAGACAAAGGCTGCCAGATGCACCATCAAATGAAAGACAGACTAAGACCACTATGAACAGTACAGTCACACTGAAGAAGAAAAATAGCATGGTATGATTTGTTTGAAAATATAAATATTTGATTATTAACCCATAGTGGAAAGGTTTTTTGGAGAAAGTTTCAGAAATTTGGATAAAATGCAAATAGGCATGATGAGGTAAAAATACAGCACCTCCTCCATAAACCACTTTTTGACCAGTCATGGGGAAATCAACTTTTGACAAGTAAAATCAACTTCAATCAGGAAAAAAATGGAATATTTGGAAAGTAGACATCCATAGCTTTCCAACAAGCCATCACAGGGCCTTTTTCAACATCAGGAAGGCCTCCAAAACCTTGCTACAGAAATGCCTTTTTTGGTGTTGCGCACTTGTAGGTGCATCCAGTGCAAATTTTAACTAGACATTGCACGCTTGAAGAACGGCGTTGCACATTATATTTTCTACCCATTGTGCAGACAACGCCCGGGCAAACGCTGCGCTCCGACCACTACGCCCCTCGCACATGGCCTCGTGCAGATAACGCTTAGGCAGACGCTGCGTGCCCACCACTACGCCCCTCGCACATGGCCTCATGCGGACAGTGCCTGAATAGACGCTGCGTACCCACCACTACACCCGTCGCACATGGCCTCGTGCAGACACCGCCTGGGCAGATGTTGCGCACCCACCACTATGCCCATCACACACATCCTCGTGCAGACAGCGCCTGGGCCGATGCTGCGCGCCTAAAGGAAAAGCGCAACACCACCTAGAAATTTACAGAAAAGGCCCAAAATTTGCAAATTTTTTCCAGAAGATACATTTTTCTATGAGGGCACATTTCAAGAGGTATTCTCCATAAATTTTCATCTCCTCCTCATTTCTTTAAATCGTAAAAATGCCAATTAGGGCTAAGGTTGTGTCAAAGATAACTTGAGGAAAATGGGATAGAAATATAGCTAAAAAGGAGATAGTCAAAACAGTAGCAGAGATAAAAGTGAAAATCAGGAAGAGAGTGGAGTTTCAAGTAGTGACACCAATGGTGAGAAAGGAGGAAAAGATGCTGGGTCTCATGGTGAAGAAAAAGACACTAAAATCCTTATAGAATACAGTGCCAAAGGAGAGGAAAATAGTGCTGATCATGTTGCAAAAAGTGATGGAGAAGATGAAAATAGCCAAGGGGAAGATGACAAAAAAAATAGAGAAAATGAAGGCTAGCAAAGGGAAGCACAGTAAAAATAGCAAAGACACTAGCAGCCATGGACAAAACAGCAGAAACAGCAACACAGATAAAGACAAGAAGGAAGAGGAAGATAGTCACAGCAAAGAGGAAAATGATGAGGATAGTCTAGAGACAGTTTTCAGAGTGGTCTTAAATACACAAGGAAATGATGGAAAAATTCCTAATAATGAGAACAATCAAGACAGCAGAAAAAAGGTTAAATAAGTGGATAGTACTGAAGATGAAAATGTGTCAGACCTAGGTGCCTCCCACAATGCAGAAACAGAGTATGACATTTTTTAAGGTCCTCCTGGTGATAGGAGCATAAAAAGGTTGAAATTGATAATCAAAGGGGCTGCAAATAGCAAAGTAACAAAGAGATACACACAGAAAGCACTCTTGAAGAAAAAGACAGTCCTAGGGTTGTAAGTGATCAAATTGAGCAAGCCCAGTTTATGAAACCTCTCATCATCCCTCATCAAAAAGGTGGGAAGCACGTGTTTGCTGCCTCTCAAAGGCAAGGTGCCATGCACTCCTCCCCAAAACTAGTAAAGGACAAAATCACCAAAATGGTGAAGGGACAAATTCTGAAGGCAGTGAACATAGCAAAAGTGCAAATGATACAAGTTATGAAACAGAGGTTGGAATTAAAGATAAATACCATAGGCAAGACAGTGAAAATAGTGGGTCAAATAATTAAGAAGAGGACATTCATGAAGATAAAAATGTACCAAGCAATGATCAAGTCACCTCTTACATTGGAAAGAAAAATGTATGGGCACTATGAACGAAGAAACCACTTTGCAAGGAAAAACTAAAAACTGCCCAAAATGAGGGCCCAAAACTAAAAGATGAAAAGGACCAAGATAGGCTTATTATTTTGGCCCAATATTTTCTACAGGTCTCTGAGAACCCTTGAGGGACCCACTTGTTGGGCAGTGAAAGAGGTATGAAATTGCTATGTATTTGTCCATTCTTTTACCATAAATATACTTTTGTTTGCCTTGGAAAGGTAATTTATTATAAGAATTGCAATTAAATTGGAAAGGTTTATGTTTAGCATATAAATATGACTAAAAGTAGCTTTTATTGGCAAAACAGGAATTCGAAGAGGTGAGCAGCTGTATCAAAGGCGTGGCTGAGAATAATCTAACTTCTGCTCCATCCGTGATGAACCATATCTAGCTGAAGCCAAGAAGATCTGAACGAATCTCCCAGAAAAGGCAGGGGATAGCTCGACCTTGAACAGAGTGAACAGAACGATAAAAAAACAAGAGAGGAGCGAATCCCTCAGGATCGAAAGATCCTGAGGGATCGTTGTTCAACCTTATCATAGTTCTTGATTTATCCGTCAAAGAATTAGATATAAGGCAATGATATTTAGTGACCGGGACGGTGGTTATTGTAAAGGAGAGTTTACCTGAAAGACTTTTACACTCCTTTTGTAATCTAATGTCTGTTGACTCTTGGTCGTGAGAGAAATCTATCTATAATGCTTTTCGATTTAATATAAGATACTGGTTTCATCCATTTTCTAAGAGTTCTGAGTTAGCCCAGCGGTATTTCACTGGTGCTAAGGGCTCGACTCTGGTGTAATTACTATGCTGTTGTCTTATTAATCTTTGTTTGTTGATGCGTGAAGTGTGTTTAGTATTTATCTTTGTTACAAAATTGTTTCATTGTCGAATCAAGTGAAGAGCCATTTCTGTTTCGTTCTTTACCGCAAATACATGTATTGATTAGTTATCTTTTTATTATCTTTTGGCTTTGCTGTTATGTAATTACAGTGAGTTGTTGTTCCATTAATCCATGGTTTGTTATTAGATTATGATTGACTGTCGACAGGCTTGAGAGTGAAGATTTATTTATCTGAATTGCATTAGAATTTTAATTTCTATTTCATTTATGTTGTTGTTCCTTTTCTAAATTTAGTTTCCTTTAATTTGCCTTGATTGAATCTGCATTTGTTTCAATTGCTTTAAGATCTCCAAATTGTGAAGGATAGAGACATTCGCTCCAGGTCCCCAGATTTGGTCATCTTACATTGATTTCTACGGGAAGTAATTATTGCTACTGCATCCCTGATCGATGTTTAGCAATATTGTTGTAGTTTATTCTTTTCATTCCTGTCATTGTAATTAGGTTTCTTTCCGAGCATTTATTATTTTTGATATTCTATGCTACATCTTCACAAGAATTTATCTTAGATAATTGCAGCCTCAGATAAAGTAAACTCTTGAGATAAAAATACACTCTTGGATTTATGATTAATGTAGGCTAATTATGTGTTCAAAAGATACCTTTTTATGGTCCAACACCACTCACCAAATTTGAGAAAAATTGAACAAGTTTTGGTTTTTTGCAAATATTTAAGCCTAGAAGCGCAGCACCCCGGACAATGCACTTTTTCTCAGAGAATCTTCAACAGGAAAAGTTTACATTTTTGGATTCCTTGGCACTAAGGGAGTATTCTCATAAATTTTCTGCTCATTTTGATTTGCTTTGGTCCCTCAAAAGGTCCAAAAACAACCATTTTTTCACCTTTCTGCCACTGTTTCTGAGCAGGTGCTGTGCCCCTGGGTTTCTGCACCTTTTCCACTTTTTGAGCAGCTTTGAGAGATCATATTGAAACAAATAATGTATATTTTTAAATTATACATCCATATCTTTCCAACGGGCCATCACGGATCCTTTTTCAACATTGGGAAGGCCTCCAAAACCTTGTTGCAAAAAGGTTTTTTTTGGTGTTGCGCGCCTAGAAATTTTGCAAAAACAGAGACAAATTTCTACATTCCTATGTGAGGACAAGGAAAATGTGTGTTAGGAAAGTTCCATAATGTATGCTAGAGTCTAAAAGTCAATATTTTTTGTATTTTGGTCCAAAAATTATATTTTGAAGAGATATTTTGTGCCTTGGACCTGGTAAGGCCTCAAGGGCAATTTTAGATATTTTGCTTTGGCCAATGGCCTTCTAGCTACTCTAGTGAGATTTTTATCCTCTTGGCTTATATAAACCATGAGGATTCATTGTAAAAATAGGCATAACTTGACATGTTAAGAGTAATACATATTTTTATGAGCTTGGAGAAAATATTGGTTTTTATGAAGTGGAGCATTGTGTGCAGGATTTCATAGCTTGGTGAATGGTGATGTTTCCATGATTTTTTTATGTCTTCTTGTTTTCATTAATGTTTCATGCTTCTTATTTGTTGTAGATCAGAAAATTATAGGTTGAGATATGCTCATGGAAGCACATCAAACCTCTTGTTTATTACAGCTTTGATGTTTTCGTCTTCTTGGTCATTAAAAGGAATTCTTAACTACTCCTTAGGTCCACCAAGAAATTGTCATTTTTTTCATTAATGGTCAGTATGTTAGCTATAAAATTTGATTCAAGGTATGCCCTACTTATTTGAAGTCCTCAGAACTCTATTTCTGAAACCTTTCTATGAAATATTGATTGCTTAGGTTAAGTCAAAGAGGTCTCATTCGATATTGCCCTTTGTCCATGCTTACCAACTTGTTTAGGAGTTCCCAATAGTTTGATATATGTTTTTTAGGAGTTCCCTCTTCATATATTAAGTTATTTTTTTTATCTTATATGTTTTCCCAACAGCAGAAGGTGAATTTCGAAAGTTAGGAGTTCTTATGCTTCTATGTCTCACCTGAATGTTTATCTTTCATGTATATTAGTTTGAGTATTGTTCATAGATATTAATGGTTTTCCCTACCTTATGAGTATTTTATTTCAAACTATATATGTTTAATATTTCTTCGTTTTTCACAAACTTAATGTTCATTTCACCTCATACCTCACCCAAAGGATCCATTGACCTTGCTAAATTGGCCCCGCAGAACACCTTGTCCATCATTTAGACATCCTTGACTTTATCTGACCCCATAGCCCTATTGATTTGATTAAATCTCTTTTCATTTGTCTTACTTGATCAGTTTTACCTCAAAAAAACAAAACAAACCAAAATATACTTAACAACTAGCCTAAAATCAAACGTACAAATCAAACAAGTTCACATCCTTTGCATAATAGAGAGAGCCCTCTCTGAGTCCAGGAAGGCTAGGTCCTAGGACTCTAAATATTGGTCTGATGTTAATCTATCATTTGGTTTTCCAATCTGCCAAATTACAAGACTCCAACATAATGGCAATCACGGTGGGACTCTAAGTAATAAACAATCTTAGACTTCCCTAAACATTTCAACAGCCCTTAGGAAAACTATCTTGTGGATTTATCCCACCGCTCACCAACTTAATGGCGATCATGGTGGGACCTTCTGAGTTCATAAAAATCTAAATACCCCTTAGGAATCCAGAATCCCTTCATCCAATAGTATCCTATGATTTATAGCTACCTCATCACTATCACTAACACAATGGTGATTATGATGCAGCCTCTGATGTCAGTGACAAACTATGTATCCCTTAGGACTTTAGAAACCTTCGTCAAATCATACAAAACTTAACTGATAGCCTGAGAGTAGAATCTATCTTTTTCACCATCCTAGCAAAATGATGACTCAACTATAGGACACTCTTACATACCTTAAGGGCTACATAAAGAAACTTAGAAAACCCCAAAACATCCTTAGATTGGTTTTTTCTGTCAGTATTGGTGGTGGACCATACACATATACCCTCAAAACAACTAAAAACATCCACCTGGTGAATCCAATAGCCTCCAGTAGGCCTATTACTCCACTAGTTCTTATAAACTCCCCTGGGAATGCATTAAGCAATCCCAATCATGTTGATGATGGACAGAAAAGTTCAAATCTTCCACCTGGCGACTCCACAACCCTCAATAGACCAAAATACTCCATTGGTAGAGAACTCTAGACTGGTTGAAAAGACACAGTGATCCTTTCTGATTAACAAATATGGATCCAAGGATACAAAAGAGATATGCTTCGATGAGTAGAGATCATATCCCTGGATTCCCACACAAAATGTCTGAAATAAATTGGATAAAAAACCTACCTATATTTCAAAATGAAAAAGTTGATGACCCCTTGTTACACCTCATCAAATTTCATATACACATATTGAGGTTAAAGTTTGAATGGCACGAGGACTCCCTCATGAAAATGTTTATGGAAAAATTAGAAGGTAAGGCAAGAAATTGGTATGAATGGCTAGAACCTGGCATCTTGTTTTCTTTAAAGGATTTCCACAAAGTATTTTATAAACACTATATATGGAATTTTCCATCTATATCATTGGCTGAAAATTGTTGTGATCAATCTGAAGACCTCATACAACACCTTGTAAACATTGATGAAGACTTAGGAAATTGGCATCCTAAAGATTTATTAGAAGAACTCCATGCATTTCATTCTCAAGGTAGCTACCATGATAGCCTAGAGGAGTTAGTTGAGGAAGAACCCAATCAAGAAATAGAGGAAAACCCACAGGATCTCTTCGAAGGCATAAGTGATGGTTCACCATTTCTTCTAGGTGAGGCTCAAGAAAACATTCAGCCTCAAAACCAGCCTTCACAAGAGAAGGATAATTGTTGTAGTATTATCCAAGGGAAGAGAAAAATGCCTCCTCCTTTAACTGAAGAGGAAATAAATCAGATGATAAACACACAGCCAACCTCTAAACCTTTGTGTGAAAAAAACATTTATGTTCCTCCTCCTACTAATGCCATCTACCATAAATCAGAAAGTAAACTTGTAGATTAGTTCAAAGAAGAACAAAATGGTAACACAATATGTTTGATTGGTGAAATTATTTATGTTTATGATTCTCCAAATTTTGATACATCTGATGATGATGATGTTCTCCAAACAAAATCTTACCTTGCAGAGCCATCAGCAGTTGATTTGTGGGATGAAGTTAACTATCATTAGATTGAAAGCAGTAATTAGCTAAGACAGGTCACCTATGACACTGATGAGGAAAGCCTTGAAATTTTAGAAGTAAGTGAAGAGTCTCTGACTCTTTGCTCTACTTCACTTCAGTCCATCAGAAATAGTTTTCATGTGATTGGAAATAAGCAGTCTTTCAGTTTTGATGATGAGGTTGGGAAAGCTAATGAATTTCTTGAACCAGTTTTCAATAAGAATCCTTTTCCTGAAATGGTTGAGGAAATCATTTGGGACATGAAATCCTCATTAACTCCATATTTGTAGCCACCCAATTCCATTGAATTACAAATTTCATATGAAGGCATAGAAGTTGATAATCACATCATAATTGTTGCACCACCTTCTCAAGAGGATATAATGCCAAAGAGTATCCCTTCTCATCAACATGATGACCTTCACATAGATTCCAATCCACTCAATAAAAACACGTCAACTTGGCAAGACGACTACACTACAATATATGATGAGTCTGACAGTTCAAGTCATCATGAGGAAGAGGAGTTTCTTTCCCAAAGGAGCCTCAATCATAGCCAAGCGGAAGAAGGAGTAGTCCTAGATGAAGCTTATGTCTCAAGTCCTCAAGATCAGGTATCATTCCAAGATCCATTTGTTGTTTTCCTTGAGAAATCTAAAAGAGGAGTGTTTTCTGCCAAGAATAGTTTGATGAAAGTTTTAAAGAGAATTTTAGGCACTACTGTTCAAGCACAAGTGAGATGCAAGTGGCCTTTTTATTTCTTCAGCATCCTCAAATATTTGAACCAAGTTCACCCATGGAATCATCTACTTCACTGGTTATATTGGAAAAGAGAGTTCACCAAAAAAATTTCTATCATGTATAGGTTAGATTAGGATAGATAGGTATGAAAAATAAGCTCAGCCCTATGAGCATATTTCTACCTTTAGTTTTAGATTATTTTGACCAAAAAGAGAGAAAAAGTAAAAAACAAAGAAAAAATGAAAAAGAGGGAAGATTTGAAAAGAAGGTACAGCCCCATACCCAAAAATAGTGATACTGAAAGTGTGGAAGTCTAAATGCCACTACTAGTGCAAAAAGAAATGTCTTGTTCAGTTATCTAGCCTAATCATAGTTGAACATGTTTTAAATTTATTGTTGATAAGTTAGTGAAAAGAATGCTGGTCAAATTATGAAAGCTTGACTTGTCGAAGAAAGTAGATTATGAAAGAAAGAATAATGGTTCCACATGCTCAAGATAGAACCAAAGAGGAATTTAGGGATGAATAGAAAGCTATGTATCTTAGCCCTGATTTTTCTAAATCTCATTTTGTACAAAAATAAACTTTTGTGTGCAGCTTGTTTTTATGCCACAATCCCATGATAAATCAAACTGTCTAATCCTGATTAGGTCATGTTTTCAATTTCATATTTTTTTCCTAGTGAATGAAATCCTATCAAACAGCTTAAGCTTGACAGTTTAATAGTATAGGTAGAGAATCAAAGGATTTCATTAGCTTAATATGAAATCCCGGAAGATATAAGTGTAGAAGTAGATAGTTTGTTTTTTCTTTCAAAATAAAATGTCAATGGGTTTGCCAGTTCAAGTGCACCTGAAGAAGAAAAAATGTTAAGCAAAGTAGGTTGGGTAGGTAAGGGTGAAGTTGAGCTAATCATGCTTTCAGATATTCAAATCACCATGTCAGGGAAGTAACAAATGAAAAGGAGAAATTTCCTCCCAATGAATGAGGCACTGGTCTTCACAAGCCATAGATCTGCAATTTTGGACACCTCCCGAGAAGGAGCTGCCCTCCCCAAATGGAGCCACTGTTATTCATCAGTAATTTTCACTTGTTTATATGACTACATTCTTTGTCCAGGTTTTCAAGAAACCAAATTCAAAGAATCATTATGTCTTCTAGAAATGTCCTCAGAGAAATGTTTCCACTATCCCTCCTCTCTTGTCTGCCACAATCAGATTGCTCATCCTGTCAAGACCCCATCCTAGAGTGGTAGGCCTTAATCTGTCGATGATCATTACTTCTGTCTATGGCATTCTACATCTAATGCATAAGCCTTCTTACTTCACAAATTTGTCTGGCCAAGTTTGGCCAAGTTTTCCCTCTTACTCTCCTAACTTCCCAAGTCATTGTTGATATCAAAATTATGTCTAGAAAACCCTTCAAAGTACCATAAAATGTCTAGGTTTATAGGTAGCTGGTGCATATGAGGATATCTAAAAACCTTGTGTCTTGTTCAAAAACTCTGTTTTTGAACCATCAGTCAAAAGCCCTTTCCTAAGCAACCTTGCAGACAAGTCAATTAGGTTTCCCTAGGTCATGCACCATCATTTTTATGCACTATTGTTTCACAGAGAATCAAGGGTAAACTCATGATAAACAAATATGAGGTAGTAATATTTATAAAATTAAGGTTCTTAAACAATATCCAAGGTGGTTCCTCCTGAAACAATAGTAAAATCTGCCAAGGCTAGGTCACCCTATCAAATACATCTCTGCAGGGATGTCTTAATGTTTGGCCTAAATCAAAACAGGGAAAAAGAGAGGCACCAAAGAGAAGTTTTAGTAAAATCAGTTGGCAGTTTGGATAAAGGTACAGTGAGCTGAATAGCACAGGAAAATCAATATTTTCTTTACAAATCAGGGATACCTAAAAATATCTCAGAATATCATCTACAGTGGTTAAAAGGCACAACAAACTGAAGGCTACTACAAAAGTCTTGATGTCATTATAGGAGGTAAATTACTGCTCATTCAAGAATCTGTGAAAAATCTCAGAGAATTTAGTGATATATCAAAAGCATGGCGCATTTTGGCAAATATATTATTAAGACAGCTTTTGGTCCTCAAAGCATGACTAGGGAAAGGGACAACTGCCTTTTCCTATGCCCCTGCAAACAAGACAAAGGCTGCCAGATGCACCATCAGATGAAAGATAGACTAAGACCACTATGAAGAGTACAGTCACACTGAAGAAGAAAAATAGCATGGCATGATTTGTTTGAAAATACAAATATCTGGTTATTAACCCACAGTGGAAATTTTTTTTGGAGACAATTTCAGAAATTTGGATAAAATGCAAATAGGCATGATGAGGTAAAAATGCAGCACCTCCTCCATAAACCACGTTTTTACCAGTCATGGGGAAATAAACTTTTGACAAGGCAAATCAACTTCAATTAGGAAAAAAGTGGTATATTTGGAAGTTAGACATCCAAATATTTCCAAATAACCATCACGGGGCCTTTTTTGACATCAGTAAGGCCTCCAAAACCTTGCTGGAAAAAGGCCTTTTTTGGTGTTGCGTGCCTGTAAGTGCATCCAGTGAAAATTTTAACTGGACGCTGCACCCCTGAAGAATGGCATTGCGCATTCTCTTTTCCACTCATCATGTAGACAGCACTCGGGTAGACGTTCCGCGCCCACCACTACGCACGTCGCACACGACCTCGTGCAGATAACACTCAGGCAGACGATGCACACCCACCACTACGCCTGTCGCACATGGCCTCATGTGGAAAGTGCCCGGGCAGACGCTGCGCACCCACCACTATGCCTGTTGCACAAGGCCTCGTGCGGACAGCGCCCGAGCAGATGCTACGCACCCACCACTATGCTCGTTGCACACAGCCTCGTGTAGACAGTGCCCGGGCCGATGTTGCGCGCCTGAAGGAAAAGCGCAGCACCACCCAGAAATTTACAGAAAAGGCCCAAAATTTGAAATTTTTTCCCAGAAGCTTCATTTTGCTATGAGCGCGTGTTTCAAGAGGTATTCTCCATAAATTTGCATCTCCTCCTCATGTTTTTAAATTGTAAAAATGCAAATTAGGGCTAAGTTTGTGTCAAAGACAGCTTGAGGAAAATTGGATAGAAAGATAGCCAAAAAGGAGACAGTAAAAATAGCAATAGAGATAAAAATGAAAATTAGGAAGAGAACAGAGTTTCAAGCGGTGACACCAATGGTGAGAAATGAGGACAAGATGTTGGGTCTCATGGTGAAGAAAAAGACACTAAAATCCTTAGAACAGACAGTGCCAAAGGAGAGGAAAATAGTGTTGATCATGTTACAAACAGTGATGGAGAAGATGAAGATATCCAAGGGGAAGATGAAAAAAACAGCAAAGAAAATGAAGACCAGCAAAGGGCAGCACAGTAAAAATAGCAAAGACACTGGTAGCCAAGGACAAAACAGTAGAAACAGTAGCACAGATAAAGATAAGAAGAAACAAGAAGACATTCATAGCAAAGAGGAAATTGATGAGGATAGTCCAAATACAGTTTTCAGAGTGGTCTTAAATGCACAAAGAAATGATGGAAAAAGTCCTAATAATGAGAACAGTCAAGACAGCAGAAAAAGGGTAAAGAAGTGGACAGTCCTAAAGAAGAAAATGTGTCAAACCTAGGCGCCTCCCATAATGCAGAAACAGAGTATGAAATTTTTGAAGGTCCTCATGGTGATAAGAGCATAAAAGGGTTGAAATTGATAATCAAAGGGACTGCAAACAGAAAAGTGACAAAGAGATACACACAGAAAACACTCTTGAAGAAAAAGACAGTCCTAGGGCTGTAAGTGATCAAATTGAGCAAGCCCAGTTTATGACACCTCTCATCATCCCTCATTACAAAGGTGGGAAACACGTTTTTTCTACCTCTCAAAGGCAATGTTCCATGCACTCCTCCTCAAAACAAGTAAAGGAAAAAACCACCAAAATGGTGAAGGGAAAAATTCTGAAGGCAGTGAACATAACAAAAGTGCAAATGATACAAGTTATGAAACAGAGGTTGGAATTAAAGATAAAGACCATAGGCAAGACAGTGAAAAAATTGGGTTAAATAATGAATAAGAAGACATTCATGAAGACAAAAATGTACCAAGCAATGATCAAGGCGCCTCTTACATTGTAAAGAAAAATGACTCGGCACTATGAACGAAGAAACTACTTTCCAAGGAAAAACTCAAAACTGCCCAAAATGAGGGCCTGGCACCAAAAGATGAAAAATACCAAGCTAGGCTTAGTATTTTGGCCCAATATTTTCTACAGGTCTCTAAGAACACTTGAGGGACCTAGTCACCAAATTTGAGCAAAATTGAACAAGTTTTGGTTTTTTGCAAATTTTTAAGCCTAGGAGCACACCACCCTGGACGCTGAGTTTTTTCTCAAAGAATCTTCAGCAGGAAAAGTTTATGTTTTTTTATTACTTAGCACTAGAGGAGTATTCTCATAAATTTTCAGTTCATTTGGATCTGTTTTGGTCCCTCAAAAGTTCCAAAAACAGCCATTTTTTTCACCTTTCTACCATTGTTTCTGAGCAGGTGTTACGCCCCCAGGTTTCTACACATTTTCCAATTTTTTAGCATCTTCCAGAGATAATATTGAAAAAAATCAAGTATATTTGGAAATTATACATCCATAACTTTCCAACGGGCCATCACGGAGCCTTTTTCGACATCGCAAAAGCCTCCAAAACTTTGCTGAAAAAAGGCCTTTTTTGGTGCTCCGCGCTTGGAAATTTTGCAAAAACAGAGATATATTTTTGCATTCTTGTGTGAGGACAAGGAAAATGTCTGTTAGGAAATTTATATCATGTATGTCAGAGCCTAAAATTCAATATTTTTTCTATTTTTGTCCGAAAATTATATTTTGAAGAGATATTTTATGCCTTGGACCTTGTAAGGCCTCAAGGGCAGTTTTAGATATTTTACTTTTGCCAATGGCCTTCTAGCTACTCTAGTGAGCGTTTTCTCCTCTTGGCTTATATAAAACATGAGGATTCATCGTAAAAATAGGTAGAAATTGACATGTTAAGAGCAATACATAGTTTTATGAGCTGGGAGAAAATACTGGTTTTATGAAGTGGATGAATGTCTTGCTTGGCTTGATGGTGGACGAGCATTGTGTGCAGGATTCCATAGCTTGGTAAATGGTGATTTTTCCTTGATTTGTTTTTGTCTTCTTGTTTTCATTAATGTTTCATGCTTCTTATTTGTTGTATATCAGAAAATTATAGGTTGATATATGCTCATGGAAGCACCTCAAACCTCTTGTTTATTACAGCTTTGATGTTTTCTTCTTCTTGGTCATTATAAGGAATTCTTAACTTCTCTTTAGGTCCACCAAGAAATTTTCATTTGTTTCATTAATGGTCAGTATGTTAACTATCAAATCTGAGTCAAGGTATGCCCTGCTTATTTGATGTTCTCAAAACTCTATTTTTGAAACCTTTCTATGAAATATTGATTGCATAGGTTAAGTCAAAGAGGTATCGTTCGATCTTGCCCTTTGTCCATGCTTACCAACTTGTTTCAGAGTTCCCGATAGTTTGATATATGTTGTTCAGGACTTCCCTCTTCATATATTAAGTTATTTTTTTATCTTATATGTTTTCCCAATAGCTGAAGGTGAATTTCTAAAGTTAGGAGTTCTTATGCTTCTATGTCTCACCTGAATGTTTATCTTTCATGTTTATCATTTTCAGTATTGTTCATAGAGATTAATGGTTTGCCCTACCTCATGAGTATTTTCTTTCAAACTATATATGTTTAATATTTATTCGTTTTTCACAGAATTGATGTTTATTTCACCTCATACCTCACCCAAAGGATCCATTAACCTTGCTAAATCGGCCCTGTAGTACACCTTGTCCATCATTTAGACATCCTTGACTTTATCTGACCCCATAGCCATATTTATTTAATGAAATCTCTTTCCATTTTTCTTACTTGATCAGTTTTACCTCAAAAGACCAAAACACACCAAAATATACTTAAAAACTAGCCTAAAATCAAACATACAAGGAGAACAAGTTCACACCCTTCACATAATAGAGAGAGCCCTCTCTGGGTCCAGGAAGGATAGGTCCTATGACTCCAAAGATTGGTCTGATGTTACCCTGTAATTTGGTTTTTCAATCTGCCAAATTACGGGACTCCAACACAGAGTTTCCTAATTTCAAGTTTTTGTAAACATGAAACCATTCTTATTTTACCTCTTCTGATTGGCATTTTATCAGCCTATTATTCCATATGAGCCTTGGTTTTCTCATTCCAACATTACCATCTCCTTGGCCAATCATACGCCTTCACTTGATTGTTTTACCCATTCCTGAGGAACCGCTGCAATGAGTGGTATTGTTAGCTTGCCTCTTGACCTTTATTTTTTCTGGGAAATTCCACCATCACTGGAACCAGTTGCTACCCTTAATACCACTCGTTCCTCCAAGAGGTGTCATCTTTCAGCTCTTTTTTGACTCTCTAAAACTAAAAATATTTTCGAGACTCTTTTCATTTTGAACTTGTTAAATGGCTGCGCAACGATATCTACCTAGTATATGTCTACCCCTCTTTCGAGTTGGGATGGATTGTTTATGAAAAAGGAATACCTTTGCCTATCGCGACTAAGAGGTTCTCTCAGACATATTTTTCTACCTTTTCGGATCTGTGAGACTATTTACGAAAAAGGACCTACTGGAGTTTTCTTTTCTAATTCTTTTCAAAATCTCTAAGCATGAAAATATGTCGAGTTATTCCTTTTTCAGACTCATCAAAACCTAAATGACATCAGAAACCATCACCATGACGTTACCGAGTTCCTCCTTCCTAGACCTTTTAAAATTTACTATGATGGATTTGTTCGAAGGACAAACTTATATAACAACCATATGCTATCCTCTTCAAGCTTGTGTAAAAATAAAGAGGTACTCACTAGAAATGGTGGAGGGAAATGGAAGTTATTCATCAATTGTGTTGGCAGTATGTCACTCTTGAACATGACACTTATCTGCAGTTTGTGTCAGGTTGGGATATCTTACTTTTGTCACTTTGCCTCCATGGGTTTGGGAAATCTGTTTGCCTCTCATTTGATTACCAATTTTTTCAACATGACCTCTGATCCTATTTGAGTCAAATCCTACCAAATTCCAGAGTCGTTTCACCGATATGTTCAAGAGAACATCCTTCTGCAGTTTGTACATTCCTTGATCCTCTGTTTTAGTCTTGGTTAACACTCATATTATATTCTTTGTTTCATGTCGATGATGTGGGATTCATTATGACCCTCCTTCGACGGATCGCTTCCTGTCGACTTCAGCTCATTATCTAGGAATTTGATCTAGAGACTCCTTTCTGGTACCTTAGAGCTTGCATGCCCTAATGGAAAGTTCTTCGCATTCGATGACAGGTTCACATCAATAGCCTTCAGTCAGGTGATTTCACGAGTGTTCGACTTCAAATCATTGTTCGCATTCTGTGGATTGTACATGTTGTACCTTGAGAGCCATTGTCATTATTGGTGGTTTCTTTCATGCCTGTTAATAGCTTTCATCATTGGCTAGTAATCAGGTGACTTTCTTGCATGTTCGACTTCAGCTCACATATTCACATGCTTGAAATTGTATTTGATCGGGTCGTGATGGAGCACAAGACCCTGTATTTAATTCGCTAGAGTCCACTGTTGTGAGGCAATATGATTTTTCCATAATTAGATACATGTTTCTTTCAAATGGATGGTTGTGACCATAGCATGAGCCTATCTGAGATCCTTCTTAGATGGATGGCTACGACCATACCATGGTTTGTCTTACGGATGGCTACTTCCATACCTTGATTCATGTATTTTCATCATTGATATCAGTTATGTATATGTATCTATGCTTGATTTTTCGGTCTTCCAACGGAAGTGTCTGGTTCCTTGCACGTACTTGTAAAGCATTTCACCCCACACTTATGTTTGGACTTCATACTTTAGGGGGCATCTTTTACACAGTAATTTTTCACTGTCCTTGTACTCCTAGTTCCTTGATCCTAGAGGACCCATACAATGACCCTTGTGTACTTTCCAAGCATGGAATACATACCCCTGAATCACATTTTGTCTGCCAAATCATCTCCCTTTACAACTTTTCTAAAATATCCCTGTAAAAACTTGGTTTTCAAGGCTGGCGCTTTCTCTTAGTGTTTGACCTGCACTGATAGAAGATATTTACACTGAGGCCCACGCCGATTGGCGCCCTATCTTAATGTTGGACCCGCGCTGACCCTCTTTTGGAAAGTTTTTTAAATGGAAAGGAAGCTTCAGCGACTAGAAGCTTCGTGAGGCGGCAAGCTGGAAGTTTTTTTCGAGGATATGGCTGAGGAATTCCCCTTTGGGCTTCTTGTTCCCAAGAAATAGGAACTACTCCAAAGGATAAGCTCTTTTCCCATTATTTGAGGGCCCATAACCTCCTCCTCCATTATTATATAAGGAGACCCCCTTCAGCTCTACAACCTTAGTTAGTGATGATAGAAAGGAGAATCAATTATAGCTTTAGGAGAATAGTGTAGAGTGGGATTTTTTTTGTGTGTTGGGAACATAGTGAGATCTTGGACCTTTGTGTGTGAGGGTGTTACAAACGTGCTTGGATACGGACCTGCCAAAGGAGAGCCTCAACATCAAGGCTTGGTTGTAAACTCCCCTTGTCTTTATCATAATAAAATGCATTTGATGTTTATCTTCCACTCTTGTTTACATTTATAATGATATTTATAACATTCCTTGCTCAGTTATATAGATTGTAATTGTTTTATGTTTTTCGTGGTTTTATGCTTGTTGTGGTGTCTTCACTATCTGTACAGGTAATCAAACGTTGGTAACAGTGTGTATCGAGCTTGAGTAGAGTGATGTATCAAGAAGCCTCGACAAAAGACGACGACATAGCATCAGAATGAGGTAGGTCATCTTCCTTGCTCTGAATTTCATTCACAATCTAGGAAGGTAGATGTTATTATGTTCCCGTAGTTACTAGACCCACCCTAGGGCTAGAGGGATTGCCTCTATTCGCAGAGGGGATTGTGTTGTTGATATGTTCAAGAGAATTTTTCCTCTGTAGTTTTCAATCTTCCTCTGATTCTTTGTTGGTCTTGATTCACTATCATTATGTTCCTTTGTCTCGTGTCAATGATGTGGGAAACATTATGGCCCTCCTTCAACCAGGTCACTTCCTGTCGACCTCAGCTCATTATCCAGGAAGTTAATCTAGAGACTCCCTATCGGTATGTTGGAGCCTGCATGCCTCCATGGCTAGTTCTTCACATTCAACGACAGGTCCACATCATTGGCCTTTGATCGAGTGATTCTTCGGGTGTTCGATGCCAGCTCATTGTTCACATTCTGTAGATTTTACCTACTATACCTTAAGGACCATTGTCATTATTGGTGGTTTCTCTCGCACTTGTTAATAGCTTTCATCATTGGCTGGTAATCAGGTGATTTTCTTGCATGTTCAACTTCAGTTCATATATTCCCATGCTTGAATTTGTACTTGTACAAGTCGAGATGGAGCGCAAGACCCTATATTTTGTCTGATAAAATCTAGGTTGTGGGATATTATGATTTATCTTGACTTTATTACATGACTCTTTTGATTGTATGGTTGCGACCATAACTGAGTCTATTTTTTAAACCTTACTACTGGATGGTTACATCCATGCCATGGATCTCAGCTTACATGTACTCTATTATGGATGGTTGCGCCCATCCCACATGTTCATGTCTTAGAGATATCAGTTGTACTTGTCATTTCAGGTCTTCGATAACGGTGTTTGGTTCGAACGCATTCTTGTAAATCATTTCACCCCTTCCTCTCTCTCGGACCTCATGCTTTAGGTGTCATCTGTTACACAACATTTTATCTCTGTCCCTGCAATCCCCATAACCACGCATTGGAGGCTCATTTCAGTGGTCAAAATAAAGTTTCATGCCTTGAAAATACCGTCATTGCATCCCTTATCATGAGTCTAACATTCCTTCTATTGAGTATTTCCTGAACATACCACCAAAAACCCTTGTTTTTTCCTTAGTGCTGGTAGTCAGTTATGCCCTCACACTGATGAGGCAGATTAAAATTGGCCCCCACGCTAGCTAGCGCTCTATCTCAGTTAGCCACCCGCGCCAATCTTTTTATGGAAATTTTTATAAAAATAGAGGTGAATTTTCGATCACAACAACTTCGTGGATGAGTCATGGGGAGTGGTTCGACTGAATAACCACGGCCTTCCTCCTTTGGCCTCTTGTTTCCACCTTTTGGGGAAACCTCCCAAGGGATAATGCCTCCCTTCCACTATAGTAGGGATCCCAACCTCATCCTCTCCCTCTATAAATATATCCATCCTCTATTGTTGAAGCTAGCTGAAATGAAGATAATACATCAGAAACGTTGGAGAGATGGAACGGAAGAGTCCCTCATTGAGAGATATTAGGCTTGTGCCTTCATCCCGTCTAAATTCCCTGACATTCGTCGAGACGTGCTCCAATCGAACCCCACTGAAGGAGGTTTCGACGACAATGCTTGGTTGTAACTCTTTCTTCTATTTAATACATATGTATCACTATTTTCTGGTTACCATTTTGCATTGATGTGTTCTATTTGATGCAATATGCTTAACCCTCCTTGACAGATTAGTAATTATGAATGAGTTCATTTTTTCGTATGCTACTCTCATTTTTTTATCTTGTGCAGGTATCCAAGCATCACTGCAAACTGTTCATGATTTTCCGAGGCAGGAATTGAGAGGCCACCACTAAAACAACTACGACGATAGCGTTGGAATCTAGGTAGGTCGATCTACTGCATCTATTTCATTCAGAAATTAGGAACCTACAGTCCTATTGTTTCTAGACCCACTCTCGGCTAGAGGGATTGTCTCTGTCCACAGAGAGGATTTACCTTCATATAAAACACCTCATGATCTAGGTGGCTCTAGAAATGCTTAGAATTTCAGAAGTAGCTTTGGAAAAGGCTTGAAAAATAAAGTCTTCAAAATGTATCCAAAAAATACCAAGTCATAGTGTTTGTCATTACGATTTCGGTGGTGCACACGACATTCGAATATGAGTCTGTATGGCCAACTTATAGCTCTTTAAATTTTAACAAGACATGGAAGGAAAAAGGGGGGCCCACAGTATGCCACATTGCAACCATGTCAACAAGCGAGATGGACATGGCAGCCCCAAGCGAGACGCACATGGCAGCCCATCAACCATTGACACATGGCACTCCATCATTGGCTCCTTGCCCCTACAGAAAATAAAAAATATAATAATTAAAAATAACCATATAAAAAAATTCATTTTAATATATATATATATATATATATATATAGTCATTAAATAAAATATAAAACAAACCATGTTTATTAAACAAACATATTAAACAACAAAATCACATATTAAGAAATCCAATGAAATAGTGAAATAGTTATATGGGACTTTAAATATAGGGTTCATAACCCACTTAACCAATGTATTCAAACACCTACCATATATATATATATGGTCCAACAAATTATTTCAAGTCAAAATTATAACCTGTGGTCATAAAACATGGGCCATGGTGGGAAAATGATGCATTAACCATATGTAAGTCAATGGGTGGAGTGATATGATAAACTAGTTCCACATGCAACAAACAATGGATGGTAATATCATAATGGTTCCAACAAATAGGTGAGCATTCTTGTAACCATGCCATATAAATGTTATGGAAAAATCATCTCATGCAGTGGTAATGGAGTCAACATGAAATGGTTAACAAAATGTTACAATGGGTTTTATTAATATAAGAATTTCAAACTTATAATAACCAACATACACCAAAAATTGATGGGTACATGAGTTGGAACTCGTGACCCATCCACTTGAAAACAACTTTACAACGCCCCACCAACCACGACGTGAGAGGGACAATTGTTGTTAACTTCGTGCTATATTGTTTACTTATCGTTCATTTGTGAGCCAAAGGGAGTGCAAGACGGACAAAGGAACCGTGAATTGAACCGAGAGCGTGATGGGAGCATGAACATTACTGTTGGAACCATGAATAAGGAAGAACTATGTTGGAATGAATTTCAAGATAGATTCTCAGGGAATATTTGCAAGAATATTCTTTGATGCATTAAGGGATCTAAAATATTCCACGGAGGGAAATTTTTCACAGTGACAAAATGATGTCAACTTTATAGTCAAAAAAACCATAATTTCGCAAGGAACATAATGGTGTGTTTTGTTTCCTCATATGAGCAACAGAATTTCATGCAGTCAGTAGTTAGGAATATTTTAATAATTTTAAGGAATATAAAAGATTCCCTTGGAGACTGGTTTTTGAGAGAGGTTGAATTATGCAGACTTTGTAGTCATTTTTCTTAGAATTTCGCAAGGAGAGCAATGGTGTGCTAAGAATTCTCATCCGACCAAGGGATTTTTCTACCATATCCAAGAAGGAATGTTTGGGGGAACCTTTGAGATTCCCAAAGATTCATATTTTGACGATGTCCAAAATGGGCCAAGTTTATAGTCATTTAACACGATTGTGGGCTACGAATTCAATAGTGAAATCCATTTCATTAGCAGAGGTTTTCATTTTCAGGCCATCCCTGGAAGTGGGGGTATATGATGCAATGATGCCATGTGTTTATTTTAATTTGTCGAGTTAATGATTTTGTTGTTGAGATCCTTATGACCGCTATGTGGAAGGATACTTGTATGCCACGTCATGTGGGAATTTATTAGCTTTTCATGTTAAATGAGAGCCTATTTGAGTGAGAGTTCCTATAGGAAAACATCTTGTGAAGATACATGACACCATTGTTGAGGGAATTTATCCTTGTAGTGACAAATAATGTACTATGTACCCATCATTATCTTGCAGCATTTGATGAAGCGGCCTACCACGCTTAACGTTGGTCCTAGATATGTAACCTACACTAGGTGAGTTTCGTTATCAATGTGTGTGTGTGCTTTAATTTGATCGTTGTATTTATGTTTCTTCTTTACAAGATGCACATGTGGATTTTAATAATCTTTTATATGCAATTGTGATAACATCCCAAAAGTAAAATATATTTGTTAATTCCAATAGCTAAAGATATCTAGATCAACTAGCATCAGAGTGGTCTTCTCGCTCATCTGAAGTGTGAGTGTGAATGATTGTGTTGGCATTATAATGTAATATGTTGTCCTTGATGGAAACCTACTCGATGAGTTTCATTTTGATATAAACCTATTTTTTGAAGATGTAAAATTGATGTATCTACAGTTCAGTTCAGATGTGACAAAAAAAGGAATTCTAGTCAGTGACATAGTAATGATGAAGGTAAAATTTGAAGATGTATATGCAGGTTTTGATGAAGGGAACCTACGTGTATGCACAGGTTTGATGAAGGGAACCCAAGTATACTTACAAAATTAGTGTATACGCAGTTTTGGTGAAGAAAAGTCGTGTGTACAGGCAGGTACAAAGAAGAAAAGTCACGTATGTGTTGGCACATGAATTTTAACCATGCCAAGGGTCTTTACCATGGTATTAGCCCACAATATTGAGTGCAGTAATGACTATTTGATCCCATCCAAGAACACCACCGACTCTTGTGTGGTTTTTGTCTCATATTATTAGCTAAGGCTCAAACTATATGTTATGAAACCAGCTCCAAAAATAAGAGAAAAGAGAGATAAACGCCTTAGAAATCAACCACTTCGAGGCGGCAACCTCTAATACATTACATAAATGAACAATTATTTGATGATACAAATGACCAAAACCCCCTTCTATATATAAGAGTCCATGGGGCCACAATATAATCCTACCCGACCTAACAATAATAATGTAAGGGCACAATAATAACAATATTGGGGTTACAGGGGTACAACAATAACAATAAGGGGGATACATTAATAAAAATAAGGGACTAAACTAGTAATATAGGGACCTAACATGCCCCTCTCCTTCAAAAAAGTGTTGTCCTCAACGCTTGAGTAGCTCTAGGTGCTTCCGTATAAAATTATCATCCTCCCATGTATAATCTTCAGTGATTAAGTTCTTCCACTTGATGAGATACTCTGAAATTGATCGATTTCGTAGTTGTCGAGTTCTTTTTTCCGTGATCGCTTCAGGTTCCAATATGATTTTTCCTTCCTCATCAAGTTCTAAAAATATTGTTTGAACTAGAATATTTTCACCTATAACCTTCTTTAAGCATGAAACATGGAAAACTGGATGCACTTGCTAAGAAGCAAGAAGCTCCAATTTGTATGCCATAGTACCAATATTTTGCAACACCTTGTAAGGACCATAGTAATTTGGCGATAATTTATTATCCTTCTTAGCTTGCTTGAGGGAAATTTTTTTGTATGGTTGTAGTTGTAAAAATACCCAGTCTCCTACATCAAAACTTCTCTCGCTGCGATGTTGATATGCTTGTTGTTTCATTTGAATTTGTGAGAAATTTAGGTTATCCTTTAAAAGTTGGAGAACTTCTTGTTGATGCTCAATGTGATCTTCTACTACTTGAACCTTAGAATTTTCTCTTAAAGATGATGTGATGGACGGTGGATGATATCCATAAAGTTCCATAAATGGGGTCATTTTTGCTGCAGTATGGAAGGAAGTGTTATACCACCATTCAGCGAGAGGTAACCACTTGACCCATTGTGTTTGTTTATCATATACAAAACAACAAATATATCCTTCCAAACATTTATTCACTATCTTAGTTTGACCATTGGATTGAGGATGATAAGATGAGCTATGAGCTAATTGAGTACCCAAACAAGAAAATAAGTCCGTCCAAAAATTTCTAGTAAAAATGGGATCTTTGTCGCTCACAATAATCTTTCGGTTTCCATGTAGCTTTTGAATTGTGTCCATAAATGTAGTAGCAACTGTACTTGCTTTAAATTGATGAGATAATGCACAAAGTGTGCATACTTGGTAAGTCTATAAACTGCCACCATGATGACACTCTTTCCTTCAAACTTAGGTAAACCTGTGATAAAATCCATTGAGATCTCCTCCCAATGTTGACTTGGAATAGATAAATTTTGTAGAAGACTCGGGGTCTTAATTGTCTCAACTTTAGTTTGCTGGAAAACCAAACATTCTCCCACAAATATTTGAATATTAGATTTAATACCATCCCAAAAAAATACTTTCTTCACCCTATGGTATGTTTTTAAAAATCTTGAGTGTCATCCTAAAGGAGAAGTGTGCAATTCCAAAAGAATATTTTATTTTAGTTGGGAATTCTTACAAAGATATAAGTGATACTTCTACCACAAGGAATCATTTTTCCAACTAAATGTATCAGCTGTACTAGGATCTTGCTGCAACTTTTGAATGAGTCCACACTTCTTCGTCCTTCTTCCATTCATCCCTTGCTTCGATTATCCAATCTGGTTGGATAATAAAATGGCACAAATCAATGCTTCCACCTCTTCATTCTTTCTTGAGAGTGCATCTAAAACAACATTTAGCTTCCCTTTTTTGTAGATTATTTCAAATTCATAACCCAACATCTTTTTGACCCATTTTTATTGCTCTTCTAAAGATAGTCTTTGTTCCAAAAATTGTTTAAGACTATCATGATCATCTTTTACCTTGAAGTGTCTTCCCATTAGGTAAGGTCACCATTTATTTAGTGCATGTAGTATTGCTAACATTTCCTTCTCATAAATAGCTTTCTGTAAATACTTTCCTTTGATTGGAAAAATTTCAAAAGAAATGGGTCTTCCTTCTTACATTAAAATAGCACCAATTCCATTTCCTAAGGCATCACATTCAGCAATAAAGGTTTTGGTGAAGTCTGGCGTAGCTAAGACCAGTGCTAGGCACATTGCCTGGACATTTAAAACCAGTTAGATTGCTTAAGTCCATGGGGATGAATTCTTTTCTTAATATTTAATGGAGGTGCTGCTATTCTCCCATAATTCTTAACAAACTTGTGATAATACCCTGTTAACCCAAGAAATCCTTGCAACTGCTTTATGGTTGTGGGGACTTTTCATTCCTTAATGGCTTTAATTTTGTTAGGGTCTACCTTAACACCCTCGTGAGATACAATATGACCCAGATATTCCACCTCTTGTACTCCAAAAAAACATTTGGATGTTTTTGCATATAATTGTTTCTCATGCAATAGTTTTCACACCCTATCAACATGTTGAACACGATCATTCCAAGGCCTGTTGTAGATTAGTATATCATCAAAAAATACTAGTAAAATTTTTCTAAGGAAGGGTTTGAAAATGGAATTCATCAACCCTTGAAATGTAGAAGGTGCATTGGTAAGGCCAAAAGGCATGACCAAAAATACATAATGACCCTCATGAGTTCGAAATGTTGTTTTTGGAATATCTTCAGTCTTCATTCTAATTTGATGATATCCTAAACGAAGATCCAACTTGTTAAAATAATTTGCTCCATGTAATTCATCAATCACCAGAATGGGAAATTTATCTTTAATGGTGAGCATATTGAGCTCCCTATAATCAGGACACATGCGCCATGATCCATCCTTCTTGTGTACCAATACTACAGGGGCAGAGAAAGAACTTTGACTAGGTTGAATTATACCCGCCTCTAACATTTCTACAATCATACGTTCAATTTCGCTCTTTTGGACATAAGGATATCTATAAGGCCTGATGTTTGGAGGAACACCTCCTGGAATCAAATTAATAGAATGATCATGATCAAGAATAGGTGGGAGTCCTTTGGGAGTTTCAAATACCTTGGAATGATTGTCCAAGACTTTTTAGAGATCTGCAGAAATAGATGATTTTGATGTTGGAACTTCTAGTGAGCATAATTGTGCAATTACGCCTCGTTGTTCTTTCTTCAGAAAATTTTTCATGACATTAGAGCTTATTATCTTTCTCGGCTTCCCTGTGATACCCCGTAATTTGACTTCCTTTCCTTCGAAAAAAAAATCAAGAAAAGTTCTTGAAAATTAAAAGCTACCATCCCCAAAGATTGTAACCATTATACTCCTAGTACAACATCAGCACCTCCCACTGGACTGGAAAGAATTGGACTATTCAATACATATTCCCCCATGGTTAGCTTGATATTATGGCATTTTCCAGAGAAATTTATAGTTCCTCCATTTGCAACCATCGCTTGACATTCTGGTGCTGGGTATAGGAAACAATTCAATTCCTTGGCTACCTTACAATGAATAAAATTATGGGTAATACCCGAATCAATCAACACTATTACGTTTTTCTTCTTGATATGTCCTTCTATCTTGAGAGTTTGAGGAGTGGTAATTCCTGCCAATGAATTACACGATATGGTTGGACTCACTTCTTCCTCTTATAGGGTTGGTTCCTGGTGTATATCCTCTTCTTTTGAAGATTCTTTTTCATTTTCTTCTTCCTCTTCACAATCTATGTAAAATAATTTATTCTCAGCACACTTCTGACCTTTAGTGTATTTTTTATCACAACTGTAGCAAATCCCTTTTTCTCTTTTTTCTTCCAATTGTTGTGGTGTCAACCTTGTAGGTTGTGGAAGTCTAGGAGTAGCAACACTTCGATCTTTATATATGTCAATGGTAGGCTTCCTTGTCGCCGTGATTTTACATTCAATTTTTCTTGCCAACCTAAATGCCTTTTCCAATGAATCAAACTTCATGTTGGATGTTATCGCTTAAAGTCCCTATGAAGACATCAATACTATGTTCCTCTGGAATATCAGTTACCCTTATATTCAATTTTTGGAAGTCCTCAATGTGCTCCACCACTGAACCCTTTTGTTTGAGATTTATCAATTGGCTAAATAAGGTGTTATTTTTGTATCCTCATAATGTGCTATCATTTCCTTTGTAAAATTTAACCAAGTGACAATTTTTTTATGGGAGCAAAGCCATTGATACCATACAAATATATTTTGTTCTAAATGTAAAGTTGAAATTCATAACTTTTGTGTGTTTTTCACATTATTGAGATCAAAATATTGCTCCATCTGTAGTATCCATGTTATGGGATCCTTTCCATCAAACTTCCTCATATCCATCTTTGGAATATGGTGGTTCTTCCATCCAACATTAGAGTTTATGAAATCACGATTAAAATTTATTTTGTTCTCATCATGGGTTTTCTCTACTATATTTTCGCCATTAGGAAACATTTCTTGTATCAACTTTTCCAAACCTTTGATGTCTACTTTTAGATCATTCTTCATGATTTCCATGTTTTCTTTCATTTTTTCATCGATCTTAGCTTTCATGTCATCCATCTTAGCTTCCATGCCAACTTCCATGCCATCTATATTAGCTTCAAAACCATTCATCTTAGCTTCCACGCCTTTATTCAAACCATCCATATTAGTTTCCATGCCTTCTTCAAAACTTCAATTTCATTTTTTTTTCTCTTTGCGATAGCGAAATTTGGTGCACTTGCTCTTGTAATTTTGATATCTCATGTTGCATTTCTTTGTCTTCATGAGTCATAGTAGAGCCTTCTAAAGGCTTAATGGGTTTTGAATTCTTTTTAGGGGGGGAATTTTAGAACCCAATACTGATATATATTCTTCAATATTCTCTTGGAATAAATTCAAACTAATTTTTTCAAACGAGACTTATGTAATTCGAAAAAAATACACACCTTTTTCTTTCTTTTTAGGAGCTCAATATTGAAACTAAATTATCTCTGTGATTTCAGATCTTCAATATCTGAAATTTTTCCCTACAGTATCCCTCTGAATATTCTTTCAAATTCCATAGGTCTAACCTAATTTGGATTCTTCAAGACAAAGTTATGCCAAATCTCCCACAATGACCTAATTATGGACTAGTTCAGTAGAGCGACCTTGTATGGCTTGCTATGTGTCACTGTTTCCTCCTTTGGCTCCGAAATTCATATATAGGAAACAACAATTTCTGTACTTGTGGCCACTTTTTACATAATTCCAATCCAATGCTCAAAGAGAGAGTTATGATGATTTTCCCACGGTCACCTATTTGAGATGAAATTCGGGAGCCTAAAAAATCCATAACTTCCACAAACCCTATCTCCGAAAATATTGTGAATCAAGCACTAAAATTTTTCCACGATTTTCCTCACAATTGCGGCTTCACTCTGTAAAAATTTCAGCTTCTGAACCTTCATAGAAAAAATTTTATAGCGAAAATTTCATGATGACCTGTTTGGAGCAACGAAACCCTATAATCCAAAGCTCTGAAACCAAATGTCATGAAACCAACTCCAAAAATAGAATAAAATAGAGATCAATGCCTTAGAAATCAGCCACTTCAAGGGGGAAACCTCCAATACATTACATAAATGAACAATCCTTTGATGATACAAATGACCAAAACCTCCTTATATATATAGGAGTCCATGGGGCCACAATATAATCCTAGCCGACCTAACAATAATAATGTAAGGGCACAGTAATAACAATACTAGGGTTACAGAGGTACAACAATAAAAATAAGGGGGCTACACTAATAACAATAAGGGAATAAACTAGTAATATAGGGACCTAACACTATATAAGGAGGAGAAGATCATAGTGCAAGAGTGTGCATGTGAATGAGAATTGAATCAATATATATTTTGAAGTATATCTGCATGGATTGGACTATATTCAATAGATATATCTGATATTTTGATGCACTCATGAATACAATAATGAATTAGGAACTCGAGACCTGAAATTACTGTGTATTTGCATGATCGGTTTATGAGTTGTTTAGATCTCTGGTCTGGTGTATAATTGTTGAAGTAAATGATATGATCTAAGAAAATTTTCTTCTTTGAAGTGTTACGTAGTCCTGTAATTTTTACAGATATATATGTTGGTTTGTCGCAGTGAAAGTGTGTATACTAGCGGGTTCGTTTATGAAAAAATGGCGTATGGAAGTTAGTGTTTTTCTTACGATTGCTAAAGAAAATGTCTAATCATTTATGTTGTGTTTATGTTATCTTTCAATTAAGTCTTCATGTAGATCTGGATTGGTTGAATATTATTTATACTAGTAATTGATCATCAATAAAGATGATCATTGTCTGGTTGATTGAGAATTATGGATGTTGCTAATAGAATAAGGGTTTTATAAATATGACAAAGTATGTCAGAATGTCTCTTATTTGTTCTGAGTATGTTCAAATACCTAATTTCAATATATAAAGATATATACGTAGGTTGCTCCACAGAAAAGCATGTATACACATAGGTTACCATAAGTAAAGTAGTGTATACATTCTATGAATGATCAGGTTTGAAGTTAATTTTGCCTGTTAATACAGAATTCTGGGTTTAATGACCTGGTCTAGTTAGAATGATTTCACCGTTCTATTTGAATATTGGTTGTTGGTTATTAAGATAGTTTTAAAAAGGGTGTTGTGTTGAAGTTTTTGGATCCAGTGTGAAAAAATATGAAACATGGTCTGCAGTGGTTCTGAGGGCAAAAGCCTTCATTGTGGAATTCGAAGCTTCCTACCAATAGAAGCTGATGATTAGTTCAGGGGGTTGAAGCTCCCTTCCAGCAGTGGCTGGTAAACGAGATCAAGGGGTTGGAGCTCCCTTCCAATAGTAACTGGAAAATGAGAGAAGGTTGCAACCTTCTGCAGGTGGGTGCCTACGTACTGGTATGAGTCTACATCGATACAACATTGTAAGTAGTTTTCTATATAATAAATATTGAAGACAGAGATAACAACAGTGGTGGTTTTTTCCTGACTTGGGTTTCCACCTTAAAATCTTGGTGTTCATATGTGATGTCTTTTGTGTGATGATTTACTCTGTTATTACTGAACATATCTACTGCTTAAATGTCTTATGCATAAATGATGATCTGGGATAAGTAAATATTTATTTGAACATTAAAGTTATCTAGGTATACACATGTTTTGTTTACAAAAGCCATGTGCATACGCGAGTTGGACTAATTAGAGTCATGTATATAAATCAGTAAAATGAAAGCAAAAGATTTTGGTTATTGTAAATACTGATTCACCCCCCTCCCCTCTTAGTATTTTTCCCAACAATTGGTATCATAGCAGGTCATTATGAAGAAGCTTAATCGCTAGAAGGAATATCATCCAAGATGAGAAATCAAGATGGAACAACATCTATCAGACCACCACTCTTTAATAGAAACAATTTAATATTCTAGAAGAAAATAGAAAAATATTATCTTCAGCCTCTTGGAGCAGATGTTTGGGCAACAGTTGAAGGTGGTTACCAATATCCAACTACAATTCCAATAGATCGAGGAGCAAGGAAGAAAAATGAAACCAACGCAAAAGTTTCCAATGCATTATTGGGAAGTCTAACTAAATCATAATTTTTCAATGTTATGTAGTTAAATACAACAAAGGAGATATGGGACAAAATCATTTTGAGCTATGAAGGTGAAGCCAAGGTAAAAAGTGTTAAACTCCAATCTCTTAGAATTCAATATGAAAATATCAAAATGCACAATGATGAAAGTATTACTAGTCTCTTTTTATGTCTATATGATATCATAAATCGTATGAGAAATCTGGGTGAATACATAAGAGACACAACTCTAGTAGATAAAATATTAAGATCTCTTAACTCCTAAATTATGTCAAAAGTGTCTGCTCTTGAAGAAAAGAAAGATCTACATACCCTTACTGTTTTTCAACTTCATGGGATCTTGATTGCTTTTGAAATGAGAAAAGGAGGTTTGTCTAAAGTCAAAGAAGTTGCTTTTATACCTACTCCAAAAGGAAAGGACAAGGAAGAACAAAATGAATCAGGGTATGCGTCAAAAGATGATGAGGTAAATTTTATAAAGAAACTTCAACTTGGCATTGGAAGGTTCATAGGTCAGATTCCATTCAATTTTTTTTCTTGTGGGCGAGTGGGTCATTATTTTTCTAAATGTGCTCATACAGATAATCATGATAAGGGAAAGGAATTAGAAAAAGGAAATAGGAGATGGTTTTTCAATATAAAAAGTTACTATAATCAAGAATATCGTGATGGCTTGTCAAATAGTGAATAAGGAGAATCTAATCAAAATATTAGACTACTCATGGCATTTGAAAAGGACACTAGTGAACTAAAGATACCTTTATGGATTCTTTAGAATACAATGATTTTCTTGAAGAAATAACTCAACTCAAAATATGCTTGGAAGAGAAAAAATATCCATAGATACTCTAAACAATCAACTCATATAAAAGGAAAAGCACAATAAGAAATTAGAATGTGAAATAGTAAGTATAAGAAAGGAACTTGAGAAAGTAAAAACTCTAAATCTTAGATTTGCTAAAGGATATGAAACCTTAGATGAAATTATCAAGGTTCAACGCTCTCCTCTTGGGAATATAGGTCTTGGATATATTGGAGAATCTTCTCAGTCAAAAAAATCCTCAGCTACAAGCTATCTAAATGCAGCAAAAGCCAGCCAACAAAGTTTTGTGACTCGGCAAAAGAACAAAGGCAGTGTCTAGGTAAAGCATGATCATTCAAATCCAAGGATGAAAAATAACAAAAATATCAGTCAAAAGGTAAACAACACTAGAAGCTTCTATGATGACAAAAATTTCTTCTTTAATGGAGAATTATTTTCATGTCATAATTTTGGTCACAAAGCTGCTCAATGTGTTGCATGCAAAACCATCATGACCAAAGAAGCAAGAAAGCAAATAAATGAGATAGGAATAAAGAATAATACTTATAAAAAAATTCTCCTCTTTAAGACAAAATTGAATATTCATTTTGCAATAACTTTTGACATGAGGAATCTGAATGCCGGGATAAACTTCAGCCAAAAGAAGAAATATCCACAAGTTCCAAGGTATGGAGAAGGAAGGAATTACATTTTTAAAGTTGTGGCATAGCTTTATTTGTAGAAAGAGAATAAAATCAATGGTACATTAATAGTGGGTGTTCAAAACACATGACAGGTGATAAAGATAAACATATTTCATACAATGCATTAGAAAAAGAAAAGAATGTTACTTTTGGAAATGACTCTCCTACTATCATTAAGGGTAAAGGACCTTTTTTTCTAAAGTAAAAGGTTAAAGCTAACAATGTTATGTATTTTGATGAATTAAAGCATAACTTGTTGATTGTTAGTCAAATGTGTGATCAAGGAAATGAAGTTGTCTTTTGATCAAAAGAGTGTGTAGTTTATGAAATTGACATAGGAAATACCATAATAAAAGGAACAAGAGCACCAAGAAATATGTATATATTGAAAGGTGGCCAAGGACAATGTTATCTAGGAAAATTTGCAAAAAATTGGTTATGGCACAAAAGGTTAGGACATATGGGCTTTTCTCAAATAAGAAAATCAAGCAGGGTCAAAGCTGTTCGTGATATACCTAATAGTAGTTTACCAGAAAGTACCATATGCAAGTCATGCCAATTCGGTAAGCAAACCAGGGTTCAATATAATGCCGAAGAAGGATCAACAAGTAAGCCTCTTGAACTTATACATACTGATTGATGTGGACTTGTAAGGAAAAATTCACCTCGTGGAGAAAAATACTATATCTTATTCATTGATGACTTTTCTAGAATGTGTTGGATCGGTTTATTAAAACATAAAGATGAAGCATGCGAAAAATTTAAGGTCTTCAAATCTCTAGCTGAAAATGAATTAGATCTAAAAATTAAATGCCTTACATATAACCAAGGAGGGGAATATATATTAGATGAATTATTTTATGTTTGTGAACAATATGGCATAAAATATAGTTTTCTATAGTTGGAACTCTGTAACAAAATGGTGTGGCATAAAGAGTGATTAGAATAGTTCAACAAATGGCTCATGCTATGCTTGAAGAATCTAGGACTCCTAACACCTTTTGGGGTGAATCTGCTCATACTACAGTAAAAATTCTCAACAAGGCGCATGTTCGTGTAAATAGTGATAAAACTCCTTATGAACTCTGGTATGGAAATACTCCCATTATGAAAAAATTTAAATTTTTTGGAAAAAAATGTTATATCAAAAATAATGATGAAAAACATGGTAAGTTTGAACCTAGAGTCTATGAAGGAATATTTCTTGGTTACTCTTCAAGAAGTAAAGCATACAAATTCTACAATAAGAGACTTCGCAAGATTGTTGAATGTATTGATGTTGTGATTGATGAATTTCTCACTGCAGCCAAAAGGGAAATAAAAACAAATGAGGATGATGATGATGAATGTTTTCTCTCATCAAATCACAATAATATAGAAGGAGAACCTAATGAAGAACCAAAATAAGATACATCAAAAATACAAAAGGCTCCATCCAGGTATGTTCAAAAGAATCGTCCAGAATCTCAAATTTTGGGAGAAAAGGAATCAGGGGTACAAACAAGAAGAACTTATCCACCATTGAACAAAAAAATGTAAATAAAGCTAGAAAAGATGAATGTTGGATTCAGGCCATGAATGAAGAACTTGATCATTTTGAAATGAATAATACATGGGAATTGGTTCAAAGACCTCAAGATAAAAAATTTATTGGAACAAAGTGGATATTCAAAAATAAGTTAAATGAAAATTCAGATGTAATTAGAAACAAAGCTAGACTTTTTTGGAAAGGGTATGCTCAACATGAAGGTATAGAATTTTAAGAAACATTTGAACCAGTAGCCAGAATTGAATCCATAAGAATGTTTCTTACAGTTTCAAGTTTTCAACAATTCAAGGTTTATCAAATGGATGTAAAATATGTGTTCCTTAATGGTGACCTGGAAGAAGCAGTTTATATATAACAACCTGAAGGATTCATTCTGGGAAATGATCAAAATCTTGTTTGCAAACTTAAAAAGGGCCTATATTTTCTAAAAAAAACTCCACATGCATGGTACTATTGTCTTGACAAATATCTTCAACAATAAGGTTTCACAAAAGGATCTACAGATAGTAACTTATACAAAAAAATTGAGGATGATAAGCTATTATTTATTTTTGTTTATGTCGATGAAAATATTTTTTGGGAGCAATGAAGAATCCATGAGTAATAAATTTTCATCTTTTATGCAGCAGGAATTTGAAATATCTTTACATGGGGAACTAACATATTTTCTTGGCTTACAAGTGCAACAAGAAAAATATGGCATCTCTCTCTCACACACAAAATATCTCAAGTATATTCTGAACAAGTATGGGATGGAAGATTGCAAACCTGTGAGCACTCCAATGGTGATCGGATGTAACCTTAGTTCTCATGATGGTTCTCCCATGGTAAACCAGCCAGACTATGGATCTATGATCGGAAGTTTTCTTTATCTAACAGGGACTAGATCGGATATCATGGATGTAGTTGGGATTGTTGGATAATTACAAGCCAATCCAAAGGAGTCACATATTCAAGTCGTAAAAATAATATTCAAATATCTACAAGGAACTCAATATTTTGGTGTATGGTATCCCAAGAATTTTGATCTTACTCTTCATGATTACACAGATGCATACTGGACTGGAAATGTTGATGACCAAAAAACCACTAGTCTAGGTGCATTTTATATGGGGCCCTGATTATTATCCTGGTTCAGCAAGAAACAAATTTCCATTTCCTTATCTAAAATAGAAACAAAATATGCAGTTGTTGCATCATGTTGCACACAACTTTTGTGGATGTTGCAAGCATTACAAGATATTCAAATTAAATGTTCTCCTCCCATCTTCATGCTATGTGATAATGCAAGTGCCATCAGTATCTTGAAAAATCTTGTTATTCATTCCAAAACCAAGCACATTCCTATCAAGTATCACTTTTTTTGATAACAAGTGGTTGAGAAAAAGGTTAAATTGGCGTATGTTTCCTCCAAAGAACAAGTTCCTGACATATTTACTAAACCTCTTCCTGGAGAACCATTTGAATATCTCAAACTAAATTTGGGAGTTGTCTCTGCCTCACTTATCTAATCTATTTGATATCATAAGATTAAATTCAGTATGTAGGTTTAGTGATGCATAGTCACGTATATACAGGGGTTTCTCTCTATACAATCACGTATTGTTATTTATGTCATAAAATATGTGGGTCAGCCTTCATAACAATCTTTTTCATATGTATTTTGGCTCTATTGCTGAGGTGTTGACATGTACAATCTACGGTTCTAGTTTTCAACTTACATTTCCTTTCCTTGATATTTATCTACTTGATGAAGATACATTGATGAATTGGTTGTTAAAAATGTTCAGGATGCACACGTTTAGAGGGAGAATTAGCCTTTCTGGATATAATGCATTATTGGAATTTTGTTGGTTACTAAAGTGTGTTCAATGATATCTCTCTGTTGAGCTCCTTTGTTCTTGATTATAAAGTCATATCTGTAATTTGATGTAAGGGTAATATTGAGACCTATGATGTAAAGGTTGTCATATTCAGTCGTGTAGGGACTTTTTGAAAATTGTAAACCCACTTGGCCGGGTTGTTGAGTCAAATATGTAACACCACTGTGTTGGTTAATTGATGTATGTATGCATCCTTGGTGATAGGAAAGGTTATAGATTCTTGCAAATTTATTTGAAGCTTCAACATGTGTTCAGGGGTAGTATGGTCAGTATAGTGCAACATAGATCTCAACATTCTCGTATTGGTTCACGCTTTGCTCTTGATGTCAAAGGGGGAGAATATCTTGGTGTTTGAATAATGCTATGATTGATGTGTCTATCAGGTATCTATGGTGATAAAACACCAAAATGGTTTCCATCAAATCCAAAGGGGGGTATTATTGGAATTATGATGTAATATGTTGTCCTTGATGGTAACCTACTCGATGAGTTTCCTTTTGATAGCAACCTGTTTTTTTAAGATGTAAAATTGATGTATCTACAAGTCAGTTTAGATGTGGTAGAGAAAGGAATTATAGTTAGTCACATAGGAATGATGGAGGTAAAATTTCAAAATGTATATGCAGATTTGATGAAGGGAACCCGCGTTTACCCACAGATTTGATGAAGTGAACGCGAGTATACATCCATAATTAGTGTATAGGAAGTTTTGGTGAAGAAAATTCATGTATACACACGATTACAAAAAAGCAGAGTCGTGTATGTTTTGGCGCACTAATTTTAACAATACCAAGGGTATTTACCATGGTATTAGCCCACAATTTTGAGCACAGTAATGGATATTTGATCCCGTCCAAGAGTACCACTAGCAGTTGTGTGGTTTTTGGGTCATGGTATTGGCTAAGGCTTAAACTATATAAGGAGGAGAAGATCATAGTGCAAGAGTGTGCATGTCATAAGAATTCAATGAATACTTCAGTCTAAATTATATCTACATGGATTAGGCTATATTAAATACATAGATTTGATATTTCAAGTTTTCAACAATTAAAGGTTTATCAAATGGATGTAAAATCTATGTTCCTTAATGGTGATCTGGAATAAGAAGTTTATATAGAACAACCAGAAGGATTCATTCTGGGAAATGACGAAAAACTTTTTTGCAAACTTAAAAATACCCTATATGGTCTAAAACAAGCTCCATGGGTACGGTACTATAATCTTGAAAATTATCTTCAACAACAATGTTTCACAAAAGGATCTATAGACAGTAACTTATACACAAAAATTGAGGATGATAAACTGTTAATTTTTGTTGTTTATGTTGATGACATTATTTTTTGGGAGTAATGAAGAATCTAGGAGTAAGAAATTTGCATCTATTATGCAGCGGGAATTTGAAATGTATTTACTTGGGGAACTAACATGTTTTCTTGGTGTTAGTGTCAGTATTTTCATACCGCCATCAGTGATAAAAAATAATCTTTTCATATCATTTTAGGAGTCCCACTCAGAAATATTTAATCATTCCATTACTCATGGTATCCCTAGTCATAAAACTTCACTCTCCATCAAAATTTATACTTGTTGGCCCACCTTCATGTCTTACTGAGCATAAATAATTCATGAGATTCTATTTCATCATGTCATTATGTCAGTCACAGTCACCATGGAGTTTGGACATTTAAGGTCCCATTAAGTCATTAGGTTTCATTTTTAAAATTCCGATAAAACACCATTTAATTTTCATAAGGTCAGCAAAAATAACAACAGTGATCCAAATAATATTCCTTCTTCATCTGAAAGGATTTTCCAACATGAAATATGATTTCCAAGGAATATTTACAAAGTTTTAATTTTTCTTTCAAGTTATGATTTCCATTTTTCAATGTAATTTTATTCAAAAACAGAGATGTAATTTATTTTTCTTTTTATAATTTTATGTTCATTATGTTGTGGTTCCTATGTTTTGTCCAGATTGGCAAGACCAAAATATAAGACAACATCAAACCACTTTGGGATCCTAGGATCTAGCCCTCCTAGATCCAGAGAGGGATCTCTCTATAAATGCAAAGAATGATATATCTTTAAAGCTCAAATGAGGTATTAGGCTAAGTATGAAGCACAAGGGTTTTTTATTTTGTTTGTTTGGTTGGATATCATCAATTGAGAAGGTTATGAATTAAATAAGGAACTGAATAGAAGGATGTTTCAGCATGGGAAGATAGGCCAACAGAAAGGTTAATCCATTAGGTTATGGAGTCATGAAAGGGGATTACTTGCATAATAACTATCCAAGGGTTTCCATAGGGCAATTCATCTATACCAAAGGATCTTTCTATATAGATGGTGGAATGGAGCATTAAGAATGGGTGAAAGAAAGAAAGAGACCAAAGTGCAGCCTAAGATCAGGTCAGATGTCATTTAAATCCAGGCCTGCTTTTGACATACTTCAAAGGAAACTCTCATTAAAGACACAAAGGGTAGCTTAAGATCAGGTCATATGTAATTTAAATCCAGACCTGCTTTCAGCATACTCTCAAGGAAAACAATCCAGCAATCCTCATAACCACCTTCAGAAGGTAGAAAACATTTAATATGTAAACATAGAGTGAGGCCTAAGATCAAAGAAATACTTTTAACCATCAATGCTTTGACACTAGCTCAAAGGGATCTTAGAAAGGCTAATTGTTGGAAAAGGACCCTAGTGGACAGGGCTAACTCTAAATCCCCAGTATCCTAATCCGTCCAACTGAAACCAAACAAGAAAATCTAAGGAACAAACTTTAAATTCATACATCAATAAGTATGGGCAAACCAACATCTTTAACTGGTTAAATTATGTTGAATTTGTTCTCAGATATACAATCATCATAAAACATCAAAGATAAGAAGAGCAGGAAGCATTAGGGTACTTTACAACATTATATCCTAAGCTAGATTATTGATTCTTATAAGAGAATAATGGGCAGTGTGATAAAATATGAAATGAGACAATTGCAGTAAGGAAAACATCACCAGTAGTAAAGATCAGGATCCTGTGAATCTGCTTGATTAACTGATGTGAAAAACCAGTCACATAATTTGAGCTCAATAGCTCTTTACATTCCAAACTTCTCCTCTCAACCTACTAAATTACAAACTACTTAGTTACTCCCCCCCAATAACAGTTCTAATAGTCGAATGAATCCCTACCCAACCAACAACAAATTTACAATGTATTCTTCAGGAGTTCTTATAGGAGAATGAGTGATAGCAGTAGTAAATGTAAACTTAATTGTTCCATTAAGGTAGAGGAGAATAAGGTCAAGTGCCCATTCTACATAATATATCTTCATTAACTGTGTGTACTCTGTAGTCTGGTCTAGAAGTCCTTGGTAATAACTTCAGGTATGTTCCTCTGAAGTACTCTGGTTTCATGGTACTTTGTTTTTCCTTCTGAAAGAAGTAATGTGGCTAGAAGGTCTGCAAGGTCTCCCATACTTCCGTAACTGTTGTCCTGACAGTTCTTTAAGGCCCCTGTCAGCGTAATAATGGTTCTGGTGTTCAATGGAAGATGGTAGAAGTGATGTAGCTAGTCCTTTTTGGAGAAAAAGTGTTCTGCTGATATTAGAACATAGATATGCCTTGTTTCATGTGTTTTAGGCTTCTTTAAGCCTCTTAATCATCTTCATGATCTTCACTATGTCTTTATCCTTTCTGAACATTGGATTATAATCATTAATCTTCAATAACAGGCATTTAATCCATTTAAGTTGTCACTGATACTCTTTGTCGCTTCTCTTTTGTCTTGTCTGTGGATACACAGGTTTTAATGGTGCTGGAAGGTTCGAAACAGAGTTAATAACTCTGATTTGGATAAAAACATGCTTTGAAACCTTTCTGGATGTCTCTCCTTCTATCTCTGGCTTTGAAAAATGGCATTTCTGCACCGTGTATTACCTGTCTGTGATAGTGAGACAGAGAATGATTTTTACCATCTGTAACCCTATAAAACACAATAAACATGTTAAGAAATCCATGTAGGGGGGAGGATGGAGCGAAACGATGAAAATAGTGGTAGCGGCGAAGAAACAGGTGAAAATCATGGAGGAATGGTGAAAAAATGAGCTGATAAAGGTTTGGTGCGAGGAGGGTTTTAGACCATTTGATTAGACTGACGGATGGCGATCAACGGTTAGGATTTACCAGTGCAGCTGTTTAGACTGAATTAGGCGGAAGAAAAAACTTTTAGTGTTAAAACACAAAAGTTTAATATTTGGGTGAATACAAAGGAAAAAGGGTAAAATGAAGGATATCGGGGGCCTTTGGTTGTGGGACCGAGAGGGCGGAGGGAAATTGAATGTGGACCGTCAGATCACTGGAAGAGACTGACGATGGAGATCTTCCGATGAAGTTCTTTGGAAGGGCCGATGAATTGGATATGAATGAAGATGCGATAATATGTGGGTCGTTGATCTATATCAAATGAACGGTCAAGATCTTCAGATGGAGCTTTTGGGAGCAAAGGGGAAGAGGTGGTTTTAGCTGAAAAACTACTGGTTTCGCGCAGCTCTGAAGCAGTTTGAAAATTTTCCCAAAAAAACGCGATATACCTCGCTGCCTGACACGTGTCCTCCCAAAATCGCTTTCATCACGTAAATTTGGAACATTAAACCTCGGACGCAGAAATAACAAGATATGCATTCTCAGCTGTTGGATGAAATGCGGGGAGATCTGATGGTGGGGATGAGAGCGCGATATGGAAAGATGCACGGGCGATAAGGTGGGAAAACCAAAGGCGGATTAAATCCTGACCGTTGAATCTGTAGAATGGATGGTCAAGATTTGATCGGGGATCGGCGGAATAGTGGAATGGTGGAAGGGGAAAGTGGAGTGCGATGAAATCTGGACCGTCAAATCTGGCGAAATGGATGGCCAAGATTTAATCGCATCGGAGAAAGGTAGTGGGTAAAAACTCCGAAGTCTTTTGGTTTTGCGATTTGCGATTTAGTGCGCACTGTCGAATCATTGGAGAGAATCAAAGGTCCATATACAATCGGAGGAGCAATAAAGAGAGGTTATGGGTGCGGTGCGATTTTAGCACTGGCTATTAGATCTGTAAAGATTGATGGTGGAGATTGCAGCGAAGGTCGACAGAACAAAAGTTCATCGCATCGGAAGATTTGAAATAACAAAGGAAAAAGGTGAAAATGAAAGCTCTAATTGCGATTGCGCGACGGGCTTAGCGCCTGGTCCTGAGCGCAGGTTATATGGGGGAGGCGTTAGGGAGAATAAGCCCTCAAGGGCTTAACCTTCAATGGAGTGGAAAACCGATTTTTATGCCTTTTAAAAGGATTTTTGGGGTTTTTTTAGTGCCTAGTTGCGGAACTAAAGGTTTATGAAGAAAGGGGTTAAGCCCTATGAGCCCTCAGGGGCTATTAGATTGATATAGTGTAAATAGGGTATCTTAGGCCAAAAACAGAGTTTTTAAGGATAAATGGGGGGATCCGGTAGACAGCAAAGGGGATTTTTAGACCAAATGAAGGGAGCCATAAGGTTTAAAAATGGAATTCGATGATTTAGAGGGTTAATGAAGGGATTTTTATGAAGGGAAAAAAGGTGACAAAAGGGAAAAATGTAGGAATGAAGAATAAGGAAATGGAGGCCTCTTTGACAACAGTCTTCTTCACAAAACAACAGGGCTTTTCAATGGAAACAGCAGTGAGGATTCCTTCAAAGGGAAAAAGACACATGGAGGCTTCAAGGATGAAATATTTTCAAGGGAAATGTTTCTCTTGAAGACTCAGAACATATTTAGGCACCTATTTTCTTGACAAAAATTGATAAGTGGCTAACAGTGGCTCCACATGGGGATGGCATCTTTTTGAAGGTGTCAAGAATCTCAGAAAATAATCTTGAGAGCAGGCCAGATGCCTGGTACTTGACATATATTTTTCTTTTCTTGGATCAGCTACCAGAATCATGAAGACATCATATCAGCAGAAAACATTTTTCCAAACAACTACCTACCCATCCTACTATCCTAGGATTTTCTCTTCAAGGTGCATTTAGACTTGCAGACCCTTTACATCATCAATTTTTCCAAACAGGATAAAAAACCTATCTACTGCTACCCTTATTACTCCATGAGACCAGATTAAACAATTGGCCTCATAGCTTCTCTACCTAAACTGCCCGGATTAAACTGTCTGGCAGATTTTTCCCTACATTATAAAGCAGCAATTGAAACACAGCTAAACCAGAATTAGATTTTCTGGTTTGCTGGACTTTTCAGGAATTAAAAACAACTAACTAAATTCTCACAGGCTAAGCTTTATTGAGATTTCCTACCTACCCTACTCTAACTTGAAATATTTACATGTCTAGCTTACAAAATCTCTTTTCCAATACATCCAGTCAATCAGATGATCCCATGATTGGTCTTTTCTGCTCATCTCTTTGAGCATGCTGGATAGGCAGCGCCACTCCCATTCTCTTTATTTTTTAACAACATCTTTTAAAATATTTCTTGTTGCATGCAATAAGCTGCTCTTGATGACCTTTGATCCTTCTTCAAATTTTTGCAGGAAATGAGCATAAGGATCTTGAAATAATACCTGGTTGTTAGTATTTGACAAGCAGTTTTCAACCAGGATTGCTTCCTCTTCCGCTGGATCAAATAGAAGATCCTTTTGAGAAAGAAAATCACCCTCATCTTCATTACTTTCTGAACTGGAGGACTCATCATATACTACAGTGCAGCCCTCTTGTAGCTCTGAGATCTTCTGATCTGGTGGGCTGAGCTCTGTGAAAATACTAACATATTCTTGAGCAGGGGTTTCTTTGATTACCTCAACCCTTTCAGGAGAAGGTTTAGTATATTCATCTTGCTCAAGAGTTTCTTCATTTCTTTCTTCTTTATCCTCTATGCTGAAAGGCTGCTGACTTCCACCTTCATGGAAATTGTTACTAATGATGTGATATAAAGTAGATTGAAGATTCAATGAATATTCACCTGCTACTAGATTTTCATAACCTTCTTCATCAATATCATAAATAGCCTGACTTGGCTCATTACTTTCTTGAAGTTTATAAACATGATTTTCCTCCCATAAATCTACTGATGATGGTCTTACAGGATTATCTTCTATTTGGAAAGAATCATCATCAGATAGATCAAAACTAGGTAAATCATAATTGTAAGCAATGTTACCAATCAAACCTTCTGGACTCTCAGCAAGTCTTTCTTCAAAACAATATGCAAGTTCATCTTCTGATTCAAAATTTTGTTCATCATATATGCTCTACATGTTGTTGATGTCTTGCAGTGATCTGGTTTGCTTTTCCTGATGACAAGGTGTAGGTATTTTTGAATAATAATTTCTAGTTTCAACCTCGTTTTCTTCCTCCTTTATGTCTAGCAAGGTGTTGGTTGTCTCTATCAATCTTTCCATCTTGTTTCCTAAAGAGATCTGCCTTTTTTTCTCTACTTGGTCCTTCTTTATAGCTTTCAATCTTTCCTCCTTACACCACAGGTTGTGTTCGACAGTAATTGCTATGTTCTGCATTTCCTCTAGGCTCGAAGGCTCTCTTTCTCTTATATGGAATTCCACCTTAGGGTCAAAATAACTTGGATATTGCAATAGGGCCCATCCCAAGGGTGTTTTTATCTCAGAGGGTATTGCATTATATACCTTATTGAACCTGTCTGAAAAGTTCTATATTGTCTCTCCTGGTTGTCTTTTCAAGTTCCGGTACTCTTCTAGGATGAGGAAAACATTTCCCAGGACTACCCATCTATCAAGGAAAACTTGAGCAAACTGTTGAAAATTGATGATGCTTGCAACTGGAAGTTTTTTAAACCAACTCTTAACATTTCCTTGTAATGACAAGGCAAACACTCTAATACACACATCATCTTCTTCTATTTCATACAAGTCGAGTAAATCCTCAAGCTTTTGAACATGCTGCCCAGCAGTGATCTTTGAATTTTCTCCATCAAAAAGGGGCAGCTTGTTTGTAAGTCCTGCAGGAAAGGGTTGGAAGATAAGAGGCAAAACCAGAGGCTTATATATTTCTATGACCTTTGTGGGTGTAGGTAGTGCAAGAAGAGGCTTATGACTGCTTGAAGTTTCATCAGGGGTAAGAGATACATCTTGAGGCTCTTGATTCACTAGGCTTTTCACAGGTGTATGGGTTTGCTCATGGTCTGAAGACTAAGGCTTGAGATCTTTCCCATAATCAATGTGGATATCATCTTTTCACACTTGATCGGGCTTAAATTAGGATAGAACGTAGTGGTACATAAAAACAACGAATTCTTTAAACCAAATCCAGCCTAAATGTTCTATCCTTCTATGAGGTCTGGCCATATTTCAGGTTCTTCCTCCAGTGGAGTCTTTAGGTCTATTAGGAATTGTGGAGTCGCCAGGTGGATGAATTTGTATGTTTGAAGCAGGCTGTTGTCCACCGTTAGTAATTGAATACCAATCTAACCAGAGATTATGGGTCTTCTAAGAACCTAAGGATATCTAAGATGAAATGCACTCAAATCTCCCCAGCAGAGTCACCATTATGTTGTGGTTCCTATGTTTTGGCCAGATTGGCATGACCAAAAGATAATAAAACATCAAACCACTTTGGGATCCTAGGATCTAGTCCTCCTGGATCCAGAGAGGGATCTCTCTATAAATGCAAAGAATGATATATCATTAAAGCTCAAATGAAGTATTAGGCTAGGTATGAATCACAAGGGTTTTTTATTTTGTTTGTTTGGTTGGATATCATTAACTGAGAAGGTTATGGAAGTAAAGAAGGAACTGAATAGAAGGATGTTTCAGCATGGGAAGAAAGTTCAAGAAAAAGGTTAATCCATTGGGTTATGGAGTCATGAAAGGGGATTACTTGCATAACAACTATCCAAGGGTTTCCATAGGGCAAGTCATCTATACCAAAGGATCTTTCTAGATAGATGGTGGAATGGAGCATTAAGAATGGGTGAAAGAAAGAAAGAGACATGTTGAGGTTCCCATGTTTTGGCCAGATTGGCAAGACCAAAAGATGAGACAACATCAGAACCACTTTTGGGCCCTAGGATCTAACCCTCCTGGACCCGGAGAGGGATCTCTCCAAATAGAGCTAAGAATGATATATCTATGAAGCTCAAAATGAGATGTTAGGCTAGTTATGAAGCACGAGGGGTTTTAAATGGTTTGGTTGAAGGGTTGCTGGGTTGGTCACGAGATCATGGACTGAGAAAGCAATGGGAGAAAAGGAACAAGGCAGCAGGACATTTCAGCAAAGAGGATAGGCCTAGACAGTGCCATCCATTGGGCTATGGAGTCATGAAAGGAAATTACTTGCATCCACTAGCCAAGGCTTTCAAAGGGCAAGTCATCTACACTAAAGGATATTTTAGGCAGATGATGGAATGGAACATTAAGGAGGGAAAGTGGAAGAAGGAAAGACAACCAAATTTCTGTCTATATATCAGGTCAGAGGTCATTTAACTCCAGAACGGCTTGGACATACTCTAAGGCAGCTCTCAAAGAGACAAAGGGGCTGCTTATAGATCAGACCAGAGGTCATTTAACTCCAGGTCTGCTTTAGCAACTCCAAGGGAAAGAACAGAGATAAATCTAACAAAGAAGCATCCAAGAAGCAAACCCCCAAGTTCATACATTAGCCAGCAGGAAATAACATCCGCTGCACTGGTTAAACCATGTGAATTCACTCTTAGACAGTACACAAAGCAGAAAACATTAAAGGTAGGGAGAGCAGGAAACATAGGGCACCTAACAAGGGTGAATCCTATGTTATACTTCTGTTGCCTACCAGAAGAACATGAAACAGTATGAAAATGTAATAGACAGAGTTAGAAAAACATCACCAATAGCAATAGACCAGGATCCTGTGAAATGTGCTTTGATTAATTGATGCAAAACCAGTCATGTACAATAAGCTCAATGGCTAATACAGTCCAGACTTTCTCCTCCCAGCCTATTACATACAAACTACTCTGCAACTCCCTCCCAGGACTGTTCTAATAGTCAAGAATGAATCTCTCTAACAGCAAGACCCCAACAGCTGAACAACAACAACCTTTTCATTATGTTCTCTGGGATTTCTTATAGGAGAAGAGGAAGAAACAGAAGTAGATGAAAAATAAATGAGTCTCATTAAGACAGTAAGGCGGAAGTTTTCACGCCCATACCACTTAATGGCTTTCTGCGGCATTTCTTGTACTCTGTAATCTGTCTGGGGAGTCTCTGTCAGGCCGAGATCTGACCTCTGATATGTTCTTAAGTCCTTATGGTGGTCTGGAACTCTGTGCTGCCTTCTGAAATGAATGAACTGGGTGGAAGGTCTGCAGGTCGCTCCATACTTTCTAACTGCTGCCTGACTGTCCTAAATGAGTTTCAGACAGTGCAATTAATCTTTTCAGCGCTCAAGGAGGCATGGAGATCTTTGTAGGAAGGTGTACTTCTAGAGTAAATGCGCTCTACTGTTAGGTGGCGCAGTTATGACTTGATGGTGTGCTCTTAGTCTTCAAACAGTGCCTTAATCCTTTGAATGCAGGGTTAACGTTTATTATATCAACAACAGTCATTAACCCCCCTTTAAATCCTGTTTCTGCTGCTTCGTTGGCCGGCTGAAATGGCCTCTCTGTGCTAATCCGCACAGTGGAAAGAAAGTGTAAAATCGGGCGGTGGTGGAAAAATTCTTTCGGAGGCCGGAGGAGAGGTGGCAGAGTAGCAGAGGAAACGGTGGAAACAGCGAAAAAGGCGGAGGAGAGAATCATAGTGTAAAGGCCAAAGGCTTTTACCTGGGCGAATTACAAAGAAAAGGGGCACAAAACAATGGAGCGGAGCATTAGATGTGGGGCCGACCGTGGCGGGGGGCGATTCATTTCGAACCGTTAGATCTTAAAACCCAACAGACGGTGGAGATTGGATCAGAACAATCGCAATCGAAGGGGCACAACTAGGTCTTGCGATTGCGATCGGGCGGAGGGTACGATTGAATTATGGTCATTGGATGCAGCGGGGAAACGGACGTCGGAGATTTAATCGGGGGGAAGAAAGACTTGCGATTGGAGGAAATGGGAAGTGCGATGGCCATCGGATCAGTAGGGAAATGGACGGCCTAGATTGAATCGGGAGATCGCAATCGGGAGTCGGACGAGACGGTTTGCGATTGCGATCGGAAGGGGACCTGCGATTGAGCGCTGGTCGTTGGATCTGGGGACCGGATCAACGGCGGGGATGTAATCGGAGGGGCAATGCGATCGGGGGATCGGGGGAGGACTTGCGATCGGGAGTTGCGATGACCGTCGGATCTGCGGGAGGATGGATGGCTAGGATTAAATCGGGAGATCACAATCGGAGCTCAGAGAAGAAGGCATGCGATTGAGTTTTGCGATTGCGATGGAGCGATTAGCGCAGGGCCGTTGGATCGGTGGGATAGATCAACGGTCAGGATAAGGTTAGAGGACGGTTGTTAGCACTCAAATCTACCTCAGGCTGAAATGAAGTAAAACTCAAGGCTACATCAAACCACGCTCAGCCTCGTAGCTAGCCCTACGAGGACAGGAGAGGGCTCTCTCCGTCAATCTCGAGAAAATAAGCAATAGGATGCGAGATGACTTACAATAGGAACTGATTTTAGGCTAGTAAAGAGATAGGTATGTTTGGTTTTTGGTTTTTTGGGTTTTCGCTGGAGTAATGGGAAAACAAAATTTTGGGTTCGGGGATAAGGTCAGACCTTTGCAGAGTTCAAGCTGGGGCAAGGTAGGTGATGATCTTGATGCTTCGAATTGGATTTTATGGATAGATTAGACTGACGAGGAGCTGAAGAGGGCAAAGAAGAACTTGGATCCTCTCCAAACAACTGAAAACATATAGAACTAACTGAATTCAAAGGCTAAGCACTGTAAACAATGGATTCAACCTTATTTCACTCATTCAATTTAGTTCAGAAGCATAATGAAAGGATGGCAACATTAAACATGAAGAAACTTACAGTAAACAAAGGAGAAACATCATCAAGAACAGAACACCACAAGGATCCCAACAAGTGCCGCAAAACCCCCGATCTTTCCTTAGCCAAAATATGAAAAATATGTACAATGGTATCAAAAGTATCCCAAGAGTCCAACCTGTAGAATGCCTCAGAAATTACAATATATAGATCACTCTAACACCTTTCCCCACCTCTAGGGGTCGAATTCCCTCTTCAAGGATCAGTTTCAACCAATTCTAATCATGGAACTACAATCTAGGCAACTAACAACTTGCCTCTAAAAGAGTGGAAACTGATCCATTACATGATTTTTTACTCATTTGAGAGTGAATCTTCTAGAAGAGATAAAAACAAGCCAAAGTTACACATCAAACATGAATTTACATCATAAAAACCCAATAATTCTATCCATAGGCAAAACTGGTCCAAAATAGGCGAAATACTGAGCTGGCAGCTGAAAACTCAAAAAAAATCTCTAGGTGGGTCGCTCCTGAACTGCGTGGGTCGCTCATGTTCCAGGCTGATTTTGAGGTAGCTCCCGACATCCAAATTAAGCTCATGATATCTCGTTGGAAAGCCCTGGATGTCTACTTTCCAACCCAAGTGGAATTTCTGAATTTGGAGTTGATTTGACCCTCCAAAACCTCATTCTCCCAGAGGTACTTCCTGCTGGTGCAAAAGGTGGCAGCAAGGTGGTTTTCATGGTGTTTTTGAGCTGTTTGACCATCCAGATTTTGTTGAAATGCTAAGTTGACTTCAGAGGATGCATATTTAACCATGAAAAATCCAAAAATGTAAAAATCTCCTTCAGCAAGTGTCTCAAAAAAATGCGAGCGCATGAGCGCGCGACCCACGTAGCTGCAAAACCTGTTTTTTAGACCAAAAATTTGGAAATGACAAAAATTTCTCCGAATTTGCCCAAATTCGGAGCGGAGGTCCTCCATCACGTGTCTTGCCCAGTCAATGAAGCCTCGGCCAAAATCCGAGGTGGATTAGGCCTTTTCCGCCATCGAAGTGCCTTGCGCAACCTCCTCTTCATGATCCTCATTCTCGCTTTGCAAACATGCATGCGAGCCCAGTAATGGCCTTTCATGTGGCGAAGCATGTCTTTGTCTCGATTGGCCTTCGCCAACAGCTTCTCCAAATGTATATTCACCCGCGTGAGTACAGTATCTCTGTCAGCTGGTGTCATGTCACCAGGCCTCTTTCGATTCCACTGCCTGTCCTCACGGATTTGGCGCACCTCATAAAATGTGAGCTCATCCTCGAGCTGTTTGTTGCGCTGCTCCAAATATTTAATCACCCACTGAGCTTTCTGCAATTGGTCTTTCAGCTGGTCATTCTCGGCCCTTTTCTCCTGGATGACTTCCCTCAACTTCGAGCTAGGAGAGCCCGTATCAACATCAATGACTGTCATATCGGTGTCCCGGCCTCCTGATGGGCCCTCATCATGCATGGGCCTCTTGCCCCTATCTTGTACCTGTACCTGCACTGGAGAAGAAAGCGAGACCCTTTCCACATCGCGTGGAGATAATACTCGCCGTGTCGATGAAGTCGGCAGGACCCCTTCCACCTCACGTGGAGATAGTACCCGCCGTGTCGCTGCAAATAAGGCCCTGTGGCCTCGCTGATATGTCTGAACCAAAGGAGTAATGATATGCCCAACCTCAAGCATGTCCGGCTGGTGTGAGGGCTCTCCTGCATCATAAACTGCCTCAGGAGGCTGCTGTGGCACTCTGAAAAAAGTCTCTAGAAATGAAATCCTCCCAAGTGATGCCCTGCTCTGCCAACTGATGTGACACCAAGATTTTGATCAAAGCGAAATGATATATACTCCTGTACTGCTGCACTGGGCTCGTCTTCTTCTGCACATATGTAACCATCTTCTCTATGTTGCGGTATATGAAATAAGGAATATTCATCATACGCACCCTTGTGAAGTGCATCAGCAAACGAACATGATATGAGAAAAGACGAGCATACCTGCCCTCACAACTAAAATACTGAATGATGAGCCTCATGAGTGGTGCATACTCATCTCTCAAGAATCGGAATGGAAAGAATCTGCCCAAGTAAGCCACATATCCATTTTTAATGTATGGCTCATAATGAAATTTCTCTAACTGCTTACCCTTGCTCCATTTCTCGCCTATGTTCGGTATGCCAGTGGCTTGAGCAATAGTCAAAGGTGATACAATGAAATCAACCCCAGCAAGGTTTACCCGATCACCCCGCAAATGAAGAACAAACAGACGTGCTAATTCACGATGAGGTCGGGTTTGTACAACCATCTCACAAAACCTAAAACATGACAAGAACCGAAAACAATCCATAGCTAATGGACATGCCTGCAACCGAGCCAAAGAAGTAGGCTCCTCTCTGCGATGATCACCACTCCTATTTTCTCTGCGGGAACCTCGTGGCACATTACCTTCAGCCACCGAATCACTGCCTGACCCTGGCTCATATTCTGACTCTGTCTCTGACATATCTCTGATCAAGTTTTTGGCAATGTGTACACTGATATGAATGCAGTGAAAGCAAGATTAGGATGTATGTTTACCGCTCAACCAATATTCCCATCGTCAAAGCACTATCAAGGAATCAAATTATGGATAAAATCTCAGCTTTACATGGACTGAAAAAGGTATCCTCTCTGTTTTGAATGCAAATGAAATTTCGACCAAATAGGAGCAAGCAACCTTCAAAAGTTTGAACACATCTAGTCAAAGGAGAGCATGGCATTAATAATAATATGTCTGTCTATGAGTAATGACCATAAAGGTTTCAATGGGCCATTCGAAACAAAGACATGAGCATATTTTTACATTGGGCAATGTGACCCATTACAAACATGGGCAATGTGACTCAAAGGGTTTAAATATGGTATAACAATAGCAATGGTTGCAGTGGTATAATGGGTATGAGAGCAAATTGATTTTGATGTTATATGGAAGGCTGACCATATCACTGTCTTAAGATAACAAACACGTTCTTTCCACCATTCATTTGCATTTCAAACCCTAAAAACAATGATATTATGACTGTGGGATTTTAAAACCTCCATTTGAATATTGGAAACCACCCATGATGCCACAAATGCGTTGAAAAATATCAAATAATGGATAGAAACCTTTTTGATGGTAGCTTGAGTCGATTCCAAGCCAATCCGGGCGCGCAAACTGAATTCCAAAACTCTGTGTCTGCGTGGGTCGCGCAGGCTCTGCGTGGGTCGCACAGCCCAGGTGGGTCGCACACCTGCAAACCTACACTGCTGAACTGACTCTGCGTGGGTCGCGCAGCCCAAGTGGGTCGCTCTCCCTCAACGTGGGTCGCGCACCCTCTTGCCACATAGTGCATTTTTCGAGAAGCTTTTCGAGGCCTTCCCGGTGTCCAAATCGGGCGTGTGATGGCTCGTTGGAAAGCTATTGGAGTCTACTTTCCAACACAAGTGGAATTATTCAATTTGGATTCCATTTACCCTGTCAAACATCAAATCTCCCAACACTAGTCAAAATTAGCAGAATGAGGCTGCCTCAAGGCAGAGCGCTTTTGCAATCAACTTTTGAAGGTCTTCCTCAACTCCAAATTGAGCTCATGATAGCTCATTGGAAAGGTATTTCTGTCTAGTTATCATTTGACTCATCAAGCAAGTCAGTTGGCCAAACATGCTAGGAGAAAACTTGATTTTCCCAAGGTCACTTCAGAGGTGCATTCAATTCTCCTGAGGCAACGGTATTTTTGACATTTCTCTAAAACCATGATACCTGTGTAAAAAGTGAAGGATTTTTTTCTTCCTTGGCATGTTGTGGACAAAAACCTCTCTCAGTTTCCCAAATTTCATCTTTGATTGCTCTGAAACATCTTTTGAGTGAAACCGATCCCGATGTGTGGAACAAGGGATTTTGTCGAAATGAAGCGAAATGAAGGGGATAAGGGGCTTCTAAATTCTTGGTGAAATTTTTGGAAGTAGGGAGGGATGTTAGGAAGTAGGGGAAAGTGGAATCACAGAGATTGAGTGAGGGGAAGGGGTCCAAAAGGGCGAAACACAGGCCTAGCCTAGAAAATTGCCAAGTTTTGGCAAGAAACTAGGGTTTGTGGGAAAATGAGGAATTTGGGGGATCTCAGTGATGGGAAGTGTTTAATGAGGTATATTAAGGATAGGGGAAGGTGTATGAACATCAGGATACAAGTTTTTAGATGATTTGACCGTCCAAGAGAAATTACCTCCAAAACCCTAGGAGAGGGAAATGGACCTTACCTAGGCACAATTGAAGCATGAACGAGATGTAAAATGACTCTTTGGAACCTGACATGACGATGAAAACCCTCTGAATGATGGTACACTCAGCTGAATGGCGACATGGACTGTCATTTGGACAAAATTTGAAAAGAGTGAAGACCAACCCTAGACCTAATGCCTAGTGATCAAATTTTGCTTGAAGACTCATTGAAATGACAAAATTTGACCTTGACACTTTAAAATCACTTTGAAAGAGCGTGTTTGATCACTGGAGGAAGGCTGCAAAGGCTGACTCTAACAACGGTGAAAAGGGTTTGTGATTAATCGCATCGCAAGTGATTGCGATGGGCCAATCGGGGGGGCGCGCACGAACTTTGCGATTGCGATCGGCGAGGATCTGCGATTGGCGCTCCGCCATTCGATCGAAGCAGATCAACGGTGCAGAATGGAGCGGAGGACTTAACGTTAAGAACAATCGCAACGGGACTTTTGCGTTTACAAAGGAATTTGCACCTGCTCGGTCTTCCGATTGCGATTAGCGCCTGGGACTTAAGCGCTTTGTCCCAGCGTCGGGTCACATGTGGGGAAGTGGTTTGAAAGGGGCTGGTGAAAAGGGGCTAGGCCTTATAATAAGGTCGGAAGGTGGGTTTAAGCCCGTTTTAATGGATTTTGAAGGTTGGGAAGGGGAACGATAGAGAGATAAAGGGGGAAGAAGGCCAACGAAGGTTGGGGAAAGAATTTTAAGGGGATTTTGGGGGAAAATGAAGGGTAAGAAGGGAAATAGAAGGGGAAGAAAAGGGGGATAAAATGGAGGCTAATTGGGGGTGAAATAAGAAGGGAAAGGGGGCCTTTGGGCATTTCTTCACCAGCAGAGAGGCCTTATGATGGACACCAGCAAAGGGGATTTTTCAAAGGATAAAAGACACATGGAGGCTTCAAGGAGACTGTTTTTCAGAGGAAATGCATTCCTTGAAGACTCAACAACAATCTTAGCCCCCTGTTTTGCTTGTCAAAAATTTATAGGGGGGCTAACAGTGGCTCCACATGGGGATGGCTTCTTCTTGAAGGAGTCAAGAATTTAGAAATTGATCTCTTAGTGTAGGCCAGATGCCTGCTGCTTAGCACATCCCTTCTTCTTTGATCAGCTGCCACAAACTATGAAGACAACATATCAGCAGTAAAATTCTCCCACACAACTACCTACCCACACTATATTCCTAACATTTTTTCTTCTGTGTGCATTTGGACTTGCAGACCCTTTTACATCATTAATTTTTACAAACAGGAAAAATAAACCTATTCTACTTCTACCCTTATTACTCCATGAGACCAGATTAGACTGTTGGCCTCATATGTTTCTCTACCTACACTACTACTTGCTAGGATTAGACTGTCTAGCAGGTTTCTTCTCTACATTCTAAGACAGAAATTTAAACAACTAATCTACTTGCTCATAGGCTGAGCTTTATTGAGCTTTTCCTACCTACCCTACTCTAACTGGAATATTTACAATCTAGCTTACAAACATGGTCTTCCAATGTAACCAGTCCATCAAGTGATCCCATGGCTGGTCCTTATTGCTCAACTCCTTGAGCATGCTGGATAGGCAGGGCAGCTCCCACTCTTTTTGTTCAACAACAACAGCCTTGAAAAGTTTTGTTTTTGCTTGCAACATGCTGCTCAAGGAGACCTTTGATCCTTCTCAAAATGTATGCAGGAAGTATGCATAAGGATCATGGAAAGATACCTGGCTATGAATGTTTGGTAGGCTGGCTTCGACCAGGATCTCTTCTTCTTCCACTGGATCAAGAAGAAGACTCTCTTGAGAGAGAGAATCTCCCTCATCTTCTGAACTGGAGGACTCATCGTATATTGCAGCTGAGTCCTCCTAGAGCTCTGGGATATTCTGATTGGATGTGTTGAGCTCTGTGAAAAGATCAATGTGTTCTCGAGCAGGGGTGTATTCCTTTGCTTCCTCTTTTTCAAGAGTAAGCTCCTTGCTCTCATTCTGCTCGAGAACCTCTTCTTTGCTTTCCTCCTCATCTTCTGAAAGAAAAGACTGCTGGTCTCCGATTTCACTGATGATCTGTGGTAAAGTAGAATGAAGATTCAAATAATCTTCATCTGCTATTATACTATCGTGGCTCTCGCCATCAGTGTCATAAATAGGCGGACTTGACCATGTCCACCGTTCTGGGCGCACAGCAGGTCTTTCTTCGTTCTGATCCACAGAGGAGTTTTCTGAATCTGAATCATCAAACTCAAGAGCTGAATGAGAAGGAGTGTGTGTTCTACAGAAGATTTCTGAGGTGGGCTACTGATTCAATATTTGATCAATCTCTTCTTCTGTCAAAAGAGGGGTTTCCTTCTCACCATGGATAGAAGAACCGCAGCAGTCCTCTTTCTCTTGTATTAGCTGATTTGGAGGCGGGATGATTTCTTGAGCCTCTTCCTCTTCATCAGATTCTGCCTCCTCCACGTGGTCACTTGCCTCCTCAAGGCAGCGTTCCCTATTAGCTTTCGCTATTAGGCTCTGATGTTCTCTAGTCAGCATAACACAGGACGCAGGTAAGAAATCAGGCAGTTCCTGATCACTAACCCCCTCATCTTCTATAGATTCTTGAGCATCATACATGTCTTGCTCATCTTCTTGGTCTTGAGTTTGTTCCTGCTCTGACAGATGCATGGGCTGCTCGAAATAACCATCATCCGCATTCCTATTAGCCCTGTACCTTTTCAGCACTTCATCAAACATTTCTGATAATTCAATTAATTGATCGTACAAAACGTCATACATTGTATCTTTGTCCATGTTTGGATTCATGCTTTTGCAAATAAGGCTACTGCCTCTTCTCAACCAGTTCAGTGTCCTTCACCAGTGGAGTCATTAGGTCTTTGGATCATAGGGAGTGTGGAGTCACCAGGTGGATGATTATGAATGTTTGAAGCAGGGTGTTGTCCACCATCAGCAGTGAGAATGCCAATCTAACCAAAGATTCTGGGTCTATGAGTGCCTAAGAATGTTTGAGGTGAAATGCACTCAATTCCCCAGCGAAGTCGCCATTATATTGGTGACGACAATGGGAAATAGACCAAATGTTAGCAGTTCTTGACTCTCAGATTTTCCCCAGCGGAGTCGCCATTATGTTGGGGCTCCCATGTTTTGGCCAGATTGGCAAGACCAAAAGATGAGACAACATCAGAACCACTTTTGGGCCCTAGGATCTAGCCCTCCTGGACCCGGAGAGGGATCTCTCCAAATAGAACTAAGAATGATATATCTATGAAGCTCAAAATGAGATGTTAGGCTAGTTATGAAGCACGAGGGGTTTTAAATGGTTTGGTTGAAGGGTTGCTGGGTTGGTCATGAGATCATGGACTGAGAAAGCAATGGGAGAAAAGGAACAAATGGTAGGACATTTCACCTAAGAGGATAGGCCCTAGGCAGTGCCATCCATTGGGCTATGGAGTCATGAAAGGAAATTACTTGCATCCACTAACCAAGGCTTTAAAGGGCAAGTCATCTACACTAAAGGATCTTTTAGACGAGATGGTGGAATGGAACATTAAGGAGGGAAGTGAAGAAGGAAGAACCGCCCAGAGTTTCACAATACATAGATCGAGCGGAGAGGTCATTTAACTCCCGGACACAGCGAGGACATGCTCTAGGCGACTCTTAAAGAGACAAAGGGCGCTTATAGATCGGACGGGGAAGGTCATTTAACTCAATTAGCGCAACTCCAAGGGGGAAAAACGAGAGATAAATCTAACAAGAAGCATCCAAGAAGAAAACCCCCAAGTTCATACATCGACGGCGAGGCTTTAACATCATGCCTTGGTTAAACTACGTGAATTCACTCTTAGACGGCACACAAAGCAAGAGAAAACATTAAGGTAGGGAGAGCAGGAAACATAGGGCACCTAACAAGGGTGAATCCTATGTTATACTTATGTTGCCTACCAGATGAACATGAAACAATATGAAAATGTAATAAACAGAGTAAGGAGAACATCACCAATAGTAATAGACCAGGATCCTGTGAAATGTGCTTTGATTAATTGATGCAAAACCAGTCATGTACACTGAGCTCAATGGCTAATACAGTCCAGACCTTCTCCTCCCAGCCTATTACAGACAACTACTCTGCTACTCCCTCCCAGGACTGTTCTAACAGTCAGAATGAATCCCTTTAACAGCAAATGCCCAACAAGGCAACAAAAACCTTTTACAATATGTTCCCGGGGGTTCTTATAGGAGAAGAGGAAGAAACAACAGTAGATAAAAAAATAAATGAGTCTCATTAAGACAGTAAGGCAGAATTTTTCACGCCCGTACCACTTAATGGCTTTCTGCGGCATTGGCAATATCTTCTACTCACAAGGAGTCTGTCAGTAGAGATGCGACCTCTAATATGTTCTTGATCTTATGGTGATGCTGGAACTCTGTGTTGCCTTACGAAATGAATGGGCTTGGGTGGAAGGTCTGTAGTCAGCTCCTACTTCTAATTCTTTACTTTATTTGTCCTAAATGGGTTTCGGACAGTCACAATTAATCTTTCGGGGCTCGAGGAGGCATGAGATGTTGTAGGAAGGAATTAATAGCACGGGTAAACGCGCTCTGTACATTGGGTGGTGCGGTTATGACTTGTTGGTGCGCTCTTAGTCTTCAAACGGTGTAATCCTTTGAATGCGGGGTGCCGTTTATTATATCAACAACGGTCATTAGCCCCCCTTTAAATCCTTCTGTGCTTTGCTAAGCGGCTGAAATGACACTCTTTACAATGCTAATCGCACAGTGGAAAGAAAGTGTAAAACCGAGCGGTGGTGGAAAAATGCTTTCGGAGGCCGGAGGAGAGGTGGCGGAGTAGCGGAGGAAACGGTGGAAACAGCGAAAAAGGCAGAGGAGAGAATCATAGTGTAAAGGCCAAAGGCTTTGACCTAGGCGAATTACAAAGAAAAGGGGCACAAAACAATGGGGCGGAGCATTAGATGTGGGGCCGACCGTGGCGGGGGGCGATTCATTTCGAACCGTTAGATCTTAAAACCCAACAGACGGTGGAGATTCGATCGGAACAATCGTAATCGGAGGGGCGCAACTGGGTCTTGCGATTGCAATCAGGGGGAGGGTGCGATTGAATTATGGTCATTGGATGCAGCGGGGAAACGGACGGCTATGATGTAATCGGGCAATCGTAATTGGAGGGGGACAGGGGTGACACACATTGAAAGTTTCGATTGCAATTGGGCGGAGAAAGCGCTGACCGTTGGATCGAGGGGGGGGATGGACGGTCAGGATTAAATCGGGAGACAGTGGGGAAGGCTTGCGATTGCGACTGGAAGGGGGGTTTGCGATTGAGCGCTGACCATTGATCTCGGGTCCAGATCAACGGCTCAGATGTAATAGGAGGGGCAGTGCGATCGGGGGATCGGGAGAAGGACTTGCAATCGGGAGTTGCGATGACTGTCCGATCTGCGGGAGGATGGGCGGCCAAGATTAAGTCGGGAGATCGCAATCGGAGCACAGAGAAGAAGGCATGCGATTGAGTTATGCGATTGCGATGGAGTGATTGGCGCAGGGCCGTTAGATCGGCGGGACAGATCAACGGTCAAGAATGGATCGGAGGGTCGCAATCGGAGCTCGGGCGAAAGAACTTGCGATTGCGATCAGAGAGGCGGGTGTGATTGGCGCTCCGCCGTTTGATCAAAGCGGATCAACGGTGCAAAATGGAGCGGGGGACTTAACGTTAAGAACGATCGCATCGGGACTTTTGCGTTTACAAAGGAATTTGCACCTGCTCGGTCTTCCGATTGCGATTAGCGCCTGGGACTTAAGCGCTTGGTCCCAGCGTCGAGTCACATGTGGGAAGTGGTTTGAAATGGGCTGGTGAAAAGGGGCTAGGCCTTATAATAAGGTCGGAAGGTGGGTCTTTAGCCTGTTTTAATGGATTTTGAAGGTTGGGAAGGGGAACGATAGAGAAATAAAGGGGGAAGAATGGTCAGCAAAGGTTAGGGGGGAACTTTAAAGGGGATTTTAGGGGGAAATGAAGGGTAAGAAGGGAAATAGAAGGGGAAGAGAGGGGACCTAAAATGGAAGCTAATTGGGGTCGAAATAAGAAGGAAAGGGGGCCTTTAGGCATTTCTTCACCAGCAGAGAGGCCTTATGATGGACACCAACAAAGGGGATTTTTCAAAGGATAAAAGACACATGGAGGCTTCAAGGAGACTGTTTTTTCAGAGGAAATGCATTCCTTGAAGACTCAACAACAATCTTAGCCCCCTGTTTTTCTTATCAAAAATTTATAGGGGGGCTAACAAGACCAAAGTGCAGCCTAAGATCAGGTCAGATGTCATTTAAACCCAGGCCTGCTTTTGACATACTTCAAAGGAAACTCTCATTAAAGACACAAAGGGTAGCTTAAGATCAGGTCAGATGTCATTTAAATCCAGACCTTCTTTCAGCATACTCTTAAGGAAAACAACCCAACAGTCCTCATAACCACTTTCAGAAAGGTAGAAAATATTTAAGATTTAACATAGAGTAAGGCCTAAAATCAGAGAAAGACTTTGAACCTTCAATGCTTTTGACACTAACTCAAAGGGATCTTAGAAATGGAAAACTGTTGGAAAAGGAACCTAGTGAGACAGGGCTAGCTCTAATCTCCCAATTTCCCAATTCTTTCAGCTGAAACCAAACAAGAACATCTAAGGAAACAAACTCCAAATTCATACATCAGTAAGCATGGACCAGCCAACTTCTATACTGGTTAAATTATGCTGAATTTGTTCTCAGATACACAAATAGCAGAAAACATCAAAGATAAGAAGAGTAGGAAGAATTAGGGTACTTTGCAATAGTATATCCTAAGCTAGATTACTGATTCTTATCAGAGAATAATGGATAGTGTGATAAAATATGAAATGAGACAATTGCAATAAGAGAAACATCACCAGAAATATAGACCAGGATCTTGTGAAATCTGCTTGTTCATTTGATGTGAAAAACCAGTCACATACTAAGAGCTCAATGGCTCTTTACATTTCAAACTTCTCCTCCCATCCTACTAAATTACAAAACACTAAGCTACTTCTCCCAATAACAGTTCTAAAAGCCGAATGAATCCCTACAACCAGCAACAACCTTTACAATGTATTTTCAGTGAATATTTATAGGTGAATGGAGAGAAGGAGTAGTAGATGTAAACTTAAATGATCCATTAAAATAGATGGGAGGAAGTATTCAAGCCCACTCCGCTTAATGGCTCTTTATTAACTATGTGTACTCTGAAGTCTGGTCTAGAAGTCCTTGGTAATAACTTCAGGTATGTTCCTCTGAAGTACTCTTGCTACATGGTACTCTATTTTTCCTTCTGAAAGAAGTAATGTGGCTAGAAGGTCTGCAAGGTCTCCCATACTTCCATAAATTCTGTTCTGACAGCTTCAGAAGCTTTCTATCAGTGTAATAATGGTTCTGGTGTTCGATGGAAGATAGTAGAAGTGATGTAGCTAGTCCTAATTGGAGAAAAGGCATTCTACTGATATTAAAACACAAATATGGCTTTTTTCTTGTGCTTTAGGCTTCATTAAACCTCTTAATCATCTTCATGATCTTCAACATTAATCACTATCCTTCTAAACACTGGATTAAAGCGTTTAATCTTCAATAATGGGCTTTAAATCTCTTTAAACTGTCACTGATAGTCTTTTCCACTTCACTTCTGTCTTGTCTGTGAATATGCAGGTTTTAATGGCGATGGAGGGTTTGAAATAGAGTTAATAACTTTGATTTGGATAAAAACATGCTTTGAACCCTTTCTGGATGTCTCTCTTGCTATCTCTGGCTCTGAAAAAATGACATTCTGCGCCCTATATTACCCTGACAGTGACTGTGTAGAAAGAATGGTTTTTACCATCTGTAACCCTACAAAACACAATAAACATGTTAAGAAATCCATGTGGGGGGGAGGATGGATGCTTTGGAGGCTCGTGGAGGATGGAGAAAAACGATGAAAATAGTGGTAGCGGCGAAGAAACGGGTGAAAATCATGGCGGAATGGTGATCACACGATATGCATTCTCAGTCATTGGATGAAAGGCGGGGAGATTTAACGGTGGGGATGAGAGTGCGATATGACAAGATGCACGAGCGATAAGGTGGGAAAACCAACGGCGGATTAAATCCTGACCGTTGGATCTGTAGAATGGATGGCCAAGATTTGATTAGGGATCGGTGGAACAGTGGAAAGGTGGAAGGGGAAAGCAGAGTGCGATGAAATACGGACGTTAGATGCAAGGCGGAATGGCGAGGATTTAATCACATCGGGAGAAAGATAGTGGGTCAAAAACTTAAAGTATTTTGTTTTGCGATTTGTGATCTAGCACGCACTGTCGGATTAAAGGGGAAATCAACAGTCCATATACAATCGGAGCGGTAATGAAAATATGTTATGGGCGCGATGTGATATCAGCGCTGACCATTAGATCTGTAAAGATCGACGGTGGAGATTGCAGCAGAGGTCAACAGAACAAAAGTTCATCGCATCGGAAGATTTGAAATAATAAAGGAAAAGGTGATAATGAAAGCTCTGATTGCGATTGCGCGACGGAGATTTTTTAAATGCAGGCGTAGGTTACATGGGGGGAGGCATTAGGGAGGAATAAGCCCTCAGGAGCTTAACCTTCAATGAAGCGAGAAAATCGCTTTCACGTTTTAAGATATTTTGGGTTTTTTGCTTTTAGGTTGCGAGCTAAAGGTTTATGAAGAAAGGGTTAAACCTGTGACCTCAGGGGAACAATGAGGCGATATAGTGTAAAATAGGGTATTTTAGGCCAAAAACATAGTTTTTAAGGCTAAATGGGGGGTTCCGGTAGACGTAAAGGGATTTTTAGACCAAATGAAGGGATGTAAGTTTAAAAATGGAATTCGATGATTTAGAGGAGTTAATGAAGGGATTTTTTTTATGAAGGAACAAAGGTGACAAAGGGAAAATGTAGATGAAGAATAAGGAAATGAGGCCTCTTGTAGCAGTCTTCTTCACAATAAATGGGGCTTTTCAATGGAAATAGGTGAGGATTTCTTCACAAAGGAAAAATGTACATGGAGGCTTCAAGGATGAAATATTTTCAAGGGAAATGTTTTCTCCAATCTTAGAACATATTTAGCCACATGTTTGCTTGAAAAAAAAATTATATGTAGCTGGCATTATATGTAATAAGTAATATTCCAAAAGATGCCAATTCAAACTCTAGATGCCAAAATCCAGTTCAAAATCAATCAAAGAGTGCCAAACTCCAGCATCCTCAATCTGCAAAAGAAAAAGTCAAAGTGTAAAAGAGTGTTTTCTAAAAGTTTTAAAGGTGAAAATGAAACATTAGAAAGTGGGTTTTGAATGAAAATACTAATTTCACACAAGTATAAAAAGCCCCCATGACATCAAGAGAGACCTCATTTGTCTCTTATCTCCATCGAGCATCCTCAGCAAACCATGGTTTTCAAGTTTTTTGAGCCAAATCAGCAAAACATAGGAAGGCACTGCATGTTCTCTTCTGGCACTGCGCGTTCTCTTCTGGCGTTGCGCGTTCTCTTCTGGCACTACCTGTTCTCTTCTGGTGTTGCGTGTTCTCTTATGGCACTATGCGTTTCCTTGAGGCAGTGCGCATTTGACCACCTTGTTCAAACACTTGCTTGTAAAGCCTCCAAACTTCAAAATCACCCTCAACTTCTCCAGAAATGATTCTTTACACTTCCAACCAAGCAAGTAAGTTGCAATTGCTTTATTCTTCATCTCATAAAATCAATTTGGATGTTTGATTTTTTTTAAGAGAAAATCCTTCTTCAATTCAAAACCCTAGTATTCCTGAAAAACCTAATTACACTTCATTTCGATTCTCTAAGCCTTCATACCCTTCCCACATTGCCATATTCCCTTTCCCAAATCCCTACATTGACATTCCATTTCCCTAAGTTTCATTTCCTAAAAACGTAAGCCCTAGATACACTATTTACATAGGCTCCCATTTCCCTACACTTGAGATAAATCTCATATTCCATTACCCAGTCCTAAATATCAAATTTCACTATCATCACACTTCCCTAGGGTTGTGACACTAAAACATCATGGAAGAAGAAGGAAACAGATCATACGGTGAGGGATAAGAAAACGAGAGGCCCCAAAGAGAGAAATATATATTAAGTAAATACAAGGGAACTATTGGCATCTCCTATTACTGTGACATGTTTCAAACATGTTGGATGTTTTGAGTTCTATGAGGAAATTCATAGGGTCCAACACCATGCTATGTTGACCAGACTTTTCATTACTAATATCCATGACAACCAAGTTACTTTAGCTGGTTTCACTTTCAGTTTCTAAACTTCCATCAACTCCGCTGCCGCCGGTATCCCAAATTTTGGAGATAAATTGTTCAAATAGTCAGAATTGGATGAGCATTGCTATGACCTTTTCATCAAACCTAGGTACAAGAATGAAAGAAAGAGGATATTTCCTTTCTCTTACCTACTGGAGAGATATTCTCCTGTGATGAAGATAATCATGAAATACATTTCATGTGAAGGTAGATTTTTTAGATTGTATTCCTATCATGTATGAATACTCATGCACTTCACTAGGCTAAAAATGCTCAACATACCCTACTACCTTTTCCAGAGCATTGAAAATATAGCATTCATTGTCCAGAATAGGGAGTATGCACAACAAATAAATAGTCTCCTTCACCACTCCCTCATCAAAATCATAGTCCTCCATCACCCCAGACAATTGAACATTCCATGGGATTCATTCATAACTTATGACATATTCACAGCTCTAGCCATTCAGCATGCTCAAAATGTGCCTTCATCATCTCATCCTTCCACTTCCATTCCTCCATATCATCCCACAGTACATTCATCATCATCAAATCTTTCTTCTTCATCTACTTCACCAACATAATCTCCATCCCATACTGAGACTAAGTCACCTAGCAGAGCTGAGATCAATGAGCCTAATCAAGCTAATGTGGATGAGATAGAGCCATTTACAAAAACTTGTCAGAGGGGTCATAGGTAGGTGTTTTCTCCACATATTTTGGAAGGAGACCTGCCTTCTTCACCAACAAAGAAGGTACAAAAAGGGAAATAAAATATGGTAGATGAGGATGTGCATGAGGCAGTCATTCATGATAGGATGACCTCCATGAGACAGAACAGGACTTTGACCTAGTTAACCTAGATGAAGATGATGATGATGAGATTACTAGTACAATCATAAAGGGGAAGGATGCCAAGATTAGAGAGCTCCAAACTAATATTGATAGGTCCAAATTTGTCATAGATTTCCTTGAGAAGGAGAACCAACAGTTAAATACTAAACAGGTCATTGATGAGGTCAAGTACATCACAGCTCAAAGGGAGGAAAAAAAAGGCCAAAGTTATGCTAGATGAGACACTTGAGAAGTATGGTTTGCTTGAAGAACAAGATGGAAAAGCACCAAGAGGCAGACCTAGAACTAGAGGGTTGAAAAGAGCTCTAGCTCTAGAAAGACAAAAAGAGGTTGAGCTTGTTGATCTGTTAACCCTAAATGAACAACTTGCAATGGTGATCAATTAAAACAAGGAGCCATGGCTTGACAGAGCAAATCAAAACTTGGAGAATTTATTTGAGAAAGAAAATAAAGACAATGACCTACTGAGGAGGAAGTTCAAACATCATGCCCAAAATGAGAAAATTGTAGTGGCCAAGCTCAAAAGAGCCAATGCAAAGATTGAGGCTTTGACCATGCTTGAGGAGAAAAGAAATTTTGATATACTTGCAAAGGCTTCACTCCAAGCCTAGCACATCATCAGGAACCATTTCAAACAATTTTGAAGATTTTTGGGTCATTTTTACAAATTCTGTGTTTTTTTTTAGTTTTTTGGACAGTCAGGTTACAGAGACAAGTGTCAAATGCACAACGCCAAGTGCGTTGCACTCTTTTTTGAGCCATTTATTGAGAAAAAGGTCACCGCCATTAGATGAAATGGTTCATACTCAGAAAATCACTTTACAGTCTTGGTTTTCAAAACAAGCAGGTCAAAAAGGATAAAAACCACTACAAAATCATGTTTCTGCCTCATTTTTGGCCCCAGCACTGTGCGTTTAGCAGGCTTGGGAGAAATAAATTTTGACAGGGAAAATGACTTTCATTTTGAAAACTCAAGGCAGATCTGGAAACTAGACTTGAAGGGAATTACAACAAGCTCTCTTGGAGCCAATTTAGACACCTGCTGCCCAGTCAAAAACAACCTACAAGATGGAGGGTGCATTTACCAAAGAGAGGGCATGTTTGACAGTTTGCTGATATTTTGGAATTTCACTGCAAATTTGACTTTTGTCTTGAAAAACATGATTTCACTTATGTAATTGAACATGGTAGATGTAAAAATGTTAATGATAAGCTACCTAGGGGTATATTCATGATGTAAATGTACTCATAAAATTCAAATGAATCAGTTTCAATGTAATTAGGGAGGAGTCACTTGCACCTCCCGAAACTCCAGCTATCCATTCAGATTTTTGTGGATATCATCCTCAACTCAGGAATTCGACCCCTGAGGATGAGAGAATGTAGTTTTGATGTCTATATCTTCCCCTTCTTCACTCTTATCAAGGGTTGGAATCAGATTGGATGTTAGTGTATTGATCAAGAACAAATTTGGCCTGGAAATTAATGAATAATTACAGCTATTTCCTTGGGATTCATGTGGTATGGATGTTTGGAATTGTTTCTTCTCTGTGATCATTTGTATGATTTTTTTGTAATCTCATAAACATTTCATGTCTATTATATGATAAATTTCAAGTTGATATGCAGAATACATGTTTTTCATGCTCTGTTTTGGGAAATTTGTCATAATTTGTCCATTTTCTTCAGTTTAGGAAGAATACATCTCATATGCTCTTCCTAACTCCTCATCAGTATTAAACCATCTCACCAAATCACCTTTGAGTGCTAAGCCTTCTACCTACCTTGCCCCATTGAATGGATTGAAATTCCATATCATTTGCCTTGATCTAGTCCCCTTGACCTAATCCTCATCCAGCACCCCAACCCAATCAAATAAAAACCCCTTATGCATTTCATATCTAGCCTCAAACCCTTTTCATCCATCCATATTGGTTGTGATTCTTGTGGAGAGAGCCCTCTCTGACTTGGTAGGGATAGATACCAAGTTAAAAGGTTGGTATGTGATTACCTCTATTGGGATCTCTTCTTCAGCCTTAGAGATCTAGTGGAATGATAATATACTGGAGTTTTTGCTGGGGAATGAAATATTTATCTTCCCTGGGTGTACGAAAAATAATTTTGGAATTTGATCCTTTGGATGATAGGGTTAAATTTCATAAAGGTTGATTCGATAATTGCAGTGCTAATATTATAGAGTTGGCTTCCAGAAGGTATACCAGAGAAAACCTTAATCTCGATCCAGTTGATCCGATAGATGATCCAGAGAAGATCTTTCGAAGGCATAGATATCAAACTGCAGACATTTAGTCAGGACCAGTTCCATTGGTAAGATCAGTTTCTCTTCCTGCAAAGCTAATTTCTCTTGAAGATATATCGTATGATCTAACATTTGAATTGTTATTATTTAAATCCAAATCTGAAACCTCTTTTATTAGGATATTCTGACACGTGGGAAATAGTTAAGTATAACTTGGTCTAGTGTACAGTTAGGTAAAGTGTGTTTCTTTACTATGTACATTTGTAACTTATAATCTGACAGTCACGATTTGTAATGATCTGACAGTTCACTCTCTCCTCGGTATTATTGACACTTGATCCATGGCTTAACACCCGATTGGTCCACGATCTCTATTTAAAGAGCATGGAGGTTCATTTTTCAGGTAACCGTTTATGAGAGAAACATATGTAAACTTTCTTTTTATATTAAAAAATTGCCTGAAGTGGCCCCGTTGGCTCAGGTCGTGGATTGTTTCCCTCTTCGAGGGTTTTAACCACATGATATATTGGTCTACTGATTTGTGATTTGTTTGTGAGCAGTGACCTTTGGTGTTTGATCTAAGGAACTTACCCTATAAATTCCTACATGGTATTGGATCCATTTTGAGGGTCGCATCCATTCTTGATCCAAATCTAAAGCCGGTTTGACTGCATGCGACTGTCGTTTTCTAGATCTACTATTTTTGAACTCTTTCAGGCCTAGAGAAATGCTCTATTGTGTCTGGAACATCTGTTATAGGGAGGAACCCCTTTCGTTTCATGCGAAAAGGTTTCTGGTTGCCCAAGTTATGTCAGTTTAGATCTGGAGGTATAAAGTATCTTTTTTGCAGTTATATTTGTTAATCGTTCTGCTTATTTAGGTTCCCTCTGTTTATTTCGGTTGATGGCTTTTATTTATTTGCCATATATATACCCTCTTCTCTATGTATTCTCTTTGCTCTGCGTTGTGTGCGATCTCAGAAAATCAGAAACAGGAAGAAGGGATTTTTTTGCTACGTATGTTCTTTCCCCGCGTCTTTGTGTGATCTCGGGAAATCAGAAATAGCAGGAAAAAGGATATTTTCCGGTAAATATAACCAAGAATTTAACCTTCTTCTTTTTTCTGAATAAGACTAATTCTATTAAGCGATCATATGGTACAAGATGAGATTACAATTCGGAGAGGCAAAAAAAGGGCCAACTGGAAATGATAAACTATCAACCTCGGTCTCGAAGAGTGAACATTAAACAAGCTAAAGAGACATGAAGCATGACTAGGAAACAAAAGAAGATAGAAATTGGGTTCTACATAGAATGGGCAGAAACCTCTATGCAAAAAAAAATTCCTTTCCTTTTGTTGACTTTGACCCATCCAGCATGGTGTGGATGGGAAAGAACCACTTGAAGATTGTTGTTGACTGTGAGAGGTGTCTCCTTATCCGAATCGGAAGAGGAGGACTCATGAGTGTGCTTCCGAGAGATTTTTGTGGTTAAGGGTCCCTCAGGGACAGTGGAGGACAAATCTTTCGTCTACTTTGCATGCTCCATTTATGCATCAATCTTCTCCTCATCTGAACTCAGGGACTCAATGTCATTCGTGGGAGGCAAATAACTTGGAATCCATCTTTTGGATTTTGATTTGAGATTGTTTTCATTTTTTGGGGCAAGGAACGTGGGGCAGGAATTCTAAAGTTGCCCTGCTTGGTGACAGTGGTGGCAATAGAAGGAAGTGTTCTCATAATCTAGAATCTGTGTCCACAGGAAATCGCCAGTCTCGAGATTAATTTGATCGGGTAGAACTTTACTTATGTCTATTTCAACACATATTCTGCCATATGTGTATAGTACTTGGTACTCCCAAAGGGGATCTATTGTCAGATAACGGCCCAAGGTGTTTCCTATTCCTTGGAAGACAAAAAGGTACTATAAGTGGGTAGGTAAATTGGGAAGCCTGACCCAGACTAGAATCTTGGTGATGACTGTCATAGAGGGGTCAAAATCTGGGAATCAGGGGGTGAGGAATAGCCCTGTTGTTCCCCAAAACCACAGATTTTCTGTCAAGGAATTTTGATAATCCTTGTTGTGATCAAACACTACTATGAATAAACCCTTTGAGCAGAACATGACCGTGTAATTGTGGGTCCAGTTGGCATAATTCCACTCGTAGATATCCTTTGTGCGAAGCCAAAGTCCATTAAATCTACAAATGATGGTGGCTTCTGTATAATTTTGTAGTTGTTCTGCTAGATCTAGATAGGAAATCTCTATGGAGGGAACTTCCTCCATCTTATCAACCAAAAAAGGCTTGGGGGCCGCAGAGGATTGAGAAGCTTTCTTGGGATGTGTATGGACCGCATCCTTCTAGAAGAAGGCTAGTGCAGATTATGAATGCCCCATAGCTCCCCCTCTCAAACAAAGGGATAAGACTAAATTCGCATCTCTTTCAATGTTATAAAATTAAAGGGGAAAAGAGGCATCATGTTGTTTACCTCCATATAGAAGTCTTTGAAGAGCTAAGGGAAACCCCATCTTGTGCTCAAGGGTTTGCAGGAGATTTTGTACTTTATCCATTGAACGTACCCAGGGCATCATGGATCTGCCCGTGAGGAGCGAGATCTCGATTTGAAAGGCAGGGGAGGGTAGAACTGAGAAACATTGGCTGCTAAGATGCATTGTAGAGACCAACTTGATGTTCCTTGCCTGATCTTTGCTTTCCGCGGCCATTTCTATTTTCCTGCCACAATCCCATGAGTGAGGGCTGCTCATAATTGATCGCTCCAAGGTATCGCGTTGGATACTTGAGATTTTTAGCTGTGGAGACCGATTGGAGTAGTTAAATCCTAGGTTGTTGTAAATCCCTAGCGAGAGGATCCTGAAAGCTTTCAAGAGATTCACAGGGCTGGGGGCCATCTTTTCCTTGTTTTCGTAGCTTCCAGGGTTCTATAGGTGAGAACGAGTCACTTCCATTCCTGCTTTAGCATGAGCGTAGCTTACAGGGATCCCAACCTATGCATTTTTTGCATTTCCTTCGCTTTGCAGCGCACATCTTCGAGAGTTGGTGTCGACCTGAGTTGGATCGAGGCCCAGCTTGACCGTAGGATGACATGAGCCGTAGGGCCAGGTAGAGGCTTGATGGCAGCGGAGTGATGGGGGGCTGCTAAGATTATAGGGTTCGTCGTGGAGCTCGCTCGTCGTCAATCCGCAACTGACTCTGATTTGAGAATTTAACATTTTGTCGTAAGGCTTGCATTTTCGTTTTTTTTTTCACGGATTTTGTGTTTTTTTCAGGAAAAAACACACACACCGAAGAGTTAAAAAAAATTAAAAAATAAAAATAAAATAAAATTACAGAATCCTTTTACTAGCTCACTTGGTGTGAAGTTAGTTTATGAGAATAGAGGTCTTGGGTTCAAGTCTCTTTTTGAAGCTTATTTTTGTAAAAAGATTTTTGTTAAAAAGGGGGGGGGGGGGGGGGGGGGGGGGGTAGGGTTTAAAGTATAACTTCATCATCAAATTTCAAATTTTTCTCATAACTATTCCCAAGATCTACTACTTTTTTTTCAAAAGGCTAACTTCTTCATCCCAAGTCGTTTTTCATCATGCTAATCTAACCTAATTTTTTGAGATCTTGCCATTGGAGCAGTTAGTCTCAGCTCTTTTCAGCTTCATTATTTTTTAAAATGGAAAGTGCATGCCCGGTCATTCTTAATAGTACCAATTATTTCCAATGGCTACCTCACATGGTAGATTTACCTAGAAGTAAAGGGCTTTGTAGAATAGCCACAGGACAAGAAACTAAACCTTCAGATGATGATAAAGCCACTAAATGGGAAAATAAAGAAGATCAAGCACGAAGGTTGATAGTAATGTCCATTGCTCAAGATCTTCGATTTCATATCCTTGAAATTGACACCCCTGATGAAGCCCTGAAAAAGCTAAATATTGTTTTTGGCATTCAAAATCAAATCAGGGCCCACCAGCTTGAAAATGAGTTGCTTAATTTGGACCCCAATAATTTCTCCTCTAGTGAAGAATTTTTGTCCAAATTCAAGACCCTTAGACTTATTTTAGAAGTTTGTAAGGTCAAAAAGGAAGATGGTAGCCTCATCTATTTCATTCTTGCTAAGCTTGGCCCTGCATACTTTGTATTTGTTTCCACCTTCCATTCCTAGAGAAAACCATAATTTCTCAAGGAGCAGGGCCACAAGAACCCCCTTTTTATTCCTTTTTGCGATTCTTTTATAAGAAAAAAAAGAAAAAATATTACACCTTGGTCTTATGACTTCTGGAAACACTTCTAAGAAAGCCTTAGCAGCCCAATAGCAACCATATCAAAGAATCCCAAGAAGTAGTATCCTAAAAAGTATGGTCCTAAACCAAACAAGGGTCCTAAGCAATTTCAGCCACAAACTAAAAAAGAAACTCACCAAACTGATAAGGCAACTAAAAAAAAAGGGAAGAAAATAGATAGACATTGAAACTTTTGTAATCATGATGGCCATGTAGAGTCCAAATGTTTTAAAAAGATGGAAGCCTTGGAAGCAGCAATGAAGAAGCACCACATAAATTTTGAGACCTCTTCAACTTCATCTTCAGGAATGGCACTTTTTGCTTGTGGTTTTCAACCATATGGTTATGAATTAAATGTATCTTCTTCTTCTCATTATCATGAGTGGCTCATTGATTTTGGAGCTTCTTAACACATGGCCAAAAATAAAGCCATGTTTTATTCTTTAAATTATTGTAACACAAAAGATATTTATGTTAGCGATGATAGATCTCTTAGTGTTTTAGGATCTGGAACCGTTCATCTAGATAATGGTCAGTTTAATGATGTACTATGTGTTCCTACCTTTTCATGCAACATTCTATATCTTTATTAGATAACTCATTCAGGAGAAGCGAAAATAGTAGAATTCTCACCTCATGATGTTGTAATCAAGAACCTCAAATATCCTAGACATATTTTAGCTATTGGCATTGCTTATGATTCCACAAGGTTGTATAAGTTTGAAAACTTTGGGTCATCATGTCTTCCCTCCATTTTTGTTGCTCATAACGATGAAGTGAGAAAACTTTAGTATGAGTGATTTGGTCACTTAAACTATTGCTCTCTTCAAACTCTATGTAAATAAAATATAGTTACAGTTATTCCTATGGTATCTTGACGAGATGGTGTTTTCTCCTAGATGTGTACTAGGAAAACATCCTTCGGGATACACCCCAAGCCTCTCTTTCTTGTGTGATATCTGCAAACTTGTGCACAGTGATTTATGTGGTCCACTTCATGTTGTTTCTTTCTCTGGTTGCAAGTACTTCTTAAATTTCATTGATGATTTTTCCAAACACACTTGGGTATATTTCTTAAAACTCAAGAGTGAATTTTTTAACATGTTCATGGCCTTTAAGGCCTTTGTTGATAAATAATACGGACATCAAATTCTTAAGTTAAGATCAAAAAGTGGCGGAGAATATGTTAACAAAAAACTTATCAACTTTCCTTTGAGCATGGAGATAGAATTGCAACATATTGTTCCATATACTCCACAACATAATGGTGTAGCTGAAAGGAAGAATCGTACCTTAAAATAAATGGCTAATTGTATGCTTCAATCTAAAGGACTTAGTCTATATTTTTGGGTAGAAGCCATTAAATGTACAAATTACATAGTAAATCGCACTCCTGCTAAGGTTTTAAAGAATGTAAGTCCAAAAGAAGCCTGGAGCTTAATCAAACCAGATGTAAGTCTCTTTCGTGTTTTGGAAGTTATTCTTGGGCTCGTATTCCAGATGCGAAACGTGAAGCCTTAGAACCTAAGAGTGAAAAATGAATTTTTGTTGGATATTCTGAAGATGTCAAAGGATATAGACTTCTTCAACCAAAATTCAAAAATATAGTCATTTGAAGAGATGTAAAATCTGATGAAAATATATCGGCCTACGAGCCTAGTTCGGCCGGTGTGCCACCTTTGGCCTGAGAGCCTGATTCGGCATATGTGCCACCTCTCTGTATCTCTTATATTTTTTATAGAATTCCCTCTAGTTTAGATGATGACAATGAGGATGAAAATCCTCCTCCACCTCTTGAAGATATTCCTTTAGCCCCACAGCTTCCAACATGGGTCCGCTCTACTCAAGATGCAGCAGGTTCTCTTGCAGGTGACCTTGGAGATCGACGATGTACATGTTCTCAACTCAAAAGAGCCTCTTCCTTATTGGTTCAAGTTCCAGAAAATCATGATCCAGACAAATTTGAAGAAGCTTCCGGTCATCCATATTTGGATGAAGCTATGAATGAAGAATATTGTTCCTTATTGGAAAAATATACTTGCGATCTTGTTCCTCTTCCAAAAGGAAAAAAACTTTTCAGATGCAGATTGGTTTACAAAAAAAAATTTGGACCAGATGGGAAAATGGATAGACATAAAGCTTGTCTTGTTTCTAAAGGATTTTCACAAGTTGAAGGCATTGACTATACTGAAACCTTCTCCCCTGTGGCCAAAATGAATTCTATCTGCGATGTTCTTTCCCTTGTTGCCTCCTTTAAATGGGAATTCCATCATATGGATGTTAAATCCACCTTCTTACATGGATATTTGCATGCTTTATCCAAAATGACTCTAGCCTTGTTCATCGCCTTAGGAAGTCTCACTATGGTCTCAAACAAGCTCCTTGGGCTTGGTATGCCAGAATGAATAGATTTATATTAGATAATGTCTTTTCTAGGTTTCATTCTAACAACACTGTCTACACCAAGAAAGTGGGTAAGTCCTTCACCATCCTTGTTCTTTATATTGATGATATCATCCTTACTGGTAGTGATCCCAACCATATAATCCATGTGAATTCTAGCCTCAAAAATAAGTTTGAAATCACAGACTTAGGACACTTACAGTATTTCCTTGGTCTTCAAGCCTTGCAGTCCAAAGAAGGTATTACCCTCTCTCAGTCCAAGTATGATTGTGATATTCTATGCCACTTTCACATGGAAGTTTGTAAGCCAACCACTTCTCCCTTTCAGTCTAGAGTCAAGATTTCAGTCACTTGTACTATCCCTTAAGTTGATGCTACCTTATACCATCAACTTGTTGGTAAACTTCTGTATCTAACCCATACATGTCCCGACCTTTCCTTTACCATTGGTCTTGTTGCTCGGTTTATGCACCAACATCATGAGAGTCACTAGAAAACAACTAAAAGAATACTTTGATATAGTTGAGGTACAGTTCAGTTCGGGATTCATTACAGTGCAGGAGCATATCCATTATTAATTGGTTTCACTGATTCTGATTGGGCTGGTGACCTTAATGATTGAAAGTCTACTACAGGATATGTATTCACTCTTGTTTCAGGACCTATTACTTTTTTTTTGTAAGAAACAAAGTGCCATCTCTCTTTCTTCGACAGAAGCAGAGTATCGTGGTGTCATTGAAGCTAACAAGGAAGCCATGTGGCTTCGTCAGATCCTGTCTGGATTTGGTCTTCATCAGCAACATCCAACTACACTTTGGTGTGATAATCAGAGTGTCATTCAGCTATGCAAATATCCAGTTCAGCATCAGCATATGAAACACATTGAGCTTCATATACACTTCATCAGAAAGCTCATTCATGATCGTGTTCTTGAAGTACAGTATTGTTCAACCAATGATCAAGTTTTCAATATCTTTACAAAGGCTTTCATAGAAGAAAAGTTTACCAAACTTTGATCCATGCTTGTAGTTCAGGAAAGTTATCATTAAGGGGGGATAGGCTCTAATTCCTCCTTCCTTCTCCTATTGTGTCTCCTTTGTAAATCCTTCAATCCTATCCCAAGTTTTTCTTAAGGGAGGATGTTAGGATATTTTGACACATAGGAAATAGGCTCATTTTGAGTCACCTTTGTAAATTATTCAATCCTATCCCAAGTTTTTATTAAGGGGGGATGTTAGGATATTCCAACACATAGGAAATAGTTAAGTATGACTTGTTCTAGTGTAGAGTTAGGTAAAGTGTGTTTCTTTACTATGTACATTTGTAACTTATAATCTGACAGTCATGATTTGTAGTGATCTGACGGTTCACTCTCTCCTCAGTATTAATGACACTTGATTCGTGGCTTAACAACCAATTGGTTCATGATCTCTATTTAAAGAGCATGGAGGGTCATTTTTCCGGTAACCGTTTATGAGATAAACATATATAAACTTTCTTTTTATATTAATAAATTTCCTGAAGTGGCCGCATTGGCTTGAGCCATGGATTGTTTCCCTCCTTGAGGTTTTTAACCATGTGATATACTGGTGTATTTATTTGTGATCTATTTGTGAGCGGTGACCTTTGGTATTTTATCTAAGGAACTTACCCTGTAAATTCCTACATCTTTATCTGATCTAGTATTCGATCCTTTATGAATATCTCAGGTCAATTCATTGTCTAAATTAGACCTTAGTGCTTTGAAAGATTGGTTTTACAAAGAGATTAAGTCTGAATCTGACCTTGACATCAAATATTGGATCCAATTCTACCATCAAGAGGACATTTACGCATTAACTCAACCTCAACCTCACTCTACTGTAGTTTTTTCCTCTACACCTTCAACCTCGTCATTTATGCCTACCACTTCAGTACCTACAACTTCGGTTTCATTACCTATTTAGCCAATCCCTCATGTTGTTAATCCACCACTTCATTCAGCAGGAATCATGGCAAGATTTGCCTCGCTTATCTTACCTACCCAATTACATGACTTACCGCGAGGGTATTGTCAAAGACTCCCAATTTTCGATGAAAAATCTTTAATCACTACAAAACATCATGTATTTAAAATCACTAACTTCATAGATTTGGAGGAAGTGGATGCAAATGATGCAAAATGAGGATCATAGCTCAATTTTTTTCAAGAGAATTTAAGGTATGGTTCAGATCATTAAATTAAAATTCCATAGCTAATCCAAATCAGTTGATAAATGATTTTATAGCTAGATGGGAAGTTAATAAAAATCCATTACAAATCCTCTCTCAATATAATAATCTGAAAAGAGAACCAAGTGAATTAGTGCAAGACTTCACCGCTCGATTCAACAGAGGATATCATTATATTCCTAATGAAATAAAACCTCCTCAAGGGTTGGCCCTTTTAAATTACCTAGATGGTTTTAACCCAAATATGGCCTACCAATTACGAGAAATAAATCTTTCTACCTTAGAGGATATGCAAAAAAAATTTGCTAGTGTAGAGGCTAGCTTGTCTATAAAGAAATCAAAGATAAAGAGTGAAATGAGGGTAAGTATCAAGTAGGAGACATCATCATCTTCTGATGTGAAACTAGATACTTTAATAAGAACATTTGAGAGAATGGTTGATAGGATTTCCATCACTGAAAGATAGCTAGAACCACAAATTAGAAATCCTAATTTCTGGGGCCAATAGCAGCCTCAATTTAGAATCAAGTAGAGAGAACAATGGCCACCTGAGCAACCAGTACAACAACAGCAAATTAGGACACCCTTGTAGCAGAATTACGCTCAAGGAAGTGAAGATGAAGAAGATCACATTGTTGAGGAAAACCATTTCTTTATTGTTGATGGTTGTTGGTTAAAAATATTACTATTAAAGGTAACCTTAATGTTTCACATTAATCATCAACCTAGGGTAATTCTATTTATTTCAAGAGTGCAAGAAAAGTATATGTGATTGAAATCAGAGTTTAACTACTCTAAATCGTTGCAATAAATACTATCTAATTCTCGAAGTTCAATCAATCAATTCAAAAGTAAACTGTGAAATAATTCAAATCAATCAAAGAATGAAATTCTAGTCTGAACTTATGCAGAAAGTAACTACTCAAATGTTGACACTAAAGATCTTTTCCAATTGAACAGCAAGCTTAATGAATTTAACAACAATAGAAAAGAAATACTTAATATATTGAATAGAAATCACCTAATGACATTTTGCATTGGAATTCTCTATAATTCAATTAATAACAACCTTCAGAATTGAACAAAAAACCATACGTTCACACTTGTAATGGAAAAACTTCAAGAAATAACAATGTGCAGAATTGAAGAGCAACTACTTAACCACGCTGAAATCAATCTAATAAATGGAAAAACATCAGTCATCAGTAAAGGAATATTAATGATAAATTCAACCTGATTGAAAAGGAAATTGTAACACACCACACTTGCAATTACGGAATTAAATCATAATTCTATAAAGCATAAGAATAACTAATTTGCGAGAATCGGGAAATAAAAGTATAACACAAAATAGCAGGAGAAATCCCAAGGACCGGGCCCGAAGCCTCCAAAAGTCTTTTGCCAATAAATACTTAGAATCCGCTTATAACAAAAACGCTAGCTCTTTCATTAATCAATAGAAAAATTACATCATCACGAGTTCAAAGACTATATCTGAATAAATGTTTATTAAGAAAATTACAATATATGGAAAAAATTGTCGGTTCTCTCTCACCTACAACGTTTTATAACTTTAAGGAGAAACAAAACAGAGAATAGTGAATGTTTCAAGAATAAATGTGTATTTCCATATTTTTCTAATTCTTAGGAACCAAACGCGATTTCATTTGCTTTTCTTGACTACTGTTGTTTGGTCTTTTGGTCAATAGTCAGTTGGTTTGAATTTCCTATCAATAAAGACAACAAAATTTAGTTTTCATACTATTAAACACACTATTTATTAATAATTCCTTTTACCCTACTTTTACACTATTATCCTTTGATTTATTTCTAAAATGAAGGAAAACATATAAAATTTAATAATAAATCAAGCTAAAGATGGGGGGTGAAATGTACCTTTTCCATGGACCAACAATGGCCAACCCACGTTTTTGACTGAAGACGAAGAGCATATCGAAATGATGGATGTACCTAAATATCAGGATTACATTTTAGCCCAATATCATTAGTTAGAACTAGAATCAAATTATTATCAGCGAGGGTACTTGAATGCACTTAGTTCACAAAACAGGAAGATGTCATTAAGGAGCAGAGATGCGCCAATTAATCCCATTCACAAAAGCGCATCTCAGCAGAAAGACACTCAAATAAGGCGGAATCCTCCAAGAAATCAAACTAAATGGAAGCAAATTCTAGTTTTTATTCAGAACAATAACAATCATCCATTCACAAGTTCAGCAAATAAGGAAAGAGATAATCATAAAAAAGAAGTTTCGTCAAAGAACCATACTATACAGTGCGACATCATCATTAAAGAGGTAGACAGAACTATTCCTTTCATTATAGATACATAAATTTCCAAGTTAAAAGTGTCTATTCCTTTAACCAAGCTTGTTATAAATAACCAGTATAAGTCTCATGTTTCCAACATGCTTAAAGTACATCCTTTGTCCGACATGGTAAATGTCGAAGATGATCATCCCGAACTCATTTTTGGTCCTGCTATTGATGGTCAATTAGAAGATAGAGAGGTTACTCCTTTTTACTTGAGTCTAAGAATCTTGTTGATCAGCAGTTGTCATTGATGTCAACCCAAGTAGCACCAAGGGCTAACCCAATATTTCATGGGAATTTTGAACTACCAAATTAATATATTATGGGTCAATAATGATTTTTATGGTTTCTACTTGTCGAGATGTTTCCGTTGATATATGGCACGCCATGTAATTCTTCACGGTTTGAGAGATATTCATGTTTGAAGTTTGTACCCCCAGTTAGTGGGCTAAAACCCCATGGGGTTGGGGCATGGGTCATTGAAAAGTTAGAATTAATATTTTTTAAGCCCCTAAAATCCCTCCCACTTTCACTTGTTGAAGCCCCTCTCAACCTAAGCATTTATATAAATTGTGATCCTCATTTCCTCCTTATGCAAGGGATTTCGCCATCTGAAACCGGTCATCGTGGCATTTGCGCTCTAACTTTTTTTCTACGAAGGTTCAGAAGCTGAAATTTTTGTGAGGAAAAGCTAAAATCCTGAGGAAGCTGGTGTAAAATTTTTAGATCAAGGTGTGAATATTGTTGGAGATATTATCTATGGAAGCCATGGTTTTTGCAGGATCTTAAAATTCATCTAAAAGAATTGACCTTGGTAAAATCATCATAACTCTCTCTCTGAGTATTGGATTGGAATTCCGTAAAAATTAGAAGATAGTGCACATTTTTTGGTTTTCTCTCTATCAATTTTAGAGCAAAATGAAGAAACAGTGACACGTGGCACTCCTTACAAGTGTGCTCCACTGAAACAGTCCATAATTAGGGCATTGTGAGAAATGGGGTATAACTCTCCCTTGAAGAATCCAAATTGGGTTGGACTTGTGGCATTGGAAAGAAGACTCAGAGGACTAATACAAGACCAAAAATCAGATATTGAGGATCTGAAATAACAGAGATACACGAGATTCAATATCGAGCTCCTAGAAGGCAAGAAAAAGCTAGATCATGTATTGTCAAGGGTTGCAAAGGACCAGAATTTCTATGGAAACAAAGCAAAGCAAGGTGCAACAGAGGGTAGCATGACAAGAGCAGCAACCAAGATGCATAAAAGCAGCAAGAAGTTCATCATATTAAGTCTTCAAGTGGGCAGCACTACATACAATCATTGTAAAGGTGTCATTGTACTTAGTCATTGTAAATACATTATTGTACAAATTGTACTAGTGTCTATCTTCCAAAGCTTGAAGAGGTAGTGTTGGGAGGTCTAGGATCACTGGCTAGGTGGTTGTGTCAAAGTTGGGGTTATGGTCTAGTATATCTTCTTCTTTTGCATCATTCTATATCATTGTAAAGTGGACCATTTTCCCTGGTATGGGAGTCCATTCTTCTTTTATTCTTCTATAGGGTGGTAGAGTGGTGCTAGGGTGAGTTTTAGCTCATTAGGTGTCGGGGCATCCCTTCAGTTGACTACTGAAGAATATTGGGTGTTGGAGCGTCCATCCAGTGGGAGCTGGAGAAGAATAATTTTCTATATTCTACGAAGTTGGAGATTTATTTTCAATCGAACTTGAATAATAAATAATTATTAGAAAATCATTAGGTGGTTTTTGTCCTCGAGTGGGTTTCCACCTTACAAACTGTGTGCATTTGTGTTCCTTTTGTTTTCTCTCGCTATCATCGTACAAACATTGATTACTGCTGAAGATTAACTTAATGCTCTAATTGAAAGGAATACCGATTCACCCCCCCAAAAGATTTCCAAAACCGTACGTAGCTTGGTTCCTTCAATAGCAGTTTAACAGCTGGAAGGAGGTCATGGAGTATACCAAGAATGGTGTACCTCTATTCAATGAAAATTTTTATGCACTTTGGAAAGGAAGAATGGAGGTATATCTCTTGGCGCAAGGTTACGAAGTATGGGACACTATTCAAAATGGATTTACATCAACTGCGAATGAACAAGGTAAGAAGAATTTGGTAAATGATGTAAAAGCAAAGAATATTATTATCAATGGACTTATTGAATCTGATTATCATAAGATGTTGGGTTGTAAAACCGCCAAAAATGTATGGGACAAGCTTGAGAATATACATCCAGGTGACTCAAATGTCAACGAAGCAAAGCTTCAAATCTATAAAGCAAAATTTGAGCAACTCAGAATGAAAGAAGATTACAACATTGATGCATACTTTCAATACGTTGATGAAATAACCAATACTCTGGAAGGATTGGGAGAGCCAGTTGACGAGAAGACTATTATACGGAATATTCTTAGAACGTTACCAGGGAGATTCAACCCAAAGGTATCAGTCTTAGAATATAGTGCAAATCTGGACAAACTCAGCAAAGAGGAATTACATGGAGTTCTCATAGCATATGAAATGAGACTTGATGAATAAAAGGGTACTTCGCATCTAAAAACTGCATTCGTTGCATCTAAGAAAACCAATAAGGACAAACAACCTTCAATTGAAATGACATGCACCTGCAAGTGTGGAGAAAAGGGAGATGATGGAGAAGTTCTTTCAGATGAAGAATATGCTTACTTTACAAGAAAAATAAAACCTGGTAAGGGAAAATTCGAAGGTAAACTTCCATTGATATGTTTCAGTTGTGGTGAGGTTGGGAATTTCGTAGCAAAATGTACGAACAAAATTGATGGCAACTTAAAAGGAAAGAAAGGCTTTAAGAAATTCAACAAGCAAGGAAAAAAGAAAGGATCCAAAAGGAACTTTCTCTCTAAAGAAGATAACTCATCATCCGATGAAGAAAGTGACAGCAAAGAAGAAGCCAATGAGAAAGTATTATCTATGGCCAAGCACAATAAACAAGAAGTATCAAACAATGAAGAAGAAGGGTTGACAATAGAATAATTTTATGAGGAGGCAATCAAACTTATCAAAGAGCTCAATGCTGAGAAGATTCGTTCCAATACTCTTGAAGAACAAGTTCTAGGTCTCAAAATTGAGGTTGAAGAACACAAATTTATTTAATAGTCACTTGAAAAGAAGTTGGAAGAAAGCAACCAAGAAAGGGAAGCATTAGAAGCCGAAGTAGTCTCGCTGCGTAAGGAAGTGAAGAAGGGAAAAATTGTCCAAAACTATGCCAACAGCTCAAGGGCATTGGAAGAACTCATCAACAATCAACAATCTTACAACGACAGAATTGGCCTTGGTTACAAAGAAGAAGAAGCAGGACGTTCTACAACAAAATACAATGAACCTATGAGATCTGACATACATGAAGACTTCATTGGACAAGATTCACAAGCACATCCTTGGAAGACGATTCCTCGATGAATATTTTCATCCAAGTACCAACATATTTTTCATGGCTATTGTTATTCATGTGGAAAATTTGGCCATAAAGCTGTAGAATGTCGCACGTACCCTAGGAACCGATACAATTCCAAGAGATTCTTCAAATATGAACCTCCCAGGGCTCAAGAAAACATCAATAGATTTGAACATTTAGGAAATAATATGGAATGTTACAAATGTCAGAAGTTTGGACACATAGACAGAGACTGTAGACTTGAAAATCCTCCAGAAGAATCTTTGAAGCCACATAATGAACGAACATGGAAGAAGAAGAAGACTGATAACTGTGATCTCGCTCTCAAGGCTCAAAAAAATAAAGATGTGTGGTATGTTGACAGCGGTTTCTCAATGCATATGACTGGAGATAGAAGGAAATTTGTATCTTTGAAAGAGAAGAAGGATGGAACCATATCCTTGTATCTGATGAGGATCTCTGAATCTTTGAAACTTGATACAGAGGTGTCAAAAGATACAGATAAAATTGTAGAACAAGAAGCAACTATCAATGGAGGCAATGGAGGAAGAAGTAAACAATGATCATCAAGATATACTAGAACAACAACAAGAATCTCCTCCAAGGAGAACAAAATAATGGATTCAAAAGAGCCATCCATAAAATCAAATCATTGGTGACATAAATGAAGGTCGACACTGCTCATCACAACAAGCTCATGTTGTTTTTCTAGCAACCTTTGAGCATAGTAGTTTTGAGGAAGCTGGCCAGAATGAACATTGGAGAATGAACATTGGGTAGCAGCTATGAATGAAGAATTGTATCAAATTGAGAAGAATAACACCTGGGAATTAGTTCCACGACCAAAAGATAAAAATTTCATTGGGACTAAATGGTGTTCAGGAACAAATTGAATGAAGATGGGCAGGTTACCAGAAACAAAGCAAGATTGGTTTGCAAAGGCTATGCACAAGTGGAAGGAATTGATTTTGACAAAACATTTGCACCAGTTGCCAGAATGGAAGCCATCCGAATGTTCCTCACCTATGCATGTTCAAGAAAAATAAAAGTCTACCAAATGGATGTTAAGTTAGCATTTCTAAATGGAGAATTAGAAGAAGAAGTTTACGTCGAACAACCTGAAGATTTTCTACTATCACAAAAAGAAGACTATGTCTGCAGGTTAAAGAAGGCTCTATATGGTCTCAATCAGGCTCCCATAGCATGGTATGCTCATCTTTATGGATATCTACGTCAACAAGGGTTCAAGAAAGGTACTGTTGATAGCAATCTTTATGTACAAATAGATAAAGATAATTTAACAATCGTTGAGGTAAATGTGGATGATATAATATTTGGTAGAAATGATGATCGACTAAGTAAGAACTTTTCTACAAAGATGAAAAGTGAGTTTGAGATTTCTTTACTTGGTAAGTTGACATACTTATTAGGGCTTCAAATATCTCAGCAAGAGAAAGAAATATTTATATGTCAAGCCAAGTACATCAAGGAAATGCTCAAGAAATTCAAAATGGAAGATTGCAAACCCATCCTTACTCCGATGGTAATAGGTTGCAAATTGAGCATAGAAAAATCATCTAAGGATGTGGATTAGAGGTTGTACAGATCTATGATTGGTAGTATTCTATATGTAACAAATTCTCCTCACCGATGTTATGCAAGAATTGGACAAGTAGCAAGATTCCAAGCGCACCAAAAGAATCACATATTATTGTCGTCAAAAGAATTATTCGACATTCAAAGGGCATGTAGTTAACATGGCTTGTATCCCAAGGGTAACAATCTCATTATTCAAGCCTTTACAGATGCAGATTGGGCAGAAGCGTCGATGATCTTGAATAGTACTAAGTGAGCAAGATTCTATCTAGGTGGTCAGTTCTCAAGATCATGGTTGAGCAAAATCAAATTTCAATCTCAAGTATTCAACGCCGAAGCGTAATACACGGCAGAGCACTGCTGCTGTACTCAAGTACTATGGATGAAATATACTTTGAAATATCTTCAAGTACAATTCAGTGAGCCTATTCCCATATTCTGTGACAAAACCAGTGCCATCAGAGTCTCCAAGAATCCTGTCATGCATTAAAAAAAAAAACACATTTTGATCAAATATCATTTTTTTAGAGAACAAGTCGCTAAAAAGAATATCAAACTTGAGTATGTTTGTACAAAAGAACAAATCGTTGATATCTTCACTAAACCTTTACCTCGTGAAGCATTTGAATATCTTCGTCAAAAGCTTGGGATTCTCCCAAGTTCTCATTAGATTACAGGTCTGCAGGACGGTTGTGTGTCAGCGAAAGTGGAAGTGTGTACAGGTCCGCAGGATGGTTGTTTTTCAGGGGGAGTTACCCTTTTCCATTGATGTCAAAGGGGGAGAGAATGTTTTATGAAGAGGTGTCATGATCGCAGGGGGAGTACTTGGGTTGCCATCAATGCCAAAGGGGGAGATTATTGATCTGTGGTTGTCATTGATGTCAACCCAAGAAGCACCAGGGGCTAACCTAATATTGCATGGGAATTTTAACCAACCAAATTAATATATTATAGGTCAATAATTTTTTTGATGGTTTCTACTTGTCAAGATGTTTCCGTTGATATATGGCACGCCATGTAATTCTTCACGGTTTGAGAGATATTCATGTTTGAAGTTTCTACCCCCAGTTAGTGGGCGAAAACCCCATGGGGTTGGGGCATGGGTCATTGAAAAGTCATAATTGATATTTTTTAAGCTCCTAAAATCCCTCCCACGTTCACTTGTTGAAGCCCCTCTCAACCTAAGCATTTATATAAATTGTGATCCTCATTTCCTCCTTATGCAAGGGATTTCGCCATCTAAAACAGGTCATCGTGGAATTTGCGCTCTAACTTTTTTTCTACGAAGGTTCAGAAGCTGAAATTTTTATGAGGCGAAGCTGAAATCTTGAGGAAGCTTCTGTAAAAATTTAAAATCAAGGTACGGAACATTTTTGGAGATATGATCTGTGGAAGTCAAGGTTTTTGCATGATCCTGAAATTCATCTCAAATAAGTGACCTTGGTAAAATTGTCATAACTCTCTCTCTGAGTATCAGATCAGAATTCCGTAAAAATTGGAAGATAGTGCAAAATCTATAGTTTTTTCTCTATCAATTTTAGAGCCAAATGAAGAAACTATGACACGTGGCATTCCATACAAGTGCGCTCTGCTGAAACAGTCCATAATTAGGGCATTGTGAGAAATTGGGTATAACTCTCTCTTGAAGAATCCAAATTGGGTCATACCTATGGCATTGGAAAGATGACTCAAAGGACTACTACAGGACTAAAAATCATATATTGAGGATTTGAAATAACAGAGATACACCAGATTCAATATCGATCTCCTAGAAGGAAAGAAAAAGATAGATCATGTATTGTCAAGGGTTGCAAAGGACCAGACTTTCTACAGCAGAAAAGCAAAGCAAGGTGCAGTAGAGGATAGCATGACAAGAGAAGAAACCAAGGTGCATAACAGCAGCAAGAAGTTCATCATATGAAGTCTTTAAGTGGGCAGCACTACATACAATCATTGTAAAGGTATCATTGTACTTATTCATTGTAAATACATTATTGTACAAATTGTACTAGTGTCTATCTGCCCAGGGTTGAAGAGGCAGTGTTGGGAGGTCTATGATCATCATTAGGTGGTTGTGTCAAATTTGGGTTTATGGTCTAGTATATCTTCTTCTTCTGCATCATTCTATATCATTGTAAAGTGGACCATTGTCCCTAGTATGGGAGTCCATTCTTCTTTTCTTCTTCTATAGGGTGGTAGGGTGGTGCTAGGGTGAGTTGTAGCTCATTGGGTGTTGGGGCATACGTTCAGTTTACTACTAAATAATCTTGGGAGTTGGAGCATCCATCCAGTGGGAGCTAGAGAAGAATGATTTTCTAGATTCTAGGAAGTTGGAGCTTTATTTTCAATTGGAGTTGAATATTAAAGAATTATTAGAAAAGCATTAGGTGGTTTTTATCCCGGAGTGGGTTTCCACCTTAAAAATTGTGTGCATTTGTGTTCCTATTGTTTGCTGCTATCATTGTACAAACGCTGATAATAATTGAAGATTAACTAATGCTCTAATTGAAAGGAATATTGATTCACCCCCCCCCCCCTCTCAGTATTTCCAACAAATCCACCAGTGCATTTTACATAATTCCATGTTAAATTCCGGAGCCTCCCACAATATAATGTCAAAAGCCATAATGGAAAATTTGGGCCTTGACATCACTCGTCCCTACCATGACTTATACTCCTTCAATTCAAGTAGAGTCTGCTGCATTGGTCTGATTAAAGATTTTGTAGTCACCCTAGAGTAGATTCCGGCAAAGAATGTTCTAATGGATGTGGTGGTAGCTGACTTACCGCCATGCTTTGGAACATTGTTGTCAAGATCCTGGGGGGGTTTACAAGGTACATTGCAATTAGACTTTTCTTATGCAACCATCCCTGTTTTCAGAAAATTGAGAAAATTGTACTATGAAAGTAAGATGAAATATATTATCACAAGAAAAAAAAAGCCCAATAATCATCCTATAAACGTTGTACATACAGATTTATTCATTCATTTTTTTTAACAATAGTGGCTTAAATGATGTAGATAGCTAGTTAGTAGATGCAGAATATGTTCCATAGATCCATAATTGTATTAGATAAGTTGTAGCAAAATAAAATATGAATCTACCAAGATTATTAGAACAACTAAATTCACAACATCAATCAGAGGAAGAAGTAAAAGATTCATAAGATCCATTGGATAAAGTAGAAGAAAGTCTGGAAAAGAATGAAGAGACGGTTCAGAAAATTGAGCCAAAATAGAAATCAGAGTTTCAGCATTTAGAGGATGAGAAGGATGAGAATGGTTTATGGTCTGTGGACTTTAATGGAGCCCTGGGGAAAGATGGGGCAGCCATTGGAATCTAGGTCTACATCCCTTTTCGTCAGTAGAATAAAGTCCCTAGAAATGTAAGGTTGTTCTCTTATAAATTAGCTTTTGATTTCACTAACAATGAAGTTGAGTATGATGCTCTGATTACTGTTTTAAAGATATTGAATAAACTGGGTGCAAAAAGGATTGCAGTGTATGGTGATTCGTAACTTGTGATCAAACAAGTCACAGGTGAATATCAAGCTAACCATCCTCGAATGAGACAATCTAAGAATGATATACTTTGTATTTTTAAAATGTTTCATGAGTGTATATTTAAAGTGGTGCCAAGGAATCAATCTCATGGCAAAATCATTGGCTAAAGCTGCAAGCAATTTCAAAATCCCCATCTTTTCAAATAGAAAATTTGAGATTCAAGTGAATCATCGGCCCATTGTTCCTGATAAGTTGTGATATTGGTAAGTTTTCTAGGATGATAAGAAGATAAACAACTTTCTCCAAGGTGAAGAAGAATTTGAGAATTTTTCTATAGATCAGATTTCCAATAAAGATGACCAAGATATAGTAGCAACTCAAATGGATATACTACAGCTAAAAGGCAACAATATTCCAAAAGGTATCATACCTTTGGAAGAATTGTTCGACCAAGATGACATAGCAAGGAAGCCTACATTGATGCCTATGGAAAATGGTGTTGAAATGTAAATATTGGGACAGCCGACAAACCAAATATGGTGAAACTATCCAAGTCCTTACCTCCTGAGGTAAAGGTTGAATATGTTATATTACTTTCTGAATTTTCTAATGTTTCTGCATGGGAATATGGAGATTTAAAGGTGTATGACAAAAAAACCATTCATCACACTATTCCTATCAAGCCCGATCAGAAGCCCTTTCGTCAAAAGTTGAGAAGGATAAATCCCATATTGCTGCCATCAATTGAAAAATAGGTAAATCGAATTTTCAAATCTGGTATCATTGTCCCGATCAGATTCTCTGATTGGATTTTAAATTTGGTCCCAGTGAGAAAGAAGACTGGAGAAATCCAGATTTGCATAGATTTCAGAAACTTGAACAAAGTGTCCCTCAAGGAAAACTATTCACTTCCAAAGATGGACCATATACTTCAAAGGGTTGTCGGTTCTTCTCGGATGTCACTGTTGCATGGTTATTCAGGCTACAACCAAATTTTGGTGCACGAAGATGATCAGGACAAGACAGCATTTACTACATCGTGGGGCACCTTCAAATATGCCAAAATTCCATTTGGTTTGAAAAATGTAGGGGCCACATTCTATCAACCATGGACATAGCATTCGCCAATGAAAATGATGTTTTCTTGGTTGTTTAATTATATGATTCGATAGTTTTTTCACATTCTGATGATGAACATTTGCACCAATTGAGAATTGTTTTCGAGAGATTCCGGAAGTTCGGGATATCTCTCAACCCAAATAAAATCATTTTTGTTATGGAGGAAGGTAAACTCCTTGGTCACGTAATCTCCAAGGATGGGATCCAAATTGACCCTTCCCGTGTTCAAGAAATTCAGCAAATCGATTTCCCTCGTAGCAAAAAGGAAGTACAAGAATTCAATGGTACGATGAATTTCTTACATAGATTCATTCCTAATTTAGCGAAGCATATTAGAGATTTGACAAATATGTTGAAGAAAGATAGTGATGTGAAGTGATTTGAAGATGCCCAGAAATATTTCCATTCACTTAAGTTGGCCTTGACTACTTCCACGATTTTAATAAGTCCTGATTATACTAGTGATTTCATAATATTCTCATTTGCTTCTCAGCACACTATGGTAGTAGTCTTGATGTATAAAAGGGACAAAACATAATTACCAATTTCATTTTTCAGTCACAATATCAGATATGCAGCCCTTCACTACAACATCATAGAGAAACAGGCTCTTGCTTTGGTTAAAGCGCTGAAAGATTCAAACACCCTTGCCTATGTACCTAATGCAACTGTGAAAGAAGGTCTCATGCAGACAGACCTAGAAGGTAGGAGAGGAAGATGGATAACAGCTTTATTGGAGTATGACCTTGAGATCAAGCCCACCAAGCTGATCAAAGGTCAGGGCTTAGCCAAGCTCATGACTGAGTCAAATATTCATGCAAATGACATCAATTTGATTTCAGCTTTGTCCTAAAATGAAGAAGAAGTGAATCACATTCAGGGATCCAATATATTTTCGTCATCTCCACGATATTCTGATATTTTTTATGTTTTGCAATACCTAAAACCTCCTATAGGCATAACTAGCAGTCAAGGCAGATATTGAAACCTAAAGCTTCAAAATATTGCATGTTGGATAGCACTTTACTGGAAGGACCCTAGAGGTGTTTTGTTTAATTATTTGGTCGAAGAATATTCCAAGTAATTGATGAATGACTTCTAGAAAGGATATTGTGGGGGTCACTTATATTGGAAGACCACAACCAATAAAATTTTGAGAGTGGGATATTATTGGACGACACTTTTTGCAGATGTTTACAAAGTTGTATGAGCTGCCATGAATGCCAAACTTTTCAGGGTAAGAAAAATATTCTTGATGGGCTCCATCATTAGACATATTTGGAGGGGTTAATAGTCACCTTTTTTCCTTCTTAAATCTCTTTTTCTTGAATTTTTATTATTATTTGGGTTTATGATGCTAGTATAGGTGGTGATTAAGGCTAACATACTCTGAGTGCCTAATATAAGGTTCAGTGCAAAAAATCATGATTTATTAAGCACTTTTATAAAGATTTTATCACAAAGACTTGGAGGAGACAGCAAGGAGAAATTATAGGAGGATTTTCCACCCTCAAAGGCATCCGAAGGATCCCAAAGGTTCTCTCTAGCAATTCGAATTCCACAAGCAACCGAAGGATCTGTTGAGCTTGAAAGATGTTCTTCTCTTCCACCACATTCCACTTCATTTCCTTTGTCCATTATTAATTTCAGGCTTAAATGATCAATAAGACTAGTTAAAATTGCTTTGAGATTGTATATAATGTCTAACTTGCTATGTTTTCATGATTTCATTGTTGTAGTACTTTTTGACTACACCTAGCTACAGAATGTAGACATTCTGTAGCTAGTTGCTGATTCTGCAGCTGTCTTCATGTCTACGCAGGTTCCAGGTGTCATCTCAGGGAAAAACACATATGGTCGTATTCCACATCATTCCCTCATCATTTGTTTCTCTCCACGAAGTTTGAACAGAATTCTATAGGTGGTTATGCACGTGGGAACTCAAACTAGGAGATAGACTCCTAATAGGACAAGGACAGTCCATATGTCCTTAATCATATTACGAGACCACTATTAGAGTTCTAGTTTGATTCTAATTTGGAAAGATAATTATCCCTATGTTTTCTCAAAGATTAGTTATGTAACTTCATTATAAGTATGACTCGGGAGACCGAGAAACTGTTGGTTAGATTTTGTTTTGTTGCTAGATTTTGGAAGGCCGTAAATACTCTATTTTGAAGTATTTCTCCTTTAATGAAAGAGACATCATTTTATTTCACAAGCTGAGTCAATCTTGAGTAGATCCGCGTGTTGATCCGGTGGTAGAGGGCCCCTACTGCCCGTGAAGCGTTATGCATTTGGTTTAGATAAGTAGCCATAGCTTTGTTTCATTCTCAATTTAAATAGTTTTCTGAACTTTGTTTACACTGGATACTATAGTTTAGCTTTGTTCTCATGAAGTATTCCAAAATATCACAAATCCGGAATGAGGCATAATTGTAGCAATTTAGAACTTTACGTTTTTGTGTTCAATTATAATTAGTTGTTATAGCTAGTCCTATTCTCATTAATCTCTTCCAAAATATCACTAACTCTGGATAAGACTTAGCTGTGGTGTTTTAGTTTACCTGCGTATTGTTATGTTTTTTTTTATGCCCATTTGCACTAAATGATACAGCCAGACTTGTTTGTACAAACTATTCCAAAATATCACTCATCTTGAACAATACAGGGCTGTAGTATTTCATAGAATTAGTTGCATTTTGGTTCAGTTGAAATACTCCGGAGGTAGATGTCATTCTAGTTTAATTCTATCACTATATTTCAAGATTGATAATGGTACTCTAGTTTAACTCTGTTCACTATATTAGTATCATTCTAGTTCAGCTCCAATTCATTTCAAGTTAGATAATAGCACTCTAGTTTAGTCTTAGTTCACTGTATTAGCATTCTAGTTTAGTTGTTATCCATTGCATTTTAAATTGCATTAGTTGTTAAATTTAGATACCACGGTCTTCATTATCTACAAAACTTCTTTTGTTCTAACTTCATATTAATACATCATCATCTGGACAGAAGCTAGTAATATCAGTTTAAGACCTTGAGTATTTTGCAACCTTTTTACAATTTCACAAACAAGCCTTCTCTCAAAGACTATTCTAAAAAGAAATCTATAACTTTTGAATAAAGCCTAGTAGTGATAAATTGAGTTGCAGAATAGAATTAGAAGTTAGTTTAGAGTAGAAATATTATTGTGCTACAAATGTTCTTTTCCAATTATGTTCCAATAAACCTTTAACCATGGATGAGATGTTGTAACATTGTAAGTTGATTGTTGACTTAGGAAAACCTTAATTGCACTAAAAAATTATCCTTTTCTCAAGCTATTCCAACATATCTCTAAATGAATGAATTGGATGAAGTTCATGATATGGGTTACTGAGTTCATGTTGTGATTTGTTTCTTTGCTATGAGTCCTTATCAAGCTTTGCATTTTCTGTCCTTTAGTGCACACCTAGTTTAGAATAGTTTCACTATGTTTTAGTGTAAACTTCTTAGCTCTTTTTCAACATAAAAACCATAAAACCAAAAACATCATAAAAACACTAAACACAACGTAGTGAGAAACAGATACCTAGGCACATACAGTGCACCACACTTCAGCATTTTACTAGCCCTGGTTGACAATTAATGACCTCAATTTAGGAACACTAAGTTGAGACCAACATTTTGGCGCCGTTGTCGGGGAAGTGTAACTAGGTAGCCTTGTTTCTTATCACCCGAAAACAATGATATGCGTAGAGAAAGAGACTCAAGGGGTAGATTCATAAGAAGCAGAAGCTTGATTCCTAGAACACCACTTGTTTCACCAAGACCTAGAGTCAGCACACCTCCAACTCAAACCCACATTCCATATTTTACTGATCCTAGACTTCCAGAGAACTTAAGATCATATATTCCATTAGAAAAACCTTCCACTTCATCCACTGAACCTGTCTTAGAAGGAGATTCAGGAACCCCTGCTAGGGACATAAACTTTTCAACTTCTACAGAAGAATCAACTATGGCAGAAGAAGGGAGAGGAGGAGTTTTTAATGGATAACACACACTATTTTGAGGGGGCAGAGGTAGAGGTAGAGGAGAAGGAGGTAGAGTTGTAGAAGGAGAAGGAGACAGAGGAAGAGGTAGAAGAGAGATGGGAAGATATTTTGGGTTCCCTATAGTAGATGAAGAAACCAATGAAACTATGAAAAAAATTTCACCCTATGTCCTTCCAAACTTTTATGGACTTAAAACTGAAGATCCTGAAACCTTCCTATTTGAATTTCAATTCCTATTTAGAACTTATGACTACTTACAAGATGCTCAAAAACTCAAACTATTTCCTTCAACATTGAAAGGAGTAGCATTGAAGTGGTTTATGAGTTTGATCAACAGTTCTATTAGGACATGGGAAGACATGAAACAAGCATTTCTAGAGAGGTATTTGGATTATTGTATGCTAGACAATCATAAGGAGGAAGTTTTTAAGATGCTACAAAAAGAAGATGAAAACTTGGAAGATTTGTTGGAGAGATTTCATTACAACATCAAAAGAGCAAAAATGGAAAACTTAGACCAAGACACCTTAAAAGCTCTCTTGTTGAAAAAAATTAGGGATGAATGGTTAGATATCCTTAACATGATGGGAAAAGGGGATATATCTCAGCTCACATTACCTGAAATATCTGAGTTATGTATTAACCTTTCAAGAGGGAAGTCCAAAACTGTAAAAGGTCGAAGAGACCCTGCTCTTGCAAGGGCAAGTAAATATGCTTCCGGGACAGTGAGTAGGGCAGAGATAGAGCATATGCTTGATGAATTCAAATCTGAAATCTTAGGGAGTCTTAGTGAACAAATAGACACCCTTAAGTTACAAAACAAGCAAAAAGCTAAATCTGATTCCTTAGCAATATTTTGTCCCAGATGTAGAAAGAAGCATGCCTTGAGAGAGTGTCCTTTGGATGCAAAAGTTGTAGAGACTTGTGTCATTTGTTCAGAAAAACATGAGAGCAAGAGTTGTCCTTCACTTCCTGGTCTTAAAGTTGTCTTTCAAGAAAAAACTCCTACAAATTCCACAGAATCTCTCAATTTTGTCTCTAGAAGGCCTTGGCAAGGACCTCAAACACAAGGATTCCATGATCAAATGTATAATCAACCCCCACCAAATTGGAATCCTTGGCAGAAACCTTGGCCCCAATTTCAAAATCAATCACAAACTTGGGCACAAGGAGTACAAAATCCCTATGGAAGATATTCCCAGTACTATCAGTATCCACCATCCTATCCACCATACCCACATTTTTCTCCTCAAAATCCTCAACAAAATCCTTAACCAAATTCCCAAAATATACAACATCAAAATCAACCACTTCCATTACCATTTCCTCAGAAAACAAATCAGTTGCCTGCCCAACCCATACCAAACCCCAACAATAAAAATCCTCAGAACACATACATGATAGAAGGCCAACAGTTTCCAACCTATTTGATTACTCCTCTAGACCTTAGTGATGTTCAACTTAGGTCTGGAAGAATACTTGAAAAGAGGAAACCTTCTGTGATCATACAAGAACAAGACAACTCTGAGGAAGATTCTCTACGGGCAAATAAAAGTCTTGAAGAGAACACAACTTTCCAAGACTCAAACGTTGAAAAATCAAAACAAAAAGAACAAATAATTTCAACTCCTATATTAGAGCATCCATCCACATCCACTTCTACACCTCCCTTCCCATAAATATTACAAATTGATAGGGGTGTAGAAAAACATATTATGGTGCCTAATTATGATTTTCTAGATGAGCTGAGAAATGTTTGTATTAAGATCCCATTATTGCAAGCCATCAATGAAATTCCAATCTTAGCAAAAACAATAAAGGAGTTGAGCATGAAGAAAACAAGAAAAAGAATAAGGGAGATAAAGAAAATTCAACTAGCAGGAAAAATAGCAGATATCATGATGGGTAAGATTTCTATTCCAAAGTATCTAGACCCAGGAAATACAGTTGTCAAAATTCACATCAATGGAATTGAGATCCAAAACACACTCATTGATTTAGGAGCAGCAATCAATATCATGAGTAGACAAATCATGGATAAACTGAAACTTCCTAATCTTATTTTTACACCCACATTATTACAATTAGCAAACAGATCTGTGATCAAACCTGATGGGGTAATAGAAGACATTCCAGTGTCCCTAGACTTGGGAGTATCCTGTGGATTTTATGATCCTAACTCCTAAGAATAATCTAGGAGGACACCCTATTATATTAGGAAGACCTTGGTTAGCTACAATTGATGCTTTCATTAGTTGTAGATCCGATGATATGTATATCTCTGATGGTAGTTCAACTAAGAAATTTACCTGGTATCCTCCAGCAAAGACAATTACAGATTTAGATGATACTCAATGGATAGAGGATGAAGAAGACTTACAACCTCTCTTCACAATTTCAGAAATTAGTGAAGATAGCCAAATTCTGAATACCTTGGAAAACTTTGAATCCTCTTCGGAATATAAACATGAACAATTTCAAGAAGAATCCAACATTGAGTTTTTTTCATCAAGGCAGATGTCTCTCTATTCCATGGATAAATTTGGCAGCTCTACAATTGAGATATTTCCAGGCAAAAATTTAAACATAAACAAGAACCTAGAGAAATCTCAACAAGAATAGCTAGTCAAGATATTACAGAGACATTCTTCTGCATATGCATGGGACTACACTGATATGAAAGGGATAAGCCCCAAGACTTGCACTCATCACATCTACATAGAGGAAAATTGTAAACCAATCAGACAACCTCAGAGAAGGATGAATCCAAATCTTAGGGAGATTATTAAAGAAGAATTGCAGAAATTATTGAATGTCAACTTTATCTATCCTATTTCAGATAGTCAGTGGGTTTCTCCTTTGGTAATTGTGCCAAAGAAAAATGGTAAATGGAGGGTATGTATTGACTACCGGGAATTAAACAAAGCTACTCTTAAAGATCATTTTCCCTTACCTTTCATAGATCAAGTGTTAGACACATTAGCTGGAAAAAAGTACTCATTTTTAGATGCGTTTAGTGGTTATAATCAAATCCAAGTAGCACTGGAAGACCAAGACAAAACCACATTTACCTGTCCTTGGGGTACCTATGCTTACCGAGTATTTCCATTTGGACTATGCAATGCACCCGCAAAATTTCAAAGGGCAGTACTAGGAATTTTTTCAGATCAAATACATGATTTTGTAGAGGTATACATGGATGATTTCACCGTTTATGGAAACACATTTGAAGAAGCCTTAGCAAACTTGGAAAAAGTCTTAAATAGATGTAAAGAAGAAAATCTTTCACTAAATCATGAGAAGTGTTTTATGATGTTTATTGAAGGAATTGTTTTAGGACATCACATTTCAGGGGATGGGATTAGAGTTGATGAGTCAAAAGTTGAAGTCATCTCTAGCTTATCTATTCCAAGTTGTCAAAAATATGTTAGGATTTTTCTAGGATTTACAGGATATTATCGAAGGTTTATAGAAAACTTCACTAAGATAGCATCTCCACTCTTCAAGTTACTTACCAAGGACTGTGAATTCAAATGGAATCCTGATTTCTAGTTAGCCTTTGAGACCTTGAAAACAAAAATCTCTGAAGCACCTATTTTAAGGGGACCTAACTGGAAGCTACCTTTTCATATTTCAACAGATGCCTCAGATATAGCTCTAGGAGCAGTATTGGGACAAAAATACCTGATTCCTTATGCCATCTACTATACCAGTAAAAATTTGACTCCTTCAGAGTTAAACTATACTGTAACTGAAAAAGAGTTTTTAGTTTTTTTTCATGCCATAAACAAATTCAGACACTATATAACAAGCTATGAAACTTTTGTTCACACAGATCATTCTGCAATTAGATATCTAATGAATAAATCAATTACTAATGGCAGAGTCATAAGATGGTTATTGCTTTTACAAGAATTCAACATTACTATTCTAGATGGGCCTGGAAAACAAAACACAGTAGCTGATTTCCCATCTAGACTCCAAAACATTAAAGATGACACTCCAGTTGAAGATCAATTTCCTGATGAATATCTTTTTGCAATTTCTACTCAAACTCCTTGGTTTGCTGACATTGCTAATTATTTAGTTTCAGGGAAATTTCCTTCAATAATGAATGCAAGAGACAAAATAAAAATCATTTATGACAGTGAAAAATATTCATGGGTTGCTAATGAGTTGTACAAGACAGGTCCAGATTTTATCATTAGGAGATGTGTTCGAGAAGATGAGATGCCTGAGATTCTCAAAGCATGTCATGATGAACCTTGTGGCAGACACTTTGCTGATAAGAGGACAGCTTATAAGGTCCTTCATTTAGGATATTATTGGCCATCCTTGTTTAAAGATGTTAAAGAGTATGTCAAAAGGTGTGACAGTTGCCAAAGGGTAGGGAAACCTTCTCCTTCAGGTGAGATGCCATTGCAGCCTCAGGTACATATTGAACCTTTTGAGAAATGGGCTTTAGATTTTGTAGGACCTATTAGTCCTCCATCAAGAAAAAAGAAATATATATTAGTTTGCACTGATTATGTTACCAAATGGGTAGAGGCCAAGCCATTACTTTCTGCTACTGAAGCATCTGTAGTTAATTTTATTTTTGAGGACATTTTTACTCATTTTGGTATCCCAAGAGAAATTGCTACAGATCAAGGAGCTCAATTTACATCAAGGCTAGTGGAAAAAATGATGGAGAGGTACAAAATCAAACACAGAAAATCTACTCCCTATCATCCACAAGCAAATGGTCAAGTGGAATCTACTAATAAGGTCATTGAAGGGATCCTAACGAAGACTGTCCATTTACATAGAAGAGATTGGGTAGATAGGCTTCTTGAAGCCTTGTGGGCCTATAGAACTACATGGAGAAACACAACAGGCCATACTCCTTATGAACTTGTTTATGGAAAGCAATTTTTGTTTCCCATAGAGTTCCAGATTCAAACTTTCAAAATGGCAGTTCAGCTAGGACTTGATCTATCAGAGGCACAAAAACACAGATTGGAGCAGATTAATGAATTGGATGAGATCAGACAAGATGCAATTCAGAAAACAAGTATAGTCCAACATCAAAGGACTAGATGGCATGACAAGTACATCAAAGAAAAGAAGTTCAAAGAAGATGATTGGGCTCTCTTGTTTGATTCAAAGTTCAAAGATTTTCAAGGTAAATTCCAAACACATTGGTTTGGACCATATGAAATTGTGAAAATTTTTTACAATGGAGCAATAAAAATCAGGACAATAGATGAATAAGAGGTCACTTTTCTTGTGAATGGTCATAGATTGAAGTTGTATCACGAACCACTCTCAAGAGAAGAATTTGTTAAGAGATTCCAGGAAAACAGTGATGTGAAGTTAATGAAGAAGAATTTTTCTTCTTCATCAACTTAATTAATTTTCTGAAGTCAGATGATTGAAAATAAAAAAAATAAAAAAATAAAGTATAAACATGAAAACCAATCACTGATTGGCATGTTTATATAGAAAAGGTGGAGTGAAAATCAGAATCTTTCTGACACTCTAGCTTTTCAAATATGTTCTTTCTGCAAGCAGTTATTACAAAATCATAAGTGCAAATCCATTTCACTTATGATCCATCTCACTCCATTCATCCATACTCCATTTCATTCATTCATCCACACTTCATTCAATTCACTCCATGGTCCACCTCATTTCCATCCTAGATTTTTAAGTTTGATGTTTTTCTGCAATTGAATAATACACATCATGAATTGCAGGCTACTTTTCATACTGCACTCCACTTCATAAGTTGTGATCCATTTCACTCCATTATTCACTTCATTCATATTCTATTACACCATATTTCATTATCCATTTTCACTCATTCCATACAACATTCCATTTCATGATTCAAGTCTTCTACAGGTACATTGTGCAATCAGTCAGACATTCTGCAGCTAATCAGACATTCTGCAGCCATACAGACATTCTGCAGCCAGAGATCCTGAAGGCATTGTCCAGTAATTACTTGATCTGCAACAAAATGATCCTGCATATCCATGACAACAAGAAAAATCAAAGATTAATGATTTTCAGGGGAGAACAAAGCATATGAAGATCACAAAAATCAGAGGAAAGGCAAAGGTAAAAGTTATGAAATTATTATAGTGACAAATCATGAAAAATTTTAGTATAGTTAAGTTATGTATAATTCAAAAAGTTTTTTTAATTAATTGTGTTGATCATGCCTAACAAACCTCTCATAAAAACTTTGGATAAAATTCCTTCTATTCTGCCATTCCAAATCCCATATCTGATCATCATTTAAAAACTTAACGGTTAAATTACTAAGGTGATTGGATTAGTCACGTCACTAGGCCAAAGCATTTAATGATGATTTTTAATTTCCTACGAAATATCTCCACGGTATTTTCTTCCAAGATATTCCCCAACTCATTAATTCGTTTACATCACCCTCACCTCATTATACTCATTCCGTAACCACTCCATATCATTCTTTTCCGTAGCCAACTCTTAACCATTTCGGTCTGTAAAACAGAGGAAGCATCTGTGGGACAAAAACATCTCTTTGACAGTCATTTTTACCGTGAGCAGAGGAGTAGTAATTTGAAGGTTGGAAAGAAAAAAACTATGGGTCTCATAGTGAGGACTGAACCGGTTGGAACCAAGTACTTGGAGGGATATCCACAAATCAGAGAAATGTTACAGCAAGCAGGTTGGTTGCAATTCTTGGAGAAATTTAGGGGTTTTCACAAAGAGGTGACTAAAACATTTGCAAGGTCCTTCAATGGAGCCAAGGTCAAAATAGGAGATATTAAATTCACCATTACAGAAGCCTTTATTGCAGAAGCAACAGAATTACCCAGGCAAGGATAAAGGTGGTTCAAAAATAGAGAATTTCTTAACGAGACATGGAAGCAAATACTCAAGTCACCAGGTATGGATGTTTCCATTTTTAAAAAGGGTATCCCTAGTTCAGCACTAAAGAACAAATGGAGAAACATGTTGCTTATTTTGCAAAAATTTATCACTTGTGAAGGTAGATTTGGTACCTTCTATGTTTACCATATTCGGTTAATGATGCATTTCTTAGAAGAAGAAATCAACTTGCCCTTTTTCTTGCTTCATAGTTTAAAGAAAATGGCCTCAAGTGTTCAAAAGAGAGTTCAATTTATGGAAACAACCTTATACCACCATGGTTTAGTCAAAATATTGATTGAACATCATTTGAGAAAAATGGGAGATAATTGGGATAAGTTCTTAGTGAGAAATCACTTTGAAGAACCCAAGGAACCTCCACCTGAAGACAAATCTACAAAAAGAAGCAGAAGATGGAAAACCTCCAAAAATGAAACTGAAACTGGTAAAACAATACAAGAGGATAGTGAAGAAATGATTTCTGAGAAATTGGCCCAAATTAAGAAGCAGCTTAAGAAAGAGAGGATAATAAGGAAATCTGCCAGAGAGAAAGGAGAAGGGCCATCTCAACCAAGACGAAGCCACAGACTTAGAAGGATACTAAAGAAAATAGAGGTTAGACAAACTGGAATTATAAACATTGAGGATGAAGAAACACCTGAGCATCAGTATGAGGAGGATTTTGATGAAGAAGCTCCTGAAATAGACCCAGCACAACAAGAAATTTACAATTATGTTGAGACACTAGAGAAGAGAGCTTCAGAAAGTAGAGACAGAACTCCTAGTCCACCAAAATTTGCAATTGATATCCTAAGAAGAGATAAATATGAGTTAGAAGTACTCAATAGGCATATCAAGAATGAGAATGAAATTCTAAGGGAGCAGGTTAAGCTGAAAACTGATAAGAATTCAACTTTGTCTCTACAAATGCAAAAGTTGTACAAGGCCAGTGAAAAATTGAAAAAGAAAAATAAAAGGTTAACCAGGGCACTCACAAATTTGAGATTCAAGTTAGTCATAAGGAAGCCTAGAAGGCCATTAACTGCCAGGCAAAGTAGAAGAAGAGGGTTGGATGTCCTTGCAGAGGTCTCAGAGTTCATGGAATAGTTGCATGAGGACATGCAAGAACCTAGCAGTGGGGGTATGTTGAGCTTCAAAGATGTTCTTCTCTGCCACCACATTCCACTTCATTTCCTTTGTCCATTATTAATTTCAGGCTTAAATGATCAATAAGATTAGTTAAAATTGCTTTGAGATTTTATATAATGTCTAACTTGCTATGTTTTCATGATTTCGTTGTTGTAGTACTTTTTGACTACACCTAGCTACAGAATGCAGACATTCTGTAGCTAGTTGCCAATTCTGCAGCTGTCTTCATGTCTACGCAGGTTCCAGGTGTCATCTCAGGGGAAAACACAGATGATCATATTCCACATCATTCCCTTATCATTTTTTGCTCCCCATGAAGTCTGAGTTAAAGTATCAAAGCTGTTATGCACGAAGAAGAGAGGCAGTTTCCTATCAAAACAAGGACTCTACAGATGTCCGCAGTAAAGCACAAGACTGTTAATAAGAGTTTTAATTTGATTAGGAATGGGAAAGAAACTTATCCCTGTTTTTCTCAAGAAGTAGTTATGTAATTTCATTATAAGTATGACTCAGGAGACCGAGAAACTGTTAGTTAGATTTTGTTTCTATTGCTAGATTTTGGAAGGCTGTAAATACTCCGTTTTGAAGAATTTATCCTTTAATGAAAGAGACATCATTTTATTGCACGAGCTGAGTCAATATTGAGTAGATATGCATGCTGATCCAGTGGTAGAGGGCCCCTACTGCCCGTGAAGCGTTATGCATTTGGTTTAGACAAGTAGCCGTAGCTTTGTTTCATTCTCAATTGAAATAGTTTTTTGAACTTTGCTTACATTTGATACTAAAGTTTAGCTTTGTTCTCGTGAAGTAATCCAAAAGATCACTAATCTGGAATGAGGCATAATTGTAGCAATTTAGAACTTTACGTTTTTTTGTGTTCAATTGTAATTAGTTGTTACAGCTAGTCCTATTCTCATATCACTGAATGAGAATATCACTAACTTTGGATAAGACTTAGCTGTAGTGTTTTGGTTTACCTGCGTATTGTTATGTTTTTATGCCCATTTTCACTGAATGATACAGCCAGAATTGTTTGTACAAACTATTCCAAAATATCACTCATCTTGAACAAGACAGGGCTGTAGTATTTCATAGAATTAGTTGCATTTTAGCTCAGTCAATACTCCGGAGGTAGATGTCATTCTAGTTTAATTATGTCACTATATTTCAAGCTTGATAATGGTACTCTAGTTTAACTTTGTTCACTGTATTAGTATTATTTTAGTTCAGATCCAATTCATTTCAAGTTAGATAATAGCACTCAAGTTTAGTCTTAGTTCATTGTATTAGCAGTCTAGTTTAGTTGTTATCCATTGCATTTTAAATTGTATTAGTTGTTAAATTTAGATACCACGGTCTTCATTATCTACAAAACTTCTTTTGTTCTAACTTCATATTAATACATCATCATCTGGACATAAGCTATTAATATCAGTTTAAGGCCTTGAGTATTTTGAAACCTTTTTACAATTTCACAAACAAGCCTTTTCTCAAAGACTATTCTAAAAATAAATCTATAACTTTTGAATGAGGCCTAGTGGTGCTAAATTGAGTTGCAGAATAGAATTAGAAGTTAGTTTAGAGTAGAAATCTTATTGTGCTACAAATGTTCTTTTCCAATTATGTTCCAATAAACCTCTAACCATGGATGAGATGTTGTAACATTGTAAGTTGATTGTTGACTTAGGAAAACCTCAATTGCACTAAAAACTTATCCTTTTCTCAAGCTATTCCAACATATCTCTAAATGAATGAATTGGATGAAGTTCATGATATGGGTTACTGATTTCATGTTGTGATTTGTTTCTTTGCTATGAGTCCTTATCAAGCTTTGAATTTTATGTCCTTTAGTGCACACCTAGTTTAGAATAGTTTCACTCTGTTTTAGTGTAAACTTCTTAGCTCTTTTTCAACATAAAAACCATAAAACCAAAAACATCATAAAAACACTAAACACAACGTAGTGAGAAACAGATACCTAGGCACATATAGTGCACCACACTTGAGCAGTTTACTAGCCCTGGTTGACAATTAATGACCTCAATTTAGGAACACTAAGTTGAGACCAACAGGATCCCCAAGGATTCTCTCCAGAAATTCAAATTCCATAGGTAGATGAACAACTCAAAGAGGAGAGCACTCAATCTTGGCTTACTTGGAGTCCAGTGGAAAATCACCATTTTTCTAGGGAGTTGTTGGTAGCTGCCCTGTAGAATAAATAGAGTAGATCTAGAGCCAGTAAGAGTTATTCTATCCTAATCTCACTTCCATTTAGAATTATTGTTGTGAATTCTTGAAGATTTTTGTTTTATTCAGAGATCAAAAATTTCATAGATGTATGTAGTTATTCTTTTATGAAATGAGTAGACTGATTTCATTTGATTAATTTAAATTAAGAGGGCTAGGCTCATGGGTTAGGGCCCAATCCATGTGCCTCAGCTTCTCTATTGTTATTATCTTTTCCTTTCTGTCATTTAGCTAGTTTTGCCTCTGTCATTTAAGTTAGATCTTCTTCTGATAAGTTTCATTTCTATTTAGTTTTTGTGATGTTGTAGTTTTAATTGCTTATGCATAGTGAAATAGAGGAAAAAATCCAAAACGGTGGTTAATTCTCCCCCCTCGCATCTCTGTCAATATAGTTCGAGTAGGGGCAGACCTTCCCACAGGCCAAAAATTCTTTCTATTCGCGTTCAGGGAAGAATTTGTATTACCAAGTCCAAGCCTTTTCTTCATTATTTCATCTTGCATTTATGTTTGTTTCCCATACATGAATCCGCATGTGTGCTTCAATTTTGAGCACTGCTCTTATGCGTCCATTTCCCTCCTTTACTTCTCACCTTAGCGCTGCACTTACCTTCTTTCGAACACCCTTAAGCTCTTCAGCCATACTTCTCTATTTTTCTCCATTCACGGCTGCCTTACCCTTTCTACGAAAAACACGTGAAAAACCATATAGAACCGCCAAAAACCCAACCTCCATCTTTGCTCCTTGAGACTCCCACCACCGTACATCGCACTTTAATGATTACCTTAACACTTATCACCCATACCTTGCGATTGCGATATTGTGAAATCGCACTTTGCACCGGTTACCTCCTACTGTTATCACTCAGAGCTCATTCTTTGCGATTGCAAAATCGCAACTCTTAGCTTTTTCCACCACCACGTCATCCCCATCGCACATCACATCCCGAAGAACTTACCACATTGCAAATCGCATCCCGTAGAACTTACCACATCACAATTCGCATCCTACGGAACTTATCACATTGCAAATTTTCACCCGCAACCTTTACCGCAACGCAAATCGTATTTTTCACATTTTAGTTTATTTCTGTTAATCCTTACCACTATCCTTGTAAACTTGCGATATTGTGAGTCGCGACCTGCCATGTAACCCTTCTCACTTCACACTGCACACCATTTATTTTATTCATGTTAATCCTTACCACTACCCTTGTAAACTTGCGATATTATGATTCGCAACCCGCCACGTCACTCTTCGCAGTTCGCACTGCGCACCATTTAGTTTATTCTGTTAAGTCCTTACTACCATCCATTTAAACTTCCAAAGTTGCGATTGCGACATCACACATCGCAACTTCTGTTGTCCATCGCATTCCGCCATCGCATTTCTGAGTTCTTCTCACTCCGAAGTCATTTATTTCATTATGATAAGGTTTCCTAAGGGTTTAACCCCTTTTGTCCACTCCAAATCCATTTCTCACGCAATAATAAAGTTTCCTAAGGGTTTAATCCCCTCTTTCCACTTCCAAACCTCATTTCATGTGTTAAACCCCCCATTAGCCCTCTTAGCCCTCTTTCTTCCCTCTATGCTGCAAATTAAATCTTTTTAATCAAAATTAAGGCATGGATAGTTTAGTTGCATGGATAGGAGTATGGTAGATAGATCATAGGATAGGTAGAGTGCATTTAGCCATTTGGCCAAGTTAAGTGTGGTTTAGAATTAATTTCCTTTCTGCTATTTGTTTTCTACAAATTAAATTAGTTTCATTCTTGGCATTCCTTTCCAACAATTTAGTTCAGTTTCCTTTCTATCATTTCCTTCCAGCAATTTACTTTCCAGTTTTTCTCATAATTTAAAAAATAGCACCCTTTTGTGAACCAGAAGAGGATGACATGAACAAAATGCATTTTTTGTGTATATAGCACTGTCACCTCAAATTTTATACAAACCTCGAGTTGATAAAGTAAAGTAGGGAAGCCCCTAGGTGTTGCAGCATTCTTGGTGCAATACTAGGGCCCACAACTTTTTGGCGATGTTGTCGGGGAGGTGTCTAGTAGATATTTTTATTTTGTTTTAGCATTATTTTCTACTTTCCTTTATTTTCATATCACTTCAGAAATATCTAAAAAGTACAAAAAAATATATGATTTTCATGCCTCTTAGGACTAATAATACTCAAAGACAAACCTTACCTAAAACCCCCACATCACCTCCTAGCCACCCTTCACTCTTCTTCAGGGGCAGTGAGATTGAACCCCCTATAGGAGAGCCTTCTGAATATTTTAAGGATCCTATTGGGGAAGAAGAAGAAGACCTTGTTTCAACTAAGGGACCTACTTCACCTATCTTAACCATGGTTGGGACCCATAGAGCCTTTCCCATAAGAGAAGAAAATGGGGACACTAAGATTAAAAACATTAGCCCCTCAGCTCTTCCACACTTCCATGGACTTACCTTTGAGGACCCTGACACATTCATATTTGAATTTGATGTTGTCTATAGGACTTATGACTACACCTCTGATGACCAGAAGTTGAAGCTATTCCCATCCACCCTTAAGGATGCAGCCTTGTGCTGGTTCATGGGTTTGTCTGGGGATAGCATCACTAACTGGGAACAAATGGAAGAGACCTTTAGCAGCAATTACAAAGACTATTGTAGGTCCAAGGAAACTAAGGATGAGATATTTAGGATGACTCTAGGGCCTGATGAATCCCTAGAGGATTATGAAGAGAGGTTTCAATTGAACTATAAGAGAGCCAACTGTACTCTTGATCTTGACTCACTCAAACATGTACTTCTTTGAAGGATAAGTGAAGAGATGATATAAACCTTGAATATGTTATCACGAGGAGATATCTACCAAGAACCCTATCAAACAATCAAAACTGTCTTCCGGAACCATTCTAGGGCATTTAAGAAGAAGGGCAGAGCTAGCCAAAGTACATCCAATACCCATTCCTCTTCCACCTTCATAAAAAATGAGATTGGAAACATGCTAGAGGACTTCAAGAGTGACATGATGCACACCTTTTCTTTTCAAATGGACACAATATAGGTCAAAAGGAAGCAAGAGGAAGCATAGAGAGCCTTGGCCATATTTTTTCCTAGATGTACCAGGAAACACCCAAGAAATGAATTTCCACTGAATGTCATAGAGGTTTGCTTAGTCTGTGCAGAGAATCATGCCACAGATAAGTGTCCCCCCTTACCTAGACTTAAATTTTATATAAAGGTGGGAAAACAATGCCAGAGCAACTATGTTTCATCAACCAAAGAAGGCCTCAGGGCCCTCGACCACATCAACAAGGTATGCAAGGTGCACCTCACTCTTACTATTACAACAATCAAAGTGAACCCATGCAACCTTGGTACACCCCCACTCCTCCATCCTGGTCTACACCTCCTACTTGGCCTTCCAACCCTTCATATCATCCTCAGTCAGTAAACCAACCATTTCAGCAGTATGTTCCACAACAACCTTAGTGGAAGAATCCATCCCAAGGGTCGAGGCCTCAACAAAATCAACTACCTACTCTAATGCCTCCACCCCAACCTCAACCTTAGCTTACTTATGTTGCTCCACCTAGGCTACCTATACCTGCACAGCCCAATCCGAACCCGAACAACAGACAGGCATAGCAAGCTTCCAGTGGAGAAACATCCCATCCAGCTTATGTTGTGGAGATATAGGAGGTTAATCTCAAGTCAGGAAGAGTACTCCCAGACAACCATCTCCAATCTCCACCTGTAGAGGTTGAGGAGGAAAAAGAAGAAGATAACACTCAGATCCAACAACCTCCTTTTCTTGAGCGCTTGATCCACCCTAGTCAACACACCCCATAGAAGACTGAACTCCTGGGAGAATTGAAAAAATTGTGTGTAAAGATACCACTTCTCCATACCATTAAGGATGTCCCTATCTACAATAGGCTCATCAAATAAAAGTGCCTCAAGAAACCTGGAAGGAGGAAGAGAGATATACCCTCGCCATCAATGCGGTAGGACAACTGTCTAACTTGATGCTAGGGAAGGTGATATTTCCAAAATACCTAGACCCTAGTAGTCCAGTTGTTGGTGTACATATAGATGGTGTCATAGTCTCCAACACTCTGATTGATTTAGGGGTTTCCATAAATATCATGACCAAGGAAACTATGTTGAAACTTAATCTCCAAGGGACTTTGAGGAAAACCACAACAGTTCTGCAGCTTTTAGATCGGTCCACAGTAACTCCGGAAGGAATTGTTGAGGATTTTATGGTTACCATTGACTCTTGGGAGTATCCAACAGATTCCCTGGTCCTGCAGCCAAAAACCAATTTTAATGGTTATCCTCTCATCTTAGGGAGACCTTGGTTAGCCATTGCAGATGTTTATATTAGTTGTCGGGGGCCGAAAACATGACTATCAGAAATGGGCCTTTGTCTAAACAGCTAGTGTTATATCCTCTAGCCCAGCCTTCCATTGATCATGATCTCCCTATATCGTTGGAGGATGAAGAAGATGAGTTATATAACCCTGACCCTATGTGTACCATAGATGATATCTTTAGAGGGGGACAGCTTGATGAAGATGAACTCATCAACCATGCCATTCAAAACCAGTCATACACTAATGCTCCTCTCGAAACCCTGGTCAAAGAGTCTAAAAACCAACATTGGATCGAAGTGAAATCAATTAAGGCAACCTCTGAAACCACTAAGGCTGTTGAGTTTGGCCCATCCAGATCTCTAAAAATCAACCCAAACCTATCAAATAAAGAAGAGAAGCAGCTATGCCAGCTTTTGAAATAAAATATTGAATCATGTGCTTGGGATTACAAGGACATGAAAGGGGTGCATCCTTCAGTTTGTAGATATCACATTTACATCAAATAAGTATGCAAGCCTGTGAGACAACCCCAAAGTAGGATGAACCCGACTCTAAAGGACATAGTCAAAGAAGAGTTGCAGAAACTATTGGATGCAGGGTTCATATATCCTATATCCGACAGTGAGTGGGTATCTCCTCTTGTCCTAGTCCCAAAGAAGAATTGGAAGTGGAAAATTTGTGTTGATTATCAAGAACTTAACAAAGCCACCAAAAAAGGCCATTTCCCTTTGCCCTTTATAGACCAAGTCCTATATGGCCTTGAAGGGAAGAAGTTATTTTCCTTCTTATATGGGTTCAGTGGGTACAATCAAATTCAAATAAGCCCTGAAGACCAAGATAAGACTAATTTCACCTGCCCGTGAGTACCTTTGCTTATAGAGTCCTACCCTTTGGGTTATGCAATGCCCCAACCACCTTCCAGAGAGCTACCCTTAGCATCTTTTCTAAGTTAGTCCATGACTATGTTGAAATTTACATGGATGATTTCACACCATATGGGGATGAATTCCAAGAATCTCTCTCCAATTTCGGTAAAGTACTAAGAAAGTGCATTGAGATGCATCTCTCCTTGAGCCCAAAAAAGTGTGAATTCCTGAATAAATCAGGGGTTGTATTAGGACACTCCATATCCCAAGCAGAAATAGAGGTAGACCCGAACGAAATCACTATCATCAAAAGGGTACCTGCTCCTCAAAAGCAAAAATATGTCAGGAGTTTCTTAGGCTTAGCTGGTTACTATAGAGGGTTCATCAAAGATTTCAGCAAGATGTCTTCACCATTATTTAGGTTATTGGCCAAATATTATGAGTTTATTTGGTCTAATCCTTGTCAAGAGGCTTTTGAGCTCATTAAGAAGCAGTTGACTACTAACCCCATCCTCCGAGGTCAAAATTGGACTCTGCCTTTCCACATCCACACTTATGCATCCGACAAAGTTGTAGAGGCAGCATTAGGACAATTAGAGAACAAAATCCCTTATGCCATTTATTTCATCAGCAAGAATTTGTCCAAAGCTGAGCTGAATTATACTGTTACTGAGAAGGAGATGTTGGCCATTGTCCATGCATTGAACAAATTCAGGCATTATGTCACTGGAATCGGACCTTTTTTCACACTGACCATGTAGCCATCAAGTATTTAATGAGAAAACCAGATGTTAATGCTAGAATAATTAGATGGTTGTTACTTTTGCAGCAATTTGATTTGACTATTGTTGATAAACTTGGAAAGGAAAATGTTGTTGCATATTTTTTGTCCAGGTTAGTTCTCCCTATAGGTGAATAAGGAATGGTGGATGACCAGTTTCTAGATGAACACCTCTTTTCCATATTAGCACTCTCACCATGGTTTGTTGATATAGCCAACTACTTGGTTGTTGGAAGACTCCCTCGTAATCTTTCATTCAAGGCGAGGAGTAGAATCATCAGAAAAAGCACCCCTTTCACATGGATTGGGGGGAATCTCTTCAAGCTAGGCCCTGATAAAATCTTAAGAAGATGTGTGAGGGAGGAAGAAGTTTTTTATATCCTCTTTGAATGTCATGACAACCCAAGTGGAGGCCACTTTGCTACAAAGAGAATTGCTTACAAATTTTTGTAGGTGGGTTACTATTGGCCTACCCTTCACCAAGATTCCAGAAGATACACCAGCATGTGTGACCAGTGCCAAAGCATGGGGAAACCCACATAAAGGGATGAAATTCATTTACACCCTCAGGTGGATCTTGAGTCATTTGACAAGTGGGGCATGGACCTTGTTGGACCCATCGATCCACCATCCGTAAAAAAGAAGTATATCATAGTCTGCACTGATTACCTGACAAAGTGGGCTGGAGAAAAATAAGTGAAGGTAGCAACCGAAGAAAAAGTAGCATAATTTCTGAGGGAGAATGTTTTTTACAAATTTGGTTATACTGGATAAATAGTCAATGGTCAAGTTTCACAGTTTACCTCTCACCTCATTGAGAATCTTTTGAGGAAACACAATATTAAGCATAGAACTTCTACTACCTATCACCCTTAAGAAAATGGCCAAGTAGAAGTAACTAGCAGAGATTTAGATAGCATCCTCACCAAGGTTGTTAGCAGCAACAGAAAATATTGGGCAGATATATTTTTAGATGCTACTTGGGCCTACAATACCACGTGGAAGAAAACAACAGGATTCACTCCTTATGAACTAGTCTATGGTAAGAAATCTCTACTTTCAGTTGAGTTTGAATTCAATACTTTAAGAATGGAAGTTGAATTAAATCTATATCTAACAAATGCCCAAAAATATAGGTTGTTGCAACTAAATGGATTGGATGAGTTCAGAATGCAAGAACTTCTTCACATAGAGGTAGTTCAACTGCAAAGGAAGGTATGGCATGACAAGAACATCAAAGAAAATACCTTCCAAGAAGGATATTGGGCATTGTTGTATGATTCAAGGTTTAAAGACTTCAAAGGCAAGTTGATAACAAGATGTTTGGAGCCTTACACAATGGATAAATGCTTTGATAATGGCGCAGTTCAAATCGGGACCATAGATGAGGAAGGGATCCCCTTGCTTGTCAATCGTCACTAAATTAAAATTTACAAGAAGCCTTTGTCAAGGGAAGAATTCATCAATTCAATAAGAAGAGAGGTGTATGTGATGGGAAACTCCATAGTTTCCCACACCTCCTAAAAAAAAAAAAACTTGTGGGTTTAAAACCTCGATGGAGGCAACTCACTTGCTCAAAAAAAAAAAAAAAAATAAAGATCCATGGGTGAAAACATATTTGAGGCACCCAAGGAAATTTTGTGGGTTAAAAACCTCCATAGAGGTATCCCACTTTCTTTAGAAAAAAAAAAAAAGAGAGAGAAAAAGAACAAAACCAAAAAATGCATCTACATCACTGTGTTTTTATGTGTTTGTTATTTTGTAGGTTGTTACTGGTTTCTGGAAAACATAGGGAAGCATTCATCTTCTTTTCCCTTCTTCTATCTTTTCGTCCATCCCATAATTCACTCCATTCATCTTTATAACTTCCTCCATCACTTCCATACACCACAGTCCTCCATTCCTGAGCACAATGTAGCAAGAGAAGCAGCACACAAACAGACTACTACAAACACCATGAAGGTCCTTGAAAAACAAAGTTGTTCATGGACTGCCAAGAAGAACAACAAGGGTAGCTGCATAACGGACTACATGAGAATGATAATTCCACCCATGGAATCTCAAGCACCCCACGTGACATCCACAGTAAGGAGAAACAACAAACAAATATTAGCAGCTCATTCAAGAAGTTTCTCCTTCAGCAAGCTGCTCACTCAGAGAACAAGAATATGGTGAAGAGCGCAACATCTAAAAATACTTGTCTCAAACCTCTAGCTCCTGCAACCGCCTTGGAAAAAATAGGTAAACTTAGGTATAAGCTCTCACCCCTTTCTATGCATTCATATAGCCAGAAATAATTAATTTGCAGACTTAGAGTTTGAGGGGCAAAAAGGTTGCCAGTTAACTCGGCCACCACCATGAGGCATGGCTGGAATAAAACTGGGAGTACACGCCACCTGGGCATGTAAAAGAAAAATTTTAAATTAGTGGAGTAGAGGAGAACGACGGGAGTAAAACACACAGTCCATCCTGAATTAACAGGGAGGAGGAACCAATTGTCTATGACAGAACTGGAGCTAAGCATAGTTATATTAGCACTCCAAATTTAGCTACGTCATCTAATAAAAGGAGATGTTGTCTCATCCAAACCATTGAATTGAAAATTTTTAGAGGGAGAGGACCGATGGAAGCACGCAGTGCTTGAAGAAGAAGAACAAGAACTAGAAAGAAAAAAAGAAAGAAGAAACTCGGAGTAGAACTAGAAGAAACAAGAAGAACCAAAAGAAGAGGATGAAGAACCAACAGAAACAAGAAGAACCAGAAAAAGAATAGAGAGAGACAAAGGGTCAAAGAGAAATAGAAGAGATGGCCATAGAATTCATAGAAATAGTAGAAAGTGGGCAAGACACAGACTCACAACCCAGCGTCACATCCCCTCACTACAAAAATATAAATACCACCATAGCTCCTCTAAGCACAAAAAGAAAAAGGTATACCTCTAGGTATTTCGGAGCAAATAAGAATCAGAGAAAGCCATAAACTTCTCCCATAACACCGATCATCATTGAAGAATCACCAAGGGGGAGGAAAGAATCGAAGAAATATCTCTAAAGGAGCAGTTGTAGAAGGCATAGGCAAAGAATGTAGCGCTAAAGGCGCAATTGTAGAAAAAAGAGGAGCAAGTAGCCACCATGGCAGACTTATGCATAGAAGCCCTTCAGCACAGATTCCCCTCTAACTCATATGTTGTGTACCTCAAAGAACAATGGCTTCTATTTCAAATCAACACTCTAGCCTCCCATGGATCACTCCCTTTCCAATATTGTAGGAAATTCATGAAGTTCTACAAGTAAGCCAACATAGTTGATAAGGAAAATATGGAAGAGTTTTATATGCATAACTTTGGGCTGAAAAATCTAGAGATTTGGGACCCCAATCCTACAATGGGGGATATGCAGTTAATGGCTCTAGCATCTTGGATAGTGAATAAGGAAAATAGAGCCAAAGAGATATGGGAGGTCATGGGAAGAAGAAATAGAGAACCCTTATATCTTAGACCAGAAGTTTTCAACCCAATAAAGTCATCCTTAACCATTGAGAGATTGAAAAGGACCTTGCACTGGTTGAAAGCTACCTTCAGACTCAAAACTAGGTGATAGGCCACTTTGATGATGTTTCTAGGTAGATAGAAGAGGAGTGCATTATGGCCAGCCATAGGAGATGGAACAGCCTCCCACATAACCTTAAGAACAGGGAGTATCATACTCCAGAAATACTGAGGGGTGCATTGGAAAGGGCACCATTATACAAGAGGGCCATGCAGGCCAAAAATATCTAATAGTTGGGACTAAAGCTCAGCCCACCTTTGCTGTTGGGGTTGCCTAATGAAGAGGACACAGATGCACAAGATAGAGAATGGGAGAATGTAGAAAATAAAAATGGATTTTAACCCCTTAAGGAAACTCCCACACTTCTTCCTAAGGAAATTAGGGGGGTTGTCAAAGCTTTGAAAGAAATGGAGGGGGAGGATCAGTTGCTTAGAGGATGAGCAACCATTCAGTAGGGGGGTGATGATGGGCTCCATCATTAGACATATTTGGAGGGGTTAATAGTCACCTTTTTTCCTTATTAGATCTCTTTTTCTTGCATTTTTATTATTATTTGGGTTTATGATGCTAGTATAGGTGGTGATTAAGGCTAAAATACTCAGAGTGCCTAATATAAGGTTCAATGCAGAAAATCATGATTTATTAAGTATTTTTATAAATATTTTATCACAAAGACTTAGAGGAGACATCAAGAAGAAATTATAGGAGGATTGTCAACCCTCAAAGGCAGCCAAAGGATACCAAAGATTCTCTCCAGCAATTCGAATTCCACAAGCAGCTGAAGGATCCCCAAGGATTCTCTCCAACAATTCAAATTCCAAAGGCATCTGAGCAACTCAAAGAGGAGAGCACTCAATCTTGGCTTACTTGGAGTCCAATGGACTCAATCACCATTTTTCTAGGGAGATGTTGGTAGCTACCTTGTAGAATAAATAGAGCAGAGCTAGAGCTAGGAAGAGTTAGTCTATCCTAGTCTCACTTCCATTAAGAATTATTGTTGTGAACTGTGGAAGCTTTTTGTTTTATTCAGGGATCGAAACTTTTAGAGATGTATGCAGTTATTATTTTATGAAATGATCAGACTAATTTAATTTGATTGATTTAAGTTCAGAGGGCTAAGCTCGTGGGTTAGAGCCCAATCCATGTGCCTCAGCTTCTCTATTGTTATTATCTTTTCCTTTCTGTCATTTAGCTAGTTTTGCCTCTGTCATTTAAGTTATATCTGCTTCTGATAAGTTTCATTGCTATTTAGTTTTTGTGATGTTGTAGTTTTAATTGCTTATGCACAGTGAAATAGAGGGAAAAATCCAAAATCTTTGTCAAGTTTCCCCCCTCTCATCTCTGTCAAAGGAGTTCGAGCAGGGGAAGACCTTCCCATAGACCAAAATTTCTTTCTATTCGATTTTGGGGAAGAATTTTCTTTACCAAGTCCAATTCTTTCCTTCACTATTTCATCCCACATTTCTGTCTATTTCTCGTACATGAATCCGCAGGTGTGCTGCACTTTTGAGCACTGCTCTTACGCTTCCATTTCCCTCCTTTACTTCTCACCTTAGCGTTGCACTTACCTTCTTTTGAACACCCTTAAGCTCTTCAACCTTACTTCTTTGTTTTTATCTGTTCATAGTCGCCTTACCCTTTTCACGAAAAACACGTAAAAAGCCATATAGAACCACCGAAAACCCAACTTCTTCCTTTGTTCCTTGATACTCCCGCCACCATACGTTGCACCTCGCAATCGCAACATTTAATCATTACATTAACACTTATCGCCCATTGCTAGCAATTGTGATATTTCGAAATCGCAATTCACACCGGTTACCTCCTACCGTTAGCACTCACTACTCATTCTTTGTGATTGCAACATCGCAAATCGCAACTATTAACTTTTTCCACCACCACAACATCCCCATCGCAAATCGCATCCCGCAGAACTTACCACATCGTAAATCGCATCTCGCAAAACTTACCACATCGCAAATCACATCCCGCAGAACTTATCACATAGGAAATCGCCACGCGCAACCTTTACCGCAGCGCAAATCGCATTTCGCAAATTTTATTTTATTCCAGTTAATCCTTACCGTTATCCTTGTAAATTTGCGGTATTATGATTCGCGACCTGCCACGTCACTCTTTGCACTTCGCATTGCGCACCATTTAGTTTATTCCCGTTAATCCTTACTGCTACCCTTGTAAACTTGCGATATTGCGATTCGTGACTCGCCGTGTCACTCTTCGCACTTCACATTGCGCACCATTTAGTTTATTCTGTTAAGTCCTTACTGCCATCCATTTAAACTTACAAAGTTGCGATTGCGACATCACACATCGCAACTTCTACTATCCATCGCATTCTGCCATTGCATTTCTGAGTTCTTCTCGCTCCTAGACATTTCTTGTGATATAATAAGGTTTCCTAAGGGTTTAACCCCCTATGTCCGCTCCAAAGCCATTTCTCACGCTATCATAAATTTTCTTAAGGGTTTAACCCCCTCTTTCCACTTCCAAACCTCATTTCATGTGTTAAACCCCCCATTAGCCCTCTTAGCCATTTTTCTTCCCTCTAAGCTGCAAATTAATTCTTTTTAATTAAAATTAAGGCATGGATAGGAGTATGGTAGATAGATCATAGGATAGGTAGAGTGAATTTATCCATTTGGCCAAGTTAAGTGTGGTTTAGAATTAATTTGCTTTCTGATATATGTTTTCTACAAATTAAATTAGTTTCATTCTTGGCATTCCTTTCCAGCAATTTAGTTTAGTTTCCTTTCTGTCATTTCCTTCCAGCAATTTACTTTCTAGTTGTTCTCATAATTTAAGAAATAGTGCCCTTTCATGACGCGGAAGAGGATGACATGAACAGAATGTATTTGATGTGTATATAGCATTGTCACCTAAAAGTTTATACGAACCTCGGGTTGATAAAGTAAATTAGGGAAGCCCCTGGGAGTTGCAACATTCTTGGTGCAATACCAGGGCCCACTACTTCTCCAGTGGCCTCTTCAACCTATTTCATTCCATGCACCATTTCAGCAGTGGGGCCTAGATTTCATAAGCGAAATTCACCCAGCATCATCCGCTCATCACAAGTGGATATTGACAGCCATAGACTAATTCACAAAGTGGATTGAAGAAATCCCTATTGTCATCATTCAGTTTTTAGAAACTAATATTTTATCCCATTTTGGTTTTCCTGCTAAAATTATCATAGATAAAGCAACACCATTCAAGTCTAGGAAGATGACTGAGTTTTTTAATAATTATAACATTAATTTGGGACACTCTACAGCTTACTACCCGCTGTTAGGAATCTGTAATCAGCAATATTGGCAAAGTCCGATCACAGAAACAACATCGTTTCAACCAACTTTGGGATTCTAGGATCTAGCCCTCCTGAATCTGGAGAGGGATCTCTCCAATGAGTGCAAATATGGATTTGTCTTTGAAGTTTGGGGTAATGATATTAGGATAGCTATAAAGGCCAAGGGTTTTGTTTGTTTTTGGATGGTTAAGCATGATTACTACTTGAGGTGGAAAGTCCTGAATGAAAAGAGTTTCAAAGGTGAGAAGTTGCAAGCAATCAGAGTAATCTTTGGCCAAAAATATAGATAATTGCAGGTTTTAGTCCATTGGGCTATGGAGTCATAATAGGGTTTAATTGGAGCAGCAAGAGGCAAGAGTGGTCCATGGGGAAAGTCATCTATGGCTAAGGATCTCTTTGAAGATTGATTTATGGAATGAAATGATACAACAAGAAGGAAAATTAAACAGATGCAGAACAAAGAGTAGCCTAGGATCTAGTAAGTACTTTTAAACTAGCCAACCTTTGACACACACTTACGAAAAACATGAAAGCAAACTAGGATCTGGTAAGTACTTTTAAACTAGCTGGCCTTTGATACACTTGCAATAGAAAACACTTTAAAACAAAAGGAAACATAAGGCAATTGTTTGGAGTAGAAACTAGCGGGCCGGGCTCACCACAAATCCTCTCTTATCTCTACTTTACTTGGTTACTTTCAAGACTAACACAAAGATAACACACAATGGCCTAAGATCTGGTAATTACTTCTAAACTAGCCAGCTTTTAACACATTCCAAGGGATACATTCAGATAGTTGTGGAGATGAAACTGGGACCAGGGCTCACCATATCTTCCTCGGTTCATCTTCACTTAACATATACTCAAAATAAAATTTAAGAATAACATTCAGCTAAGAAAATAAGACGAGGGAACGCCAGCATTCCTATGTCTAGACTCAATTAAATCATTCCCAAATAACACAGATTGGAAGAAAACATTCAAATAAAGGCTTACAGTCAGAGAAGGTTATTGATGTACAATAGGTCCTAACTCTATGCATGTTGCTCTTTATAAGAGAAAATGAAACACAGTGAAAACAGAAACGAAATGACAAGTCACAATGAGAAAAAACATCACCGTAAACATAGACCAGGATCCCATAAATCAGCTTGTATTAGTACTCCAAACCAGTTACAGCCTTAAGTCCAGTGCTTTATTTTAGCAACCATCTACACATCTCAACCTAACCTATCTATCACCAGCAGAGCTCTAAGAGCCAGTGAATATTATTTACAATCAAAAGTTTCCAGCTCAATTACATTACAATGTTCAGCAACCTGATTCACCAACCCCTCTCTCATCTTCTGCAGAAGTATATATAGAAGAATGAGGAGGTGAGATCTGATAAAAGATCTCCAATTACAATTAATACATATTTTAATGGCTTCTTGTCCTTTGTGGGGCTCAATGAAGAAAGCTACATAGGTTTCTTCTATATTTAATGATTTACATAAATATTTAAGCTCGGTGGGAGCTTTTATTGACCTTTGAGGTTCTGTGTGATGTCGGGGTTACTCCGCAGATATTATTTGCATTAATTTTCCTTGCAGAAGTAACTCTCTGGTTGTGCTGAGGAAAATATCTTCATTTGATCCATAACTTCGGCCTCTGATAGAATACTTTGAGGCACAGGTGGCATTTCGGCAGCTGGGAGGAATCAATTTGCCTCAGAGGTGGCGGTGGAGGCTTTCTGTCGATAAAACACTTAAGATTTTCTCCTTTAACTGTGTTTTGAATCAGGGATTAGGCTTTTGATAATCATTCTTAGTCATAATCCCAACAAAACCTGTCTTCAATCCTTTGCTCTGGTGTATTTTTGTTGTCGACATTGATACTCTTCGATTTATGATTAACTTGCTGTGTTTTTCAAGTGTGCAGGGCTGCGCAGGGGCGATATGGCATGAATGACTCATGAACCACCGATGATACGTTAATTTGAAACCCGCAAATTATTTTCTTTGATGGATCAAATGCGGGAGGATTGTCACCCTCTGCTTCTGAATTTTCTTCGGACATGGCGGAAAAACCATCGAAAACCCTGCAAAATAAAAAAAACAATTATAAAATCCTGCATATATAGGTCTGCTGCGGAGGACGTGTGGGGGAAGCATAGCCATTGGATGGCATCATCCAACAGTCGATATTAATCGATAGAATTCATAGGGAAGGTGGAAGAATCATTTAAATCAGAGCCTTCGATCCCGCAGAGATCGACGGTAGGGAGTGGAAATGGAAAGTCAAAGCGAAAAACGTTTGACCGGTCGATGAATATGGGCCGTCGATCTGCAGATCAGATCAACGGCAGAGATCTATTGAATGCCGCGGCGTAGCCCGGTTAACTGTCTAACATCTTCAGTGAGCGGTATCTGTCGGATGGCCCGCCCCAGATCGGACGGTGTACAACGATATCGCGCCAGGTTTGCTGCCGAACTTTAATGCGCGATGGGGGAGCAATTTTCAAATAGTGCATGGGACACGCATCAACTAGCGTATGGAATCGCTGCCGATCGGGAAAAAACCACCCTTGCCCCAAAGGTGGTGCGATGAGTACTGCGCGGTTTTGGAATCGGTGAGTGGACGACAGGGACCACCGGGCTGATGGACTCCGCACCGTCGATCTACAGATCAGATCGATGGTGGAGATTGATTTGAATTTCGGACCGGCGGAAAAATTATGATATAATAAAAATTGAAAAATTAACATAACCCAAGGTTTTAACTTGGCGGACATATATACAATATGGTTAGGTGTCGTTCTGCGGGGCCTTTGGGCGCATGGGAGATAATAAGACCGGAGGCTTAAAAAAATGAGGGGTCTAATCGCATCAGAGTTTTTGTAAAGGCAAAAGGGCTTGCACATTTGGAATTTGCGATGTGATAAGCGCTGGGAAGACTGGCACTTGGTTTCAGCACCAGGGCATATGAAATGGAAGGGTCAGAGACTTAGCCCAAGGGGGCTTAAGTCTACGACATATAAAAAATGTGATTTTTATGGATTTCCAATGGTTTTCAAGGGAAATTGAAGGTTCCAATAAGGTAAGACAATGAGCTCTCAACCTTGTAAAAATGAATTTCATGAAGGGAAGAAGAGGGATCATGAAAATAAAGGATTTTTTATGGAGAAAAAGGGGAGAAAATGAAGGTTAGTTTTGAGTGAAGGAGGGGAAAGAATGATGGTTTTGCAACAGTTTCTTCTCATGTAATCAGTAGAATTTCTGAGTTCTGAAGGGAAACAGTAATGAAGATTTGGACAGAGGAGAGACATGAGGCCTTCAAGAGTATTCAAGAGCCAACACGTTTTTAGCAATAAAATTTGTTCCTTGAAGGCTCAAAAAGTCTTAGCCACCTTTTGCTATAACAAATTTATAGGTGGCTAACAGTGGCTCCACTTGGGGATGGTGCCTTCTTGAAGACATCAAGAACTTTAGACCTGTATTCTCTGGGAGGCTGACCCGTGAAAAATCCATTGGGCTGCCATTCCTTTGTTGGGACGATCTTGCTTTGAAAACATATCAGTGGCCATGAAAACAATGGATCTTCATCAATAAAAACTTTCTACTTACCCAATCCTACTGATCTAACATTTTTTCTTCATTAGAGTGCACTTGTATTGGAAAAAAAAAATTACAACATTTTATTCTTTTGAAAATAGGAAATCTAATATATTTCTATTCCTTATTTCTCCATGGACTCAGATTAAACAGTTGAGCTCATATGATTCTCTACCTAATCTTCTAATCTGCTAGGATTAAACAATCTAACATATTTTTATTCTCTAAATTCTACAACAGAAATTAAAAAAGCATTCAAGTCAGGATTGAACAGTCTAACTTGATGCTGGTCTATGGCATAAAAACAATTTGCACATAGACATTTATTTTGGAGAAAATTAAATCAAAATGGAAGGCTTAAGATCAGAAAATTCAAAGCACTTCTTTCATCTTTTTTTACAGCTCTGTTTTGACTTTTGTTTGAGCTGCTCCTCCTTTGTTCTCTGGTTCATGTTTTGTGTTAATTAGAACCAGATTTACATCTTTTTTGACTCAAAGAATAAAGCAGATTTGAGTCATTTTCTTTTTGAAACCTTAGGATCAGATTTTGATCTTGTTTGAACCTTTAATTTCTATCCTAAACTATCTACTGATAAGCCAAGATTAAACATTTTGCCAAATTGAATTCACTATCCTATCAGCAGAAAATTTAAAGCTAATTAGTCAAGGTTAGACATTTTGACTAACTAGAAGTGTGTTATTCAAGAGTAGCATTTGAGCTTGAACACTTTTAAATTTGTTTCTCTTTTTTGGTATGGGGCTATAACTTTCTTGTTTTCACAATCTACCCTCTTTTATTTCTTTCACTGTTTTTGTATTTTTTTTATTTTTTTAACTTTGAATGTAATGGTGGATGAAATATTTATAATGGAAAAAATATAAAAAGGCTTTATGATATGTCAGGATCAAGAGAAGTAATGTTTAAGCATCCTACCATTGACAGGACCCCCAAACAATTCTACTCCATTCAACTCTTGTAAGAAATAAGCATTGTTACCAGCAATGGAATGAATAGAGTAAGGGCCAAGCCATAAGTTGTCAAAGTTTCCATGCTTTCCCTTGTCTTCCCTTCTTGAGTCCCACTTTAAAACTTTGTCCCCAATTTTGAAATTGCTGGCCTTTGTTCTTCTGTCAAAAAGATTTTTAATGGTGATTTGTTTCTGCCATGCTTTGTTATAAAGTTCCTCTCTGGTCTGCTGAAGATGAATGGTCTGATTTATTCTTCTGATCATGTCATTATCCTCATTTTACAACTCTTGAATCAACTTCATAACTAGTACACCAAGGTTGTTTGGAAAAATTGCATCAGTACCATACATCAACTAAAAAGGTGACATGCCAATAGATTTCTTCAAATTCAATTTGTCAGCCCATAGTGCATGAACTAGCTTTGTGTGCCAAGACTTTTTATTGTCCTCCAATAGTTTCTTGATTATGTTCACTAAACTCTTTTTTGAGGATTCAGCAAGTCCATTACCTTGTGGGTAATAAGCCGTGGAATGCCCCAATGTTATCTGATATCTATGACAGAACTCAACCATAATTTTTGATCCAAATGCTGCTGCATTATCCGTGATAATCTTAGTAGGACAGCCAAATCTAGAGAGAATGTTAGTCTCCATAAATTTTATAATAACTGAATCATTGGCCTGCCTACAAGGTATGGCTTCTATCCACTTAGTGAAATAGTCTATGGCAGTGAGAATCCATCTATGCTGGGCAGAAGATGGTGGATGGATTTCTCCTATGAAGTCAAGTCCCCACTGTTGAAATGGGGCTTCAACAGTGATTGGATGCAGAGGTAGGGGTAGCAGTTTTCTTTTGCCTTCAAAAAGTTGACATTTATAACAGGCAATGATCATTTTATGTATATAAGGAAAAATAGTAGCCCAATAGAAACCGGCCCTCCAAATTTTGTTGGTTGTTGTCTTCTAGTATAAATGACCTCCACACTCTCCTTCATGGAATTCGTGCTTAACCTTCTCTGCATCCAACTCAAGCAAACATTTAAGCAATAGACCACTTGCATTTTTCCAATAAAGACATTTATCTATAATGCAATAGTTTACATCTTTTAACTTTAGGAATCTTGCCTTTGTCTTTGTCAAACCAGGATGTGTGTTCAAATTAAGCAAAACATAAACAATATCAGCATACCAAGGAGAATTCATAAAATGGTCTTCAACAATAGGAGTTGATAATCCTTCTTGGTCATCCAAAGCATCAATCATATTAATATCAAGAACTTCAAAATTTTATTTAGCCATTAATCTAGCTAGACCTTGGCCTTTGATAAGTTTAGTGGGTTTTATCTCTAAATCATACTCAAGGATAACCACAATCCACTTACCTCTCTTACCATCTGGGTCCTGCATTAGAATGTCTTTAACAACTAAGTTTGGGACGAAGGCAATGATGTGTGAGTGAAGGATGTACACCCTGAAGTCTTTCAAATCTTTAACCAAAGAAAAATCTTGCTTCTCCATAATGTTATACTTCAAAGGGGAATCCCTTAATGCCTTACTAAAGAATGCGATAGATTGCTCTTGTCCTTGTGGATTTTTCTGCAAAAGGACAACAACTATGGTATGTTCTGATGCAAATGAAAATATAATAAAATCTTTTGAAAAATCAGGACTTATAAGAACCGGTGTTTCGGTTAATGATTGTTTCATTAGCTCAAAGGACTTCTTTGCTTCCAAGGTCCATTTTACCCCTTGCTCCTTCTTCAACATGTATGTGATATTCCTAAGGAGCTCGACCAAGTTGGGAATGAACCTTCTCAAAAAATTGATCTTCCCAATGAAAGATTGTAACTCCTTGATGTTCCGAGGATGAGAGATTTGCAATATGGTCTCGATCCTCTTTGGATGTATCTTTATACCCTCTTCTGAAATAATGTGCCCAAAAATTTTACCTTCTTGGAGACCAAATAGTGTCTTCTTAGGGCTTAAAGATATCCCAAACTTTCTGCATTTCTCGAAAACCTTTCTTAAATGTTCTAAGTGTTCTTCATCTGTTTTTGAAAACACAGTAACATCATCAAGATAGATAATGATGAAGAAGCCTAGTTCTTCCGAGAATGCTATGTCCGTGGCTCTTTGAAAAGTTGCTCCAGCATTTATTAGAACAAAAGGCATTTTCACATACATGAAAGTGCCCCATGGTGTAGTAAAGGTTGTCTTTAATTGATCAGTAGGGTGAACTAAAATATGATTGTACCCTGAAAAGCCATCAAGCAAAGAAATTATTTTAGACCCTACCACCCTTTGTAAAATAGGATCCATCTTGGGTAAAGGGTAGTTGTCTTTTAATGAAGCTTTGTTTAAGTCTCTAAAGTCTATACAAAGCCTGATATCTCCAGTTTTCTTCCTAATAGACACTAGATTAGATAGCCATTCAGAATATCTAATAGGGACAATAATACCAGCATCGTACATTTTCATGATTTCCTTCTGAACCAATGGTAACTGAACAGGGTTTATTCTGTGCAGCTTTTGTTTGAAGGGTTTTTGGTTTTATTTGAGGGGAATTTTGTGTTGTATTATTTCAGTGTCATAGGATTTAAGATCTTCGTAACTCCACACAAAAACATCAGAAAATTCTTTAAACAACTCAATGTATTTGAGTTTAATGTGAGCTGGTAGAGTCTTGGACAATTTAATCATCATAGGTTTAAGTTTGCTACCAATATTGAACTCCTCCACTTCAGTCTCTATAGGTTCCAATTTTGGCTTTTTTACCACATCGTTAAGATCAAGTAACTCTTCTAAAGGTGCTAGACCGCTTGGAAAACTTTCATCTTTAGAGTGCATAGTTTCTAACTCCTCTATTTCTAACTCTGCATTCATTTCTGTTTTGTTTTCTAGTTTTGTTGACAGCAAATTTATATTAGCAAGTTCAGGAGACGGATCTTCTTTACCAAGAAAATTTTCTTCACTAGGGCAGTCTGTTTCATAATCTGAATCTGAACTGTGCAGTTCAAATTCATTTCTGAACTGCATAAAGTCTTCTATTTGTTTTTCTTCGTCAAACACTTGCCAATACTTTTCATTATCAAGAACGGCTGGTCTGAATTTAATCTGAGTTGTGCAGTCTTTGGTTTCATATGGCATTAAACATGTTCTAGCTGCAAATGCTAAATTGTGGGACGCAATATTTCTTTTTCTTGGGACAAAAATCAATTTGGACTCCTCGAATGTTTTTAAAAAGTCCATGACATCGTTGCAGTAGGCCCTAAGTCTAGGATGATTTGCGTTATACTCCCCATTGACTTAGCTAATGACTAACTTCGAATCCCCATACATGTTAATTCTTCTGGCTCCTAACCTTTTCAATAGATGTAAGCCTAAGAGAAAGGATTCATACTCCGCTATGTTATTGGAACACTGAAACTTTAATCTATAGGAAATACATTCTGTGTGGTCATTTTCAGTGTTAGAAATCCAGACACCTGCACCAGCGTTAGTTCTAGTGTAGGATCCATAAAAATACATACTCCACAGAGGACTGTTTTCGGTTTCATCCTGGTTACCGTCCTCTTCAACTACTGTGCTTTCTAATTTTTGTGGAATGTCAGCACTTAGTTGTGTTTGTTTTGAATCATATGGTTTTTCGTTTATTTGAGGGATGCTTGCTCGACTGTTAAGGTTTAAGAGTAATGGACTCATGACTTGTAGCTCAAGACCTTTGTTTGGTTTGCTAACATTTAACGGTTCAGCAAACTGTTTTTACAGTTCTGTGGTATTTACCCCTCCTCTCTATCGCCCATTAACTCTATTAAAGTTACATGTTCATCTAATGTTTCTTCATTAAAGAGGATAAATGAATCAAGGCCTGTGTTTACAGAGTATAAAGGGGATTTTTGTTGTCTATCTTGACTTGTCACTGTGTATTGCATATGAGACTCCCTGTAGAGTCTTTTATTCTGATTGAAAATAGGGATAGTCTCATAGGTCATGTCCATTTGCATAGTCCCTTGTAACTTAGCCCCCCAAGATCTAGATAATAACATTCCATACCTAGGGGGAACATTAGCCACAACAATATCCATGACTAAACATTTGGCTGGAATTTGGGCCAAGCTAACACAGAGGTCTTTGACTAATCCTAAACATTTTACCCTGCTTGAGTCAAAGGAGTACAGATATTTATAAGGTCTGGTGATTTCTAGACCAAGGCTCTCCATCACAGCTTTAGGCATTAAATTATGAGAAGCTCTGGAATCAGGCATAGCGTTGTGTAAAATCTTGTCATGAATGTTTAAAATCACATAAAAGGGAGGAACAGGTCCCTCTTGATACATACCTTCAATCTTAGGACCAAAAATAAGCTCTGGTTGGTTATCATTAAGATTGACAGTGTCCTCATTCTCTTCAATGTTTAAAGCCATCAAAATTTGGGTCCTATATACATGATGGGCAGCTAACTGAGTTAAGGGAACAGAGATTTTGATTTTTGAAATTTCCTGCTCTAGGCTGAAAGAAATTTGACTCTTTAAAGCACTTGTTTCAGCCTTATTAGCTGTCATTCTATCAGCAATATCAGCTTGCTGATTTGTTCTATTTACATTTGACAAAATGGTTTTAACAGGACTACTAGCTGTGATGTTAGTACTACTAATGTCTGCACTCTATTTTTCGTTGTTTTGAGTGCCTTTCTCTTTACCATTATCAGAATTTACAGCCACAGTTTTATCCTTTTGTTTGACAAATCTAGGCTTGGTTGTAGTGTTTTTTTGTGAAGATTTATCAGAGGTTTTGTTGTTGGGGGTTTGTTGATTGGTTTTTCTTCTAAGGTCATACTCTTTTTGAGATTCTATGATGACATTTTCCATGTCTTGATAATAATTTTCATCATCATCTCTTCTGTCATCATAAGGTGTGCATAGATCTTGTTTTCTATCATAATGAATCTCAAAGTCATCATTGTCTACCCCCAGCATGTTGATATCATCCTCCTCTACTATTTCATCTGTTTCCTCAACCTCACTTACATATTTTTGATGAAAGGGCGGAGTGATCTGCTGATCATCTTCGCTGGGTCTGTTTGGAGGTTGATTCCTTCTAACATTCTAGTTTTGGTTTTGGTTTCTATTTTGAGGAGAAGATTGGTTTTGAATGGCTTGTGCTCTCTTAATTATGCTCATTTATTTCATCATCTCCTCCATCATTTTCTCCATCTTTGAGTTGGAAGTAGAAGGTGTGTTTTCCTCTCTAAAAGACACTCTATTTTCATTTTTCATTCTTTCTCTCTTCTCCATTAAGTTGACTTCCACAGAAAGAGCACCCTTTTTCATATCTTCAAGAGTTGCAAAGTCTCTCTCTCTCAGCTGATAGGCCATCTCAGGTCCAAACCCTTCAGGAAACTTGTTTAAAGTTGAGCCCTTTGGAGGTTTTAGTTCTGGGGAAAATGCATTATACACACTATTGAATCTGGTGCAATAAGCTTGCACACTTTCCATAGTGTTTCTATGGAGGTTCTTGTAATCAACGAGGACTTGAAGAGGGTTTTTATTTACTTCCCATTTGTTTAAGAATGTTTTATGGAAGGCTTGGAGATAATTAATACTATGGGGGGCTACGCCTTTGAACCATTTTCTTTCTTCTCCCCCTAAGCTCTGAGAAAATAACCTAAGCTTGACAGAATCATCATCAATTTCATTTCTTTCAAAGTAGTCATTCATCTTATCCACATGTTGTGATGCAGTTGTAGCATTTATAGCATCATAAAATGGAATTTTGGACTGATAGTCGTGTGGAAGATTGACTAATGGTACAGGAAGGAGTAACAGAGCATACCATGCTGCCATGATATGTGGTGGGGGTGGATTCACAAGGAGTGGATTAACAACAGGAAAAGTGGGTTGAACTGTAGTGGTTTGAACAGTGGATGTAGGGTGAGCAGAAGTGGATGGACAGGGAATAGGTTGTTGAGCTGATCTTGGATGGGAGACACCTAGGTTGTGAAGGAAATGCAAATCAGGAGGTGTTGTTTCTCTACTACCAGGATGTTCACTTGTTTTAGGAGATGATAGTGAAGACTCAGAATCTAACTGATCTAAATCACCAAGAGACCTAGTTCTAAATGGATTTACTAATTCAGCCTGTGATTGTTGTAGAGCTAAAAGATTTTCAGGGACTGAATTAGCTCTCAAGGGTGATCTGAAAACATTTGACAATTTAATCTTAGGAGACTTCCTAAGGATACCTTCAGGGTTATCAACTACTTCAGGTGGATCAGGGTCAGGATGGGCTCTAGTGTGAATCTTTCTAGGAGCCACTATGCTGTGTTTTTCAGACCCAAATAAACAGAGAAAGTGCAACAAAATATGACAATATTTAAGAAGTTAACCAGTCTGTTTTTACAAATTCAATCCTACATTCTTCTAACTGAGTTTGAAAGATATTATAATGATAAGGGTTCTTCCCAGTGGAGTCTTAAGGTCTGTTCAGGATTGTGGAGTCGCCAAGTGGAAGTTTTTAGCCCCTCAGTAGGTAAAAGGTTTTATGGTCCACCACCATGTTTATTGGATACCAATCTGAAATATTTTTTAGGTTTTTCTGTGTTATTTTTCAGTTGTATGGTTTTTAATAATATCCTAACTTTGTTTCAAAATTTAGCTACGGTTATGAGACAAAGATAGTTTACTCTTATGGCTAAGCCAGCTGATTTTTCAAGGTTAGATAAAGTCTTAAGAGAATCCTAGGTTTTACCTAGTTTGTCACTGATTCAAACAAGTTTTACCATGATTACCTTTCTTTGGTAGTGCTTGAAAAGGCTGATTTTTACTCTCAAAGTTTTATAAAAATGAAAATCATTCTGGGTTTGATTCCCCAGTGGAGTCGCAAGAAATGTTAGGAATCTGTAATCAGCAAGATTGGCAAATTCTGATCACAGAAACAACATCGTTTCAACCAACATTGGGATTCTAGGATCTAGCCCTCCTGAATCCGGAGAGGGATCTCTCCAATGAGTGCAAAGATGGATTTGTATTTGAATTTTGGGGTAATGATATTAGGCTAGTTATGAAGGCCAAGGGTTTTGTTTGTTTTTGGATGGTTAAGCATGATTACTGCTTGAGGTGGAAAGTCCTAAATGCAAAGAGTTTCAAAGGTGAGAAGTTGCAAGAAATCAGAGTAAGCTTCGGCCAAAAAGATAGATAATTGCAGGTTTTAGTCCATTGGGCTATGGAGTCATAATAGGGTTTAATTGGAACAGTAAGAGGGAAGAGTGGTCCATGGGGCAAGTCATCTATGTCCAAGGATCTCTTTGAAGATTGATTTATGGAATGAAATGATACAACAAGAAGGAAAATTAAACAGATGTAGAACAAAGAGCAGCCCAGGATCTGGTAAGTACTTTTAAACTAGCCAGCCTTTGATACACTTGCAATAGAAAACACTTTAAAACAAAAGGAAACTTGAAGGCAACTGTTTGGAGTAGAAACTAGCGGGTCGGGCTCACCACAAATCCTCTCCTACCTCTGCTTTACTTGGTTACTTTCAAGACTAACAAAAAGATAACAAAGAATGGCCTAAGATATGGTAAGTAATTCTAAACTAGCCAGCTTTTAACACATTCCAAGGGAAACATTCAGACAGTTGTGGAGATGAAACTGGGACCAGGGCTCACCATATCTTCCTCAGTTCATCTTCACTTAACATATACTAAAAATAACATTTAAGAATAACATTCAGCTAAGACAATAAGATGAGGGAATGCCAGCATTCCTATGTTTAGACTGAATTAAATCATTCCCAAATAACACAGATTGGAAGAAGACATTCAAATAAAGGCTTACATTCAGAGAAGGTTATTGATGTACAATAGGTCCTAACTCTATGCATGTTGTTCTTTATAAGAGAAAATGAAACACAATGAAAAAAGAAATGAAATGAAAAGTCACAATGAGAAAAAACATCACCGTAAACATAGACCAGGATCCCATAAATCAGCTTGTGTTGATGCTCCAAACCAGTTACAGCCTTAAGTCCAGTGCTTTAGTTTAGCAACCATCTACACATCTCAGCCTAACCTATCTATCACCAGCAGAGCTCCAAGAGCCAGTGAATACTATTTACAATCAAAAGTTTCTAGCTCAATTACATTACAATGTTCAGCAACCTGATTCACCAACCCCTCTCTCATCTTCAGCAGAAGTATATATAGAAGAATGAGGAGGTGCAAGATGATAAAAGATCTCCAATTAAAATTCATACAGATTTTAATGTCTTCTTGGCCTTTTGGGGGCTCAATGAAGAAATTTACATAGTTGTCTTCTGTATTTAATGATTTACATAAAGATTTAAGCTCGGTGGGAGCTTTTGTTGACCTTTGAGGTTCTGTGTGATGTCGGGGTTACTCCGCAGATATTAATTGCATTAATTTTCCCTGCAGAAGTAACTCTTTGGCTGCACTGAGACAAATATCTTCATTTGATCCATAAATTTGGCCTCTGATTGAATACTTTGAGGCATAGGTGGAATTTTGGAAGCTAGGAGGAATCAATTTGCCTCAGAGGTGGTGGTGGAGGCTTTCTGTCGATAAAACACTTAAGATTTTCTCCTTTAACTGTGTTTTGAATTAGGGATTAGGATTTTGATAATCATTCTTAGCCATAATCCCCACAAAACCTGTCTTCAATCCTTTGCTCTGGTGTATTTTTGTTTTCGACATTGATACTCTTTGATTTTTGATTGACTTGTTGTGTTTTTCAGGTGTGCAGGGATGTGTAGGGGCGATATGGCATCCATGACTCATGAACCACGAATGATACGTGAATTTGAAACCAGCAAATGATTTTCTTTGATGGATCAGAGGCGGGAGGATTTTCACCTTCTGCTTCTAAATTTTCTTCGGACATGGCGGAAAAACCATTGAAAACCCTGCAAAATACAAAAAACAATTATAAAATCCTGCATATATAGGTCTACTGCGGAGGACATGTGGGGGAAGCGTGCCCGTTGGATGGCATCATCCAACGGTCGAGATTAATTGAGAGAAGTGATAGGGAAGGCGGAATAATCATTTAAATCAGAGTCGTCGATCGCGCAGAGATCGACGGTAGGGAGCAGAAATGGAAAGTCAAAGCGGAAAACGTTTGACCGGGCGATGAATATGGGCCGTCGATCTGTAGATCAGGTCGAAGGTGGATATCTATTGAATGCCATGGCATAGCCCGGTTAACCATTAGGCATCTTTGGTGAGCGATAGCCGTCGGATGGCCCGCCCCAGATTGGATGGTGTACAGCGATATCACGTCGGGTTTGCTGCCAAACTTTAATGCGCGATGGTGGAGCGGTTTTCAAATAGTGCATGGGACACGCGTCGGCCAGCGTATGGAATTGCTGCCAATCGGGAAAAAACCACCCTTGCCCCAAAGGTGGCACGATGAGTACTACGCGGTTTTGGAATTGGCGAGTGCATGGCGGGGACCATCGGGCTGATGGACTCCGCACCGTCGATCTACAGATCAGATCGATGGTGGTGATCGATTTGAATTTCAGACCAGCGGAAAAATTATGATATAATAAAATTCAAAAAATTAACATAACCTAAGGTTTTAAATTTGGGCGGACATATATACAATATGGTTAGGCGCCCGTCTACGGGGCCTTTGGGCACATGGGAGATAATAAGACCGGGGGCTTAAAAAAAGGAGGGGCCTAATCGCATCGGATTTTTTGTAATGGAAAAAAGACTTGCGCATTTGGAATTTGCAATGTGATAAGCGCTGGGAAGACTGGTGCTTGGTTTCAGCACTAGGGCATATGAAATGGAAGGGTTAGAGACTTAGCCCAAGGGGGCTTAAGTCTACGACATATAAAAAATGTGATTTTTATGGATTTCCATTGGTTTTCAAGGGAAATTGAAGGTTATGATAAGGTAAGACAGTGAGCTCTCAACCTTGTAAAAATGATTTTCATGAAGGGAAGAAGAGGGATCATGAAAATAAAGGAGTTTTTATGGAGAAAAAGGGGAGAAAATTAAGGTTTGTTTTTAGTGAAGGAGGGGGAAGAATGATGGTTTTGCAGCAGTTTCTTCTCATGTAATCAACAGAATTTATGAGTTCTGAAGGGAAACAATAGTGAAGATTTGGATAGAGGAGAGACATGAGGCCTTCAAGAGTCTTCAAGAGCCAACACGTTTTTCGCAATAAAATTTGTTCCTTGAAGGCTCAAAAAGTCTTAGCCACCTTTTGCTATAAAAAATTTATAGGTGGCTAACACCCGCAACGTAATGGATTGGCGGAGTCCTCTAATAAATCATTGATCATTATCATTAAGAAGATGTTAGAGGCGAACAAAAAGAATTGGCATAAGAAGTTGATTAATGCATTGTGGGAAGATTTGGTGAGTAATAAAAAGTCTATAGGTATGTCTCCTTTTCAAGTTGTATACGGTGTCGATACTTTTTTTCCTTCATCATTAGTATTACCGGTAATGAAATTGCTGCAAGAATCAAGGACTAAGGAAAATGACATACACCGTCGTATTAATCAAATGATACATCTTCAGTAGACAAGGGATGAAGTATTTCAGAATGCTTCAAAAATTCATGACATGATAAAGAATATTTATGATCGAAAAACTAAGGAAGACGACTTTAGGATAGGAGATGTGGTACTTCGCTCGGATGCCAGGAATGAAGAGATGGGTAAGCATGGTAAATTTGAGAATTTATGGAAAGGCCCGTATCAAATTTCAGCTTGTCGAGAATAGAATGCCTATTTTCTTGAAGAGGGGAATGGAAAAGAGTGTTTAGGAGGACCAATTAATGGTAGGCTCTGAAACACTATCTTTTCTAAAACAAATTTCTCGATCAATTTTTCATTTCAATGTAAATATCAGTTACATTTTTTGCAAGTGTGAAGTAGAAAATAAATGGAGTTCAGAGCCCTAAGTGAAGGCCATGGAGCTTCACTGATTTTCTTCCATTTTAAAAGTTTAGTTTTCAGTCAAGTAAGTCATCCTTGAGTCAAGTTTTAGTCATTTGATTTTTCATTGAGTTAGTCTATTTTTACAAATTTTCATTCAAGTTTTTTATTTTGATTTTTTTACCGTATTGGCCCAATGGAAGAGGCACTTATCTACAAAATCCAAATTTTTGTGGTTCTTGAAACCTCTTTTAGAGCTATGATTCCCAATAAGGCCAATGCTAGTGTCAGTATTTTCATACTGCCATCAGTGATCAAAAATATTATTTTCATATCATTTTAGTAGTCCCACTCATAAATTTTTAATCATTCCATTAGGTCATGTAGAAAATTCACTCACTCATGATAGCCCTAGTCATAATAATTTCGTCTCCATAAAAAATTATACTTTTTTTCCCACCTCCATGTCTTGTTGAGCATAAATCAGTCATGAGAGTCTATTTCATCATGTCATTATGTCATTCAAAGTCACCATGGAGTCTGGTCATTCAAGGTCCCATTAGGTCATTAGGTTTCATTTTTCAAAGTCCAATAAAACACCATTTCATTTACGTAAGGTCAGAAAAAATAACATGAGTGATACAAATAATATTCCTTCATCATTTGAAATGATTTTCCAACATAAAAGATGAATTCCAAGGAAGATTTCCAAACTTTTATTTCTGCTTTCAAGTTATGATTTCCATTTTGCAATGGAATTTTATTAAAAAATAGAGATGTAATTTATTTTTATTTGTATGTAATTTTATGTTCACTATATTTAATAAGTACTATTCCCAAGCTACCAACTCAAATTCAAATTCCAAACTAAACACCAAGAAAAAGAAATGAGAAGAATTCCAAACTCCAGCATCATCAACCTACAAAATAAACAGTCAAATGTTAAAGAGTGTTTTCTAAAAGTTTGAAAGGTGAAAATTAAACATTAGAAAGTGGGTTTTGAATGAAAATATTAATTTCAAACACGCATAAAAATCCCCCATGACATCAAGAGACACTTCATTTGTCTCTTACCACCATCGAGCATCCTCAGCAAACCAGGGTTTTCAAGTTTTTGAGCCAAATTAGAAAAACATAGGAAGGCGTTGTGCATTCTCTTCTAGCTCTGTGCATTCTCTTTTGGCATTGCACGTTCTCTTCTGGCACTACACGTTCTCTTCTAGAGCTGCACGTTCTCTTCTAGCACTGTGTGTTTCCTTACGGCATTACGCGTTTGACCACCTTCTTCAAATAGTTTCTTGCAAAGCCTCCAAACTTCAAAAGCACCCTAAACTTCTTTAGCAGTGGTTATTTACACTTCCAAACAATAAATTAAGTTACAATTGCTTCATTCCTCATCTTATCAAGTCAATTTTTATGTGTGAGTTTGTTTAAGAGAAATTTGGTGTCTTCTTCAATTCAAAACCCTAGTATTCCTAAAAAACCTAATTACACTTCATTTTCACTCCCTAAACCTTCATACCCTTCCCTCATTGCCATATTCCCTTTCCCAAATCCCTACATTGACATTCCCTTTACCTAAGTTTCATTTCCTAAAAACCTAAGCCCTAGGTACTCTATTTACCTAGGCTCTCAATTCCCTACACTTGAGATAAATCCCCTATCCCATTCCTCAATCCTAAAAATCACATTTCACTATCATCACACTTCCCTAGGGTTTTGACACTAAAATATCATGGCAGAAGAAGGAAACAGATCATACGGTGAGGGAGAAGAAACAGAGGGGAGGAGGCCAAACAAATGGGGGAGAATACTCAAATTAGAGCCAACAAATACAAGGGAACTATTGGCATCTCCTATGACTGTGACATATTCCAAACATGTTGGATGTTTTGAGTTCTGTGAGAAAATTTAGAGGGTCCAACACCATGCTATGTTGACCATACTTTTCATTACTAATCTCCATGAAAAGTGTTAGAAATACTGAGAGGGGGGATGAATCAGTATTCCTTTCAATTAGAGCATTAGTTAATCTTAAATTATTATCAGTGTTTGTACAATGATAGCAGAAAACAAAAGGAACACAAACGCACATAGTTTTTAAGGTGGAAACCCACTCCGGGACAAAAACCACCTAATTTTTCTCTAACAATTCTTTAATATTCAACTCCAATTGAAAATAAAGCTCCAACTTCCTAGAATATAGAAAGCATTCTTCTCTAGCTCCCACTGTATGGACACTCCAATGCCCGAGATTCTTCAGTATTCAACTGAACGGATTCCCCAACACCCAATGAGATACAACTCACCCTAGCACCACCTTAACACCCTATAGAAGAATAAAAGAAGAATGGACTCCCGTACCAGGGAAAATGGTCCACTTTACAATGATATAAATGATGTAGAAGAAGAAGACACACTAGACCATAACCCCAACTATGACACAACCACCTAATGATGATCATAGACCTTCGGACACTACCTCTTCAACTCTTGGCAGATAGACACTAGAACAATTTTTACAATAATGTATTTACAATGACTTAGTACAATGATACCTTTACAGTGACTGTATGCAATGCTACCCACTTAAAGACTTCAAGTGATGAAATTCATGTTGTTATCCTACACCTTGGTTGCTACTTTTGTCATGCTACCCTCTTCTACACCTTGCTTTGATTTGTTTCCCTAGAAATTCTGGTCGTTTGCAACCCTTGACAACATATGATCTAGCTTTTTCTTGCCTTCTAGGAGCTCGATATTGAATCTGGTGTATCTCTTTCATTTTAGATCCCCAATATCTGATTTTTGGTCCTATAGTAGTCCTCTGCATTATCTTTCCAATGCCATGGGTCTGACCCAATTTGGATTCTTCAAGAGAGATTTATGCCCAATCTCTCACAATGCCCTAATTATGGATTGTTTCAGTAGAGCGAACTTGTACGACATGCCACGTGTCACTGTTTCTTCATTTGGCTATGAAATTGATAGAGAGAAAACTAAATTCCATGCACTATTTACCAATTTTTACATAATTCCAATCCGATACTCAGAGAGAGAGTTATGATGATTTTCCCAAGGTCACTTCTTTGAGATGAATTTCAGGAGCCTGCAAAAACACTGACTTCCACAGATCATATCTCCGAAATATTTTGCACCTTGTTTTGAAATTTTCATAGGAGCTTCCTAAGGATTTTGGCTTCTCCTCATAAAAATTTCAGCTTTTGAACCTTTGTATAAAAAAATTTCGATTGAAAATTCCACGATAACCTGTTTCAGATGGAAAAATCGCTTACATAAGGATGATATGAGGATCACAATTTATATAAATGCTTAGGTTGAGAGGGGCTTCAACAAGTGAATTTGGGAGAGATTTTAGGAGCTTAAAAAAATATTAATTATGACTTTTCAATGACCCATGCTACAACCCCATGGGGTTTTAGCCCACTAACTAGGGTTATAAACTTCAAACATGAATATCTCTCAAACCGTGAAGAGTTACGTGGCGTGCCATATATCAACGGAAAGATATCGACAAGAAGAAACCACAAAAATAATTCTTGACCAATAATATAGTAATTTGGTAGGTCAAAATTCCCATGCAATATTGGGGTAGCCCCTGGTGCGGCTTGGGTTGACATCAATGACAACCGCTGATCAAAAATCTCCCCCTTTGGCATTGATGGCAACACAAGTACTCCCCATGCGATCATGACACCTCTTCATACAACATTCTCTCCCCCTCTGACATCAATCACAAAGGATAACTCCCCCTGACACACAACCATCCTGCAGACCTGTACACACGTTGACTCCTCCTTTATATTTTGAATAAGGAAAATTTAATGAGAACTTGGGAGAATACCAAGCTTCTGGCGAAGATATTCCAATGCTTCACGAGTAATCTCACGATCATCAACACCTTCTTCCCAATCTTCATCTGAAAAGGAATGAATAATGAGATTGTTACCCTCGAGATACCACAAGCCATCTTTGTTGGGTATGTGTTATATTCTTTCCACGACTAAGCACGCGCGGGGGGGTAAGAGGGGGGGTGATAGCCCCCCCTTTGCGCTGGGCGCAACGGAGGGGGTCACAGGGGGGGCGTTTGCCCCCCCTGTCGAGGTCCGGTGCACCACCCCGGCGAAAATTTTTGGTCCTTAATTTCTGGCGGGTAGTCTACATCCATGGTTTTGTTCATGGTTTTGCACATGGTATTGGGGTACGATGGTTTTCGGCCCCTGATATTTTTGTAGATCCGGTAAAGGGAACTACGGTTATGTTCTAATCCAGGGTTTATGGATTGGGGTTTATGTATGCTTCGGCATGTATATATATGTGTGTTGTAAAACTAAAAGGAATATAATGAAAAAAACAAGCTGGTCATCCTGATTTGGGATCCAGGGGAAAATATCTGTCTTTATCTATTTTATGTTTTATGCTCTTGCTATTGTTTATTTTCTATTATAAGATTCGTGTGTAGATCATTTCTGTTCAGGGTTAAAACCTACATTTGGTATTAGAGTTGTTTCGGCTTCAAATGGACGCCTTTGCTGCTGAGGGTTTTTTAGTTCGGGCCTGAGGTAGACCCTGTTTAGTGGGAGATCTGCGGGATCGATTCTTGCGGTGAGAGAAGATGGCGAGCAGCGGAAAGATAGAGATCGAGAAATTTAATGGTCAGAGTTTTGAGTTGTGGAAGCTCAAGATGGAGGATCTGCTGGTGGATAAAGATTAGTGGATCGCGGTAGATCCAGGTACTAAACCAATGGCAATGTCAGATGAAGACTGGAAGAAACTGGATCGGAAGGCTAAGAGCACAATACGGTTGTGTGTCTCAGATTCAATATTGTTGAATGTATCTGGGGAAGCTACGACGAAGACCTTGTGGGAAAAACTTGGGACTTTGTACCAATCTAAGTCTCTGGTGAATAAGTTGTTCCTGCGAAAAAAGTTGTATAACCTGAGGATGAAGGATGGAGACTCGGTGATAGAGCATCTGAACGCCTTCAATACTGTGGTAAGTCAGCTGTCATCTGTTGATATTAAAATCTCAGATGAAGATAAGTGCATCAGTTTGTTGTGTTCTCTACCAGACTCGTGGGACAGTCTGGTCATTGCAATAGGTAGCAATACAACTACCTTGAATTTTGATGACATTGTCTCAGCCTTGCTGTCGGAGGAAATGAGACGGAGAAATATGGAGGGTCATAATGGAGATGCCTTATCTGTACGAGGAAGGTCCCATAACCGAAACAAGAATAAGGTTTCGAGTGGGAGATCCAAATCTAGAGGGAGATCTAAATCTCCTGGAAAGTTTGTAAAGGTATGTTGGAAATGCGGAAAGGAAGGACACTACAAAAAGGAATGCAGATCTAAAGCTCCTGAGAAAGGAAAGGGATCTGATGATGCTCCTTCTGCAGAGGAAAAAACCACCTCGGATGAAGGTGGGGATGTGTATTTGGCTTCTTCTTCAAGTACACATGTAGATCATGAGTCATGGCTGATTGACTTAGGTGCATCCTTTCACTTGACTCCCCATAGGGAGTGGTTCTGCGAGTATGAGAAATATGATGGTGGTGATGTCTTCCTAGGGGATGATAGGAAGGCCAGAATCGTCAGACGTGGAAAGGTCAAGCTGAAGCTGCAAAGTGGAAGGATTAGAACACTTCCTGGTGTTCTGCATATTCCTGCATTGGCTAGAAATCTGATTTCTGTAAGCAAGATGGATGATGCAGGTGTAAAAACAGTGTTCGAGAAAGATGCCTGCAAGATGGTTTGGGGAGCACTGGTATTAATGCGGGGAGTTCGGACTGGAACTCTATACAAGCTACAAGGTAGCACAATTATTGATGGGTGTAACAGTTCTGTGGTTCCTGAAAGTGGGACGGAAAGCCTAGCTGTGTCTGGAGAAAAGACCATGCTATGGCATCAAAGGGTTGGACATATTGGAGAGAAGGGCTTCAGATACCGCATAGAAATGGTATGGTAGAAGGTATGTCTAATTGCTCTCTGGATTTCGATTTCTGTGAACATTGTGTATATGGGAAGCAGAATCGGGTGAGTTTTCCTTCTGGTGCTAAGAGGGCAAACAAGATATTAGAACTTGTGTACAGTGATGTGTTTGGGCCTGTGTCAGTTCCATCACTGGGAAAGTCTGTGTACTATGTTTCATTCATAGATGACTTCTCAAGGAATACATGGATATATTTCTTAAGGAAGAAATCTGAAGTCTTTGACAAATTTAAAGAATTTAAGGCTCTGGTGGAAAACCAGACAGAGAAGAAGATAAAGGTGTTGAGGACAGATAATGGTGGGGAGTTCTGCAAGAAGGAATTTGAAGAGTTTTGTAAGAAGTGTGGTATAGCACGACAGAAGACTACTCCATACACACCGTAGCAAAATGGAGTTGCAGAAAGAATGAACAGAACACTGATGGAAAAGGCAAGGAGCATGCTCAGTGGTACCGGGTTAGGACAAGAATTCTGGGCAGAGGCAGTGGAGACTGCATGCTATCTGGTTAACAGATCACCTTCATCAGTGTTGGAGAATAAGACCCCACATGAGGTATGGACTGGTAAGAAACCTTCTCTTTCAAATCTAAGGGTATTTGGATGTGATGCATATGTACATGTTCCAAAGGAGAAAAGGACCAAGTTGGATAATAAATCTGAAAGGTGCATCTTTATTAGGTATAAGGATGGTTTAAAGGGTTACAAGCTTTGGAACCCAGAAACAAGGAAGGTTGTGTACAGCCGAGATGTGGTGTTTAGAGAAGTGAAAGATGTTGTTAAACATGAAGTCCTACCAAAGGAACCCGAGAAGATAGAGTTTGAGCTAAAGGAGGATGAATCAGACTCTACAACAGAAGAAGACTCAGAAGATGAAGAGCCACAAACTCCAGCTTTGAGAAGATCAGTTCGGGAAAGAAGGCAACCAGAAAGGTATAGTCCATCTGCTTTCTATTCAGGTTTTTCCTTAACTATAACTGATGATGAACCCAGAACTGTCAGGGAGGCAGTAGATTCAGAGGATGGAAAACTATGGAAGGAGGCCATGGTTGATGAAATGGCATCCTTGCACAAAAATGATGCATGGGATTTGGTGGAGTTGCCGGCTGGAAGGAAGCACATTGGGAGAAAATTGGTGTTTAAGAAGAAGATGAATGTAGAAGGCAAGGTGGAGAAATACAAAGCTCGGTTGGTAGCGAAAGGTTATTCCCAGGTGCCGGGAATTGATTTTGGTGATATTTTTTCTCCCGTTGCCAAGGTTACTTCTATTAGATTACTTTTATCTGTTGCTGCTGCATTTGATTTTGAGATAGAACAGATGGATGTGAAGACAACATTTCTTCACGGGGATCTAGAAGAGGAGATCTGCATGAAGCAACCTGAAGGCTTTATGGTGAAGGGTAAGAAAGAACTGGTATGCAGGTTGAAGAAGTCTCTGTATGGGTTAAAACAGTCACCAAGAATGTGGTATCATAAATTTGATACCTATATACGGGGACTTGGCTTCACCAAAAGCAAGGAGGATCACTGTGTTTATTTTAAATTAATTGGTGACCGTGTTATTTATTTGGTCTTGTATGTGGATGATATGTTGTTGATTGGAAATGACAAAGAAATTATCCAACATTTGAAGACCCAACTGTTCTCCAAATTCGACATGAAGGATCTGGGTGCTGCAAACTATATTTTGGGCATGGAAATTAAGAGAGATCGGGCAGAGAGGAAGCTCTGGTTAAACCAGAGGAAGTATGTCGAGACTATATTGCAGAGGTTCAATATGCAGGATAGTAAAGCGGTGAATGTTCCTATTCTTGTAGGTGTAAAGCTGTCTGCTGAACAGTGTCCCAAGACACAAGAAGAAGAGGAGTATATGTCCCGTGTTCCATATGCAAGTGTAATGGGTAGCCTGATGTATGCAATGGTCTGTACTAGACCAGACATTGCACATGCAGTGGGAGTATTGAGCAGGTTTATGTCAAACCCAGGGAAGGAGCATTGGATAGTAGTGAAGCGGGTTTTTAGATATTTACGTGGCACTAGTGATTATGGCTTGTGCTACCAGGGAAGACCAGGATTGGAAAGAATGTTGGACATTCGTGGTTTTGTTGATGCAGACTGGGCTGGAGATCTGGACCAAAGAAGATCTACAAGTGGGTATGTGCTTAGCCTATTTGGAGGCGCAGTCAGTTGGATGAATAAAAGACAGTCTGTAGTGGCTCTTTCAACTACAGAGGCAGAATACATAGCAGCCACTCATGCAAGCAAGGAAGCAGTTTGGTTGCAGAGATTGTGTTCAAGTATGGGGTTGGTACAAAAAGCTATAAGGATAGACTGTGATAGCCAAAGTGAAATTTTCTTGGCTAAGAACCCTGCTTATCATTCAAAGACAAAGCACATTGATGTTCAATCTCACTTTGTTAGAGATATGGTTGAGGCTAAAAGGGTGTTGCTGGTAAAGGTGGACACTTTGAAGAATGTTGCAGATGCATTGAAAAAGTCTGTGAGCACTCAGAATTTCTCTTGGTGTAGAGAAACAATGGGTGTTGAAGAACTGGGCCAATGACTAAGCCCTCCTGTGGCCCCCCGTGGAAAGAAAACAACAAGTGGGAGAATGTTGGGTATGTGTTATATTCTTTCCATGACTAAGCATGCGCAACGGGGGGGGTCACATGGGGGGCGGTAGCCCCCCCTGTCGGGGTTCGGGGCGCTGCCCCGGCGAAAATTTTTGGTCCTTAATTTCCGGCGGGTAGTCCGCATCCATGGTTTTGTGCATGGTTTTGCACATGGTATTGGGGTACGATGGTTTTCGGCCCTTGGTATTTTTGTAGATCCGGTCAAGGGAACTACGGTTATGTTCTAATCCAGGGTTTATGGATTGGGGTTTATGTATGCTTTAGCATGTATATATATGTGTGTTGTAACACTAAAAGGAATATAATGAAACAAACAAGCTGGTCGTCCCGATTTGGGATCCAGGGGAAAATCTCTGTGTTTATCTGATTTATGTTTTATGCTCTCGCTATTGTTTATTTTCTGTTATAAGATTCGTGTGTAGATAATTTCTGTTCAGGGTTAAAACCTACAATATTCTGTTGTTCCCTTTAGATATCGAAGAATTATTTTGATGGAAATAATATGTGATTCTTTTAGTGCTTCTTGGAATCTTGCTACTTGTCCAACTGATTGCATAACATCTGGCCGGGAGGCTGTTACATATAGAAGAATACCAATCATAGATCTATACAACCTTTGATCCACATCCTTAGATGAGTCATCTATGCTCAATTTTAAACCTGTTACCATTGGAGTAATGATGGGTTTGCAATCTTCCATTTTAATTTTTTTGAGCATTTCCTTGATGTACTTGGCTTGACATATAAATATTCCTTTCTCTTGCTGAGACATTTGAAGCCCTAAGAAGTATGTCGGCTCACCAAGTAAAGACATCTCGAAATCACTTTGCATCTTTGTGGCAAACTTCTTACTTAGTCGATCATCATTGCTACCAAATATTATATCATCCTCTTTAGCTATTAGACATCCTTTAGTTGCTTCATCTAGAACATATATGTCGTTTTGAGCTCAACTTGTTGTAGCCATAATTTCACCATACCTTCCTTTCCTGATTTCACATTTTGTGGAGTTGAATAGTATTGTGTGTCCTTGATCACACATTTTTCCAAAATTGAGCAGATTGTGATTCGTGTTTTCAACCAATAGAAAATTCTTGGCTAGAGCATCTTTGCTTCCGAGAGTGACCTGATCCTATAACATTTGAAGATCCATCATTTCCAAAGGACACGGTTCCATCCTTCTTCTCTTTCAGAGATACAAATTTATTTCTATCTCCAGTCATATGTGTTGAGCAATCACTATCAACATACCACACATATTTGTTGTTTTGAGCCTTAAGAGCGAGAGCACAATTATCAGTCTTCTTCTTCTTCCATGTTCATTCATTCTGTGGCTTCAAATATTCTTCTGGAAGATTTTCGAGTCTGTAGTCTCTGGCTATGTGTCCAAAGTTTCGACATTTGTAACATTCAATATTATTTCTTAAATGTTCAAATCTATTGATGTTTCGCTGAGCCCTGGGAGGTTCATATTTGACAGATCTCTCGGAATTGTATTCGTTCCCGAGGTACATGTGACATTTTACAGCTTTATGACCAAATTTTCCACATTAATAACAGGAGCGATAGAAAATATGTTGGTACCTGGATGGAAATATTTGTCGAGGAATTGTCTTCCAAGTTTGTTCTTGTGAATCTGGTCCAATGAATTCAACATGCATGTCAGATCTCATAGGTTCATTATATTTTGTTGTAGAAGGTCTTTCTTCTTCTTCTTTGTAACTGATGCCAGTTCTGTCATTGTAAGATCATTGATTGTTGATGAGTTCTTCCAATGCCCTTGAGTTGTTGGCATAGTTTTGGATAGTTTTTCCTTTCTTCACTTCCTTAAGCAGCGAGACTACTTCAGCTTCTAATTCTTCCTTTTCTTGGTTTCTTTCTTCCAACTTCTTTTGACGTGACTCTTCAATGCATTTGTGTTCTTCAAATTCAATTTTGAGACCTTGAACTTGTTCTTCAAGCAGATTGGAATGGATCTTCTCTACCTTGAGCTCTTTTATCAATTTGATTTCTTCCTTAGAAAATTATTCTATGGTCAATCCTTCTTCTTCGTTGTTTGATACCTCTTTTTTATTATGATTGGCCATAAACAATAATATCTCATTGGATTCTTCTTTTTTGTCATTGTCTTCATTAGATGATGAGCGATATTCTTTAGAGAGAAAGTTCATTTTGGATCCTTGCTTGTTGAATTTATAAAATCCTGTCTTTCCTTTTGAGTTGCCATCACTTATGTTCGGACATTTTGATGCGAAATTCCCAACCTCACCAAAGCTGAAACATATCAATGGAAGTTTACCTTTGAATTTTCCCTTACCAATTTCTAGTTTTCTCATAAATTAAGCATATTCTTCATCTGAAAGACCTTCTTCATCATCTCCCTTTTCTTCACACTTGCAGGTGCATGTCTTTTCAATTGAAGATTGTTTATCCTTATTGGTTTTCTTAGATGCAACGAACACAGTTTCTGGATGTAAAGTACCCTCTTCTTCATCAAGTCTCATTTCATATGCGATGAGAACTCCATGTAATTCCTCTTTGCTAAGTTTGTCCAGATTTGCATTATATTCTAAGACTGATACCTTTGCGTTGAATCTCCCTGGTAACATTCTAAGAATCTTCCGTATAATAGTCTTCTCGTCAACTGGTCCTCCCAATCCTTCCAGAGTATTGGTTATTTCATCAATGCATCAATGTTGCCATCTTCTTTCATTCTGATTTGCTCAAATTTTTCTCTATAGATTTGAAGATTTTCTTCTTTAACATTTGAGTCACCTGCATATATATTCTCAAGCTTGTCCCATAAATTTTTGGTGGTTTTACAACCCAACACCTTATGATAAGCAGATTCAATAAGTCCACTGATAATAATGTTCTTTACTTTTGCATCATTTACCAAATTCTTCTTACCTTGTTCATCTGCGGTTGATGTAAATCCATTTTGAACAGTGTCCCATACTTCGTAACCTTGCGCCAAGAGATAGACCTCCATTCTTCCTTTCTAGAGTACGTAATTATTTTCATTGAATATATGTACACCATACTTGGTATGCTCCATTACCTCCTTCCAGTTGTTAAACTTTTATTGAAGGAACCAAGCTCCGATACCAATTGTTGGAAATACTGAGAGGGGGGTGAATCAATATTCCTTTCAATTAGAGCACTAGTTAATCTTCAATTATTATCAGTGTTTGTACAATTATATATATATATATATATATATATATATATATATATATATAAAGGAACACAAATGCATACATTTTTTAAGGTGGAAACCCACTCTGGGACAAAAACCACCTAATGCTTTTCTAATAATTCTTTAATATTCAACTCCAATTGAAAATAAAGCTCCAACTTCCTAGAATCTAGAAAAAAATTCTTCGCCAGCTCCCATTGGATGAATTCTCCAATGCCCGAGATTCTTCAGTAGTCAACTGAACAGATGCCCCAACACCTAATGAGCTACAACTCACCCTAGCACCACCCTACCACCCTATAGAAGAATAAAATAAGAATGGACTCCCGTACCAGGGAAAATGGTCCACTTTACAATGATATAGAATGATGTGGAAGAAGAAGACACACTAGACCATAACCCCAACTATGACACAACCACCTAATGATGATCCTAGACCTCCCAACACTGGCTCTTCAACTCTTGGCAGATAGACACTAGAACAATATTTACAATAATGTATTTACAATGTATTAGTACAATGATACCTTTACAGTGACTGTATGCAGTGCTTCCCACTTAAAGACTTCATGTGATGAACTTCTTGCTGCTATTCTACACCTTGGTTGCTACTCTTTTCATGCTACCCTCTATTGCACCTTTATTTTCTTTGCTGCCCTGGAAAGTATGGTCCTTTGCAGCCCTTGACAACATGTGATCTAGCTTTTTCTTGCCTTCTAGGAGCTCGATATTGAATCTGATTTATCTCTGTTATTTCAGATCCCCAATATCTAATTTTAAGTCCTATATTATTCCTCTACATTGTCTTTCCAATGCCATATATCTAACCCAATTTGGATTCTTCAAGAGAGATTTATGCCCAATCTCTCACAATACCCTAATTATGGATTGTTTCAGTAGAGAGAAGTTGTACGGCATGACATGTGTCATTTTTCCTTCATTTGGCTCTTAAATTGATAGAGTGAAAACTAAAGTCCGTGCGCTATCTTCCACTTTTTACATAATTCCAATCTGATACTCAGAGGGAGAGTTATGACGATTTTCCCAAGGTCACTTCTTTGAGATGAATTTGAGGAGCCTACAAAGACACTGACTTCCACAGATCATATCTCTGAAAATATTGTGCACCTTGATCTAAAATTTTCACAGGAGCTTCCTCAAGATTTCAGCTTCACCTCATAAAAATTTCAGCTTCTGAACCTTCGTAGAAAAAAATTTAGAGCTAATATTCCACAATAACTTGTTTTAGATGGCGAAATCCCTTACATAAGGAGGATATGAGGATCACAATTTATATAAATGCTTAGGTTGAGAGGGGCTTCAACAAGTGAACGTGGGAGGGATTTTAGGAGATTAAAAAATATTAATTATGACTTTTCAATGACCCATGCCACAACCCCATGGGGTTTTAGCCCACTAACTAGGGTTACAAACTTTAAACATGAATATATCTCAAACCGTGAAGAATTATGTGGCGTGCCATATATCAACGGAAACATCTTGACAAGAAGAAACCATAAAAATCATTATGACCCATAATATATTAATTTTGTAGCTGAAAATTCCCATCAAATATTGGGGTAGCCCTTGGTGCTTCTTGGGTTGACATCAATGACAACCGTTGATCAAAAAAAGAAAGTTACTTTAGCTGGTGTCACTTTCACTTTCTCAAATTCCATCATCTTAGCTGCCACCGAGATCCCACATGTTGGGGAGAAATGGTTCAAACAGAGAGAAATGGATTACCATTACTATGACCTTTTCATCAAACCTAGGTATAAGAATGAAAGAAAGAGGATCTTTCCTTTCTCTTACCTCTTGGATAGATATGCTTCGATGATGAAAATAATCTTGAAATATTTTTCATGTGAAGGTATATTTTCTAGACTATGTGCCTATCACATCTGGATACTCATGCACTTCACTAGGGTAAAGATGCTTAACATACCCTACTACCTTTTATATAGCATTGAAAAGATGGAATTCATTGTCCAGAAGAGGGAGTATGCACAAAAAGTAAACATTCTTTTTCACCAATCCCTCATCAAAATCATTGTCCTCCATCACCTTAGAAAATTGAACATTCCATGGTATTCATTCATAGCTGATGACATATTCACAACTCCACCCATACAGCATGCTCAAAATGTGCCTTCATCATCTCATATTTCCACTTCCATTCCTCCATTTCAACCCACATTACATTCATCATCATCGGATCAGTCTTCTTCATCTATTTCACCAACATCATCTCCATCCCATAATGAGACTAAGTCACCTAGTAGAGATGAGATCAATGAGCCTAATCATGCTAATGTGGTTGAGATAGAGCCATTGGCAAAAACTAATGAGAGGGGTCATAGGCAGGTTTTTGCTCCATAGATTTTGGAAGGGGCCCTGCCTTCTTCACTAACAAAACAGGTAAAGAAAGGGAAAGAAAATATGGTAGAGGAGGATGTGCATGAGGAAGCCATTCATGATAAGGATGACCTCCATGAGACACAACATGATTTTGACCTATTTAACATAGATGAGGATGATGATGATGAAATTACTAGTACAGTCATCAAGGGGAAGGATGCCAAGATTAGAGAGCTCCAAACTGATCTTTATAGGTCCAAATTTTTCATAGACTTCCTTAAGAAGGAGAACCAGCAGTTGAAGACTAAATAGGTCATTGATGAGGTCAAGTACATCACAAATAAAATGGAGGCAGAAAAGGCCAAATTTATGCTAGATGAGACACTTGAGAAGTATTTTTTGATTGAATAACAATATGGGCAAGCACCAAGAGGCAGACCTAGAACTAGAGGGTTGAAAAGACCTCTAGCTCTAGAAAGACAAAAAGAGGTTGAGCTTGTTGATCAGTTAACCCTAAATGAACAACTTGCAATGGTGATCAATGAAAATAGGGATTCATAGCTTGAGAGATAAAATCAAAACTTGGAGAAGCTTTTGGAGAAAGAAAATAAAGGCATTAACCTACTGAGGAGGAAGGTCAAATATCCTACCCAAAAGGAGAAAATTACAATGGCCAAGCTCAAAAGAGCCAATGCAAAGATTGAGGCTTTGACCATGCTTGAGGAGAATATAAAGTTGGATATACTTTCAAAGGCCTCACTCCAAGCCTAACACATCATCAGCAACCATTTCAAACAATATTGAAGAGTATTGGGTCATTTTTACAAATTCTGTGTTTTTTTAGTTTTTTGGACAGTCAGGTTACAGAGACAAGTGTCAAACGCACAGCGCCAAGGGTGTTGCGCTGTTTTTTGAGCCATCTATTGAGACAAATGTCACCACCATTAGATGAAAAATGGTTCATACATCTCATAAAACCACTTTTCAAGGCTTGGTTTGCAAAACAAACAAGTGAAAAAGGAAAAAACCACTAAAAAGTCATGTTCCTACCTCATTTTCGGCCCTGGCACTGCGCGTTTAGCAGTCTTGGGAGAAATGAATTTCGACAGGGAAAATGACCTTCATTTTGAAAACTTAGGGCAGATATGGAAACTAGAATTGAAGGGATTTCCAACAATCTATCTTCGAGCCAATTTGGACACCTACAGCCCAGTAAAAAACAACTTGCAAGATGGAGGGCATGTTTACCAAAGAGAGGGCGTGTTTTACAGTTTGCTAATATTTCTGGAATTTCACTGAAAATTTTACTTTTGTCTTGAAAACCATGATTTCACTTATGTAATTGAACATGGTAAACGTAAAAATGTTATGGATAAGTTAAATAGGGGTAGATTCATGATGTAAATGTACTCATCAAAGTCAAATGAATCAGTTTCAATGTAATTAGGGAGGAGTCACTTGCACCTCCCTACACTCCAGCTATCAGTTCAGATTTTTGTGGATCTCATCCTCAACTCAAGAATTTGACCGCCGAGGATGATAGAATGTAGTTTTTATGTCTATATATTCCCCTTCTTCACTCTTAGCAAGGGTTGGAATCAGTTTGGATGTTAGTGTATTGATCAAGAACCAGTTTGGCCTGGAAATTAATGAAGAATTGTAGCTATTTCCTTAGGATTCATGTGGTATGAATGTTTGGAATTTTTTCTTCTCTGTGATCATTTATATGAATGTTTTGTAAGCTCATAAAAAATTTCATGTCTATTATATGATAAATTGCAAGTTGATAGGTAGAATACATGATTTTCATGCTCTGTTTTGGGAAATACGTCATCATTTTTCCATTTTCTTCAGCTTAGGAAGAATACATCTCCTATGCTCTTCCTAGCTCCTCATTAGTCTTAAAACATCTCACCAAATCACCTTTGAGTGTTAAGCCTTCTACCTACCTTGCCCCATCGAATGGAGTGCATTCCATCTCATTTTCCTTGATCTAGTCCCCTTGACCTATTCCTCATCCAGCACCCCAACCCAATCAAATAAAAACCCCTTCTGCATTTCATAGCTAGCCTAAAACCCTTTTCATCCAGCCTTCTTGGCTATGATTTTTGTGGAGAGATCCCTCTATGACTTGGTGTTGATGTATAAAAGGTGTCTTTTTAACTCCTATTTATCTCACATTAATTATCAATCCAGGTATGATTTTTTATTTCAAGAGTGTACTCTGTCTGAGGTTGCAATTCAATATAAGAGTAATGCTTTCCAATATGCAGTACAATGTTATAAATACAAGAGTAAACGGATACTTGGAAATGAAATCTAACTACAATTACATGAGATTAAATGCTCTGAAATCCAATCATTCACTCAACAATCATCAGTCAAGGATGTAGTAGTAGTAACTCCTCCCTTTGGCAACTGATGAAATCAAATAAGAACAAGACAATCAATCTGAGAACATAGGTAGAAATAACCAATGTCCTTTACAGTTGATGATCTTACACTCCACACTAAAGAAATTAAATGGAAACTAAACTAAATCACTAATGCTGCTAATGAAAGTAAACTAGGCAAGCTCTCAAAAGAAAAATCAAACTCTTTGCAGGTATGAAATAAATTGTAAACTAATTAACTGAATTGAATAGCAGAACTATTTTACTAGAATTGAACAGCAATAGAAATTAACATCAAACTTTATCTAATGGAATTGAACAACAAATTCTATTGAACAACAAACTCTATCTAATGGATTTGAACATCAAATTCTATTGAACAACGATTTGAAATTAACAGCAATCAAAATGGAACAACATATGTTGAATAGCGAAGCTCTGTTAAAGCATAACAAGATAAGTTATATAGGGATCAAGATTCTTGTTAAATTGCAAAGGCACGGCAACGCAATTCAACAATGCAACACACCAAGATTATAAAGCAATAAAACATTAAACCATTAAACTTGAAACTATAATGAAAATAGATGCAAACCATCACACAACTATAATCAAAAGATAATAATACAAAATAGCAAGTGGATCCACTAGGGCTGGGCCCTTAGCCACTAGGGAAACACCGCTGAGCTACTCCAGAGTCAAGTGATGGAACGGCAACTAAATCATGTATTAATCATGTATAACAGCGTTTAAAAATAGTCGCCCTGTGCTTGAATCACGAGAGTCAATGAAATTATAGAATTAGAAAAGAAGTTTCAATGATAATTGTTTTTTTTTTCGATTTCTACAGGTGCTGCCTTTTATAACAGCTCGGCGGACAATACAAGAAACAAAGATAAAATTTGAATAGCGATCCGTCAGGATCAAAAGATCCTGAGGGGTTCACTCTATTTTCCTCTTTTAGCTAACGCTTCATCTTCTTGTGCTATAGCCGTGTTGTTCCTTGCCTTTATTTAACTACGTGTTCTGATTTCATCCTTCTTGTCTAGATACGGCCCTTTACTGGAGGAACAACAGTTATTCCCTCTTTAGCTTTTCCTTTCGAATGGTTGTTTTCCACTTCATTTGTTTTCTGTTTAGAATAAAAGACAATCTTTAGCCAATTTCACAATAAACATTAATCTTTGAATTTCTATCATAATCCTTCAATATATCATCTTTTAAGAATAAAAAGAGTTATGTTTAAAGGAAAAAGATAAAGAAATACATGGTGAATTCATACCTTTTCCAATCCTCAACACTTGGTAGGGCTATATACCAAGTTAAAAGTTTGCTCTGTGGTTACCTTCATTGGGATCTCTTCTTCATCCTTAGAGATCTGGTGGAGTGATAACTCTTGGCTTACAAGTGCAACAAGCAAAATATGGCATCTTTCTCTCACAAGAAAAATATCTCAAGAATATTTTGAAGAAGTATGGAATGGAATATTGCAAACCTGTGAGCACTTCAATGGTGACCTGACGTAACTTCAGTTCTCATGATGATTCTCCCATGGTAAACCAACGAGAGTATGGATCTATTATTGGAAGTTTTCTTTATCTGACACAGACTAGACTAGATATCATGCATGAAGTTGGGATTGTTAGACGATTCCAAGCCAATCCAAAGAAGTCACATCTTTAGACCTTAAAAAGGATATTCAAATATCTACAAGTAACTCAAGATTTTGTTCTATGGTATCCCAAGAATGATGATCTTACTCTTCATGCTTACACAGATGCGGACTAGGCTAGAAATGTTGATGACCAGAAAAGCACTAGTGGAGAATCATTTTATATGGGCCCCGGATTAGTATCTTGGTTCATAAATAAACACAGTTCCATTGCCTTATCTATAACAGAAGAATAATATGTTGTGGTTGCATCATGTTGCACACAAATTATGTGGATGATGCAAACATTACAAGATATACAAATTAAATGGTCTCCTCCCATCTCCATCATATGTGATAATACAAATGCCATCAATATCTCAAAAAATCCTATTATGCATTACAAAACTAAGCATATTCCTATCAAGTATCACTTTTCACGATAACATGTGCTTGAGCAAAAGGTTAACTTGGACTATGTTCCCTCCAAAGAACAATTTGCAGTCATATTTACTAAACCACTTCCCAGAGAAGGATTTGAATATCTCTGACTAAAGCTGGGAGTTGTCTCTGCCTCACTTATCTAATTTGTTTGATTTCATAAGATTAAATACAATACTCAAGTTTCGTGACACATAGTCACCTATAAATGTGAGTTTCTCTCTATACAGTTACGTCACATGGGATTCACTGAATGAACCTCTGGCATATTATGTGTGTTCATGACATACTAAAAAATACTCCTAATTTGACTACATATTGGAAAATACCTTCAAAAATCACATTATTCAAACCCCTACCAATATGAGCCCAATACACCTTCCAAATTAAAAAAACCCCTAATTTCACTAGATATTGTAGGTATCCATTTTTTCCTTAGCATTTCTTATAACCCTTTATATTTTTTCATTGGCTTTGAGCTTCATTTTTTATACCTGCCAATATTAAAACCCTTTACCCCCCGATATATGCTCAATATATTGTATCGATTTTTTCTCAATATATGTCCCCCAATATGAACCCATGTGATATGGTATTTCCCCCCAATGAATCCCTCATGACTCACGTATGGATCTTTCTATCATAAAATCTATGGGTTAGCCTTCAGAACAATATTTTTCATATATAGTTTGGCTCTGTGATCAGGTGTTGATATGTACAGTCTATGGTTCTGGTTTTCAGCTTACATTTCCTCTTCTTGATATTTATGTGCTTAATGAAGATACATTGATGAATTGGTTGTTGAAAATGTTCAGGATGCACAGGTTTAGGGGGAGCATTAGCCTTGCTGGATATAATGCATTGTTGGCATTTTGTTGGTTACTGAAGTGTGTTCAATGATCTCTCCCTATTGAGGTAATTTTCTCTTGATTATAAATTCATATCTATAATTTGATGTAAGGGTCATATTGAGACCTATGATGTAAATATTATCATATTCAGTCATGTAGGGACTTTTGGAAATTTGTAAACCCACTTGGTTGCGTATTTGAGTCAAATATGCAACCCCACTTGGTTGGTTAATTGATCTATGTATGCATCCTTGGTCATAGGAAAGGTTATAGAGTCGTGCAAATGTATTTTGAAGCTCCACCATGTGTTCAGGTGGAGTATGGTTTGTATAATGCAGCGTAGATCTCGAAATTCTTGTATATGTTCGCCCTTTGCTCTTGAAGTAAAAGGGGAGAGTATCTTGGTGTTTGAATAATGATATAATTGATGTTTATACCGGTTATCTATGATGATCGAACACAAAAATGGTTGCCATCAAGTCCAAAGGGGGATACTGTTGGCATTATGATGTAATATGTTGTCCTTGATGGCAACCTACTAAGTTAGTTTCCTTTTGATAGCAACCTATTTGTTGAAGATGTAAAATTGATGTATCTACAGGTCAGTTCAGATGTGACAGAAAAATGAATTCTAGTCAGTGACAGAGGAATGTTGAAGGTAAAATTTCAAGATGTATACGCAGGCTTGATGAAGGGAACCCACATATACCTGCAGGTTTGATTAAGAGAACCCGAGTATACATCCAGAATTGGTGTATACATTATTTTCATGAATAATAATCGTGTATACATGCGGGTACAAAAAATCAAGCTTGCGTATGTGTTGGTGCACTAATTTTAACCATATCAAGGGCTTTACCATGGTATTAGACCACAATTTTGAGTGCAGTAATGGCTATTTGATACCATCCAAGAATATCACCAGCACTTGTGTGGTTTTTGGCTCATGGTATTGGCTAAACCTAAAACTATATAAGGAGGAGAAGATCATAGTGCAAGAGTGTGCATGTGAATGGGAATTGAATGAATACTTAAGTATGAAGCATATCTACATGGATTGGGTATATTCAATAGATATATTTGATATTTTGATGCACTCATGAATAAAATAATGGATCAGGATCTCTAGACCTGAAATGACTATGTATTTTCATTATCATTTTATGATTTGTTTAGATCTGTGGTCTTGCGCATAATTGTTGAAGTAAATGATATGATCTGAGCAATTTTTCTGCTTTGAAGTGTTATGCAATTCTGTAATTTTCATAGATCTATATGTTGGTTCATCACGGTGAAAGCGCTTATACCCACGGGTTCATTTTAGAAAAAGCGCGTATGGAAGTTATGGTTTTTATCAAGATTTTTGAAGAAAATGTTTGATCATTTCTATTGTGTTTCTTCTCTCTTTCAATGAAGTCTTCAATGGTGTCTCTATAAATATGAAAAACTCTAAAGGATAACTACATTGAATTCTTCTTGTTTCTCATGTGTCTGAATTATCCTATCATTATTTGCCTTGCAACTTCTTATTTCTTCCTTCAAACTTCTCAAGGTGTTTTTTCTATTAGGAGAGTACCTATCACCATGTTTCTCATCTGATCCATATGGAGAATCTTGTGAACTGTAATCTACCATCTTTCTAGTCATATTTGATCTTCTTCCTATAACTATATTATGTCAGCTAAAACAAAAACGTAAACATAACCAACATACCTCAGTATAGTTCGGGAAAGGATATTTCATCTGCAAGATAAACCAGATTAGCATGATACATGTATAATCATAATCATAGTAGTATATAATCATCATCTCAACCACTATCCAGTTACCATGCATGGTAATACCAACTACATACCATGACCTCACACACGAAAACTATAGCCATGACAATGAGTGCACACATTTACATGGACAACATACATTCACGAAAAATGTGTATTGAACTAGCATGCACACATTCACATGGACAACATACGTTCACAAAAAATGCATATTCAACTAGCATGCACACATTTACATGGACAACATACATTCATGAAAAATTCATATTCAACTAGCATGCATTCACAATGAACACATCCCAACAACAACGTCATCAACTACTGCATGAAAAAAAAAACTGAAATAATCACCATCATCATGTATACATAACAAGAATATGTACAACAAACATACATGTATCCCAGTTATATTCCACCCATCCAATCCAAGAAGTGAACCATGCTCTTATACCACTCTGTAACACCCTCCTCCCACATTTACCCAAGCTAATTGTTCCACCAGAGTAAACATGTGACGAAGAGTTACTATGATATGATTCAACTTCTTAAGTACATCTATAAAAGTTGAACTGACAAGACAAGACCAATCTAACCTTCCTCGGATGCTATAGAACCTTCAGGAACCAACCAACCCTTCCAAGTTCTCAACCCTTGATAAAATTTATTGTTTGACTGATATAGAGCTCCATTCAAACTGATGAAAAGGCCTCCATGTGACTAAAATCGTCTAGTTGCATGCACAACAAGTAATCCATGTGATTGTAGCCTCTTTTATATAGTTTTATGTGAGACACCCTGGATTCTGAGCCACTTTTTCAGGGCTAGGACTCAGAACACTGCCCAGAACTTCATGAAATTTTCAAAAATGATAAATAACATGATGAAAATGCATTTAATGAAAAAATTGAACAAGGACCTAATCTGACAAGGCCTAGCCATGACAGACATTTATTCAATCACATCATGAACGTGTAATCTACTTCATACTTATCTAAAAATCATCAAGAAGGTTTGATTCCCTCTCATAATAGTTGCATTACGATATATTAGGTCATGCATTCATTGTTCATTCATTTACTAAAAAAACATAATGAGATCAATGAATAAGATTTCTCATAAAACCATGCTTATAACCAACATAATAAAAATGATATAACAACCACTAAGATCACATAATAATAAGCACATTTACATATAATACACAATGGGAAAAAAGATCTTATTAACATAGGAAAAATAAAACCAGGTCAGGGATTTCCATGTACCACCCGATAATAGATTTGGCTGAACCAAATATTTCTTTCAGCCAATCACTAGACTTACAATTTTTAGTTCTGGCCTAGTGCATGACACATGGATAATACAATTTCCATCCTCACTCCCTCTCAACCATGGAGGAAATATCCACAAGTCCAAGTCTGTCTCTCAAACACTCAAGCTTCATGTTTGGAAGAGACTTCGTGAATATGTCAGCTAGTTGTTCATTTGTGGAGATGTCTTGTAGCTTCTTGACCCCATCTTGTACGAAGCTTATAATATAATGGTACTTATTATTGATATTATTTTTCCTAGCATGAAAATTGGGTCCTTTTTTAATCTTATGCAAATCTAGTTGTCACATTATATAGTGGTAGGGTCTAAAGGTCCTTCAAACAAATATGTAAGCAACTTCCTGAGACAAACAACTTATGTACCAACTTCCTTGGTTGTTATATATTTGGATTCAACACTACTTAATGTAACTAAATTTTGTTTCCTACTCATCCAATAAATCATAAAATATCCCAAACTAAAACATCCACTAATAGTTCTCTTTCCATCTGCATCATTGTCTCGCAAGTTTGAATATGTATAGCCCAATAATTATATCTCATCACCAGTATATCTTGCACAATGATGTATAGTCCCACGAATATATCTCAAAATATTTTTATTTTTTATCCAATGATCATGCCTTGGCTCCATATGGAATTGAGTAAGAATGTTTACTGCAAAACATATGTCTAGTCAGGTGTTCACAAGGTACATCATGGAGGCAATCAACTGTCGGTAGGATGTTGGATCAACAAGGTCTGAATATGAACTCCTTAACTTCTTCAAATTAGTGATAATTGGATTCATCATTGGTTTATTATCCATCATACCAAACTTCTGCAATATCTTGATCACATATTTCCCATGACCAAGATAGATCTCATCATGTTTCTATCGTACTTCTAGTCCCAAGTAGTAATGCATTAGTCCAAGGTCCTTCATATCAAATTGAGTTGCAAGTTTCATCTTGCATTATTGAATACAATGCTCCACACCTGTTATTAGTAGTTCATCCACATATAATAATATTATCACAAGTTCGTTATTTACCATCATGATGTAGAGATTAGGATCTACAAAAATTTTGATGAATCCAAGTCTTACTAGATATGTATCCATCCTGGCATACTATGCTCTAGGGGCTTGTTTCAAGCAATATAGAAACTTCTTCAACTTGAAAACATTTGTTTCCTTACCATGAATTAAAATCCATAGGTTTGCTCAATGTAAAATTCTTCATCAATCATCCCATTCAAAAAGATTGTTTTTATGTCCATTTGATGGATGTTTCATCCCATAGTAGCCACAATAGAAATAAGTGATCTAATGGTCTTATATCTTCCCGTTGGAGCATAATTTTCTTCATAATGGATTCCTTCTTGTTGAGAGACTCCTTTTGCGACAAACCTTGCCTTATACTTGTCAATTCTTCCATCAACTGCAAGCTTGATCTTCTACACCCATTTGGAAGTCACAACTGATTTGTCTTTATGTAGAGGAACAATTTACCAAACATTATTCTTCATTATAGATTCATATTCTTCTTGCATTACATTCTTCCATTCTTAATATTTGACTTAATTTTCATAACTGGTAAGTTCTACTTCAATAATTTTAGTCATGTAAGCTACATAACCTGAATATCTCTTAGGCTTATTGCTTTCTCTGAATGTTCCTTTTGTTGTTGCATGTTTGTTGACTTCTTGTAGAGTTGAACTTAACCAAGTTGGGCTCTTTCGAGTTTATGGAATGACGATTTGTTGCACAGGTTCACTTGGTCCTTCAATATCTTCATAATTAGTTGTAGGTTCTAGAGGATTTTTCTTGCCTTGAAACTTCTTCATTTGTAAAGATATGTTCTTCTTCTTCATTGGAATCAATGGGAATATCCTTGGACTTCTTGTATGCAATGCTTTCATAAAAAATGGCATCTCTGCTTACTTCAATACAACATTCTTCCTTGATGTAGACTTTTTATGCTTTATATGAGGTGTTATATCCAACAAAGATGTCTTTTATACCTATTAGGTCCAAATTTTTCCTTTTGTCTTTGGGAATGTGAATGTATACGTGACATCCAAAAATTCATAAATGATCAACATTTGGCCTCTTTCTTTTGAATGCTTCTTCTGGGGTCATATCATTAAGAATTATGTGAGGACTTCGATTTTGTATATAGGTTGTTGTTACAAAATCTTCTCCCCGTAAGAACTTGGGAAGGTCTTGGTCACGTAGCATTGCTCTAACACATTCTTCAATGGATCAATTCTTCATTTCAACCAGTACACCATTTTATTGATGATTGTAGGGGATTATCACCTCCATATTAATTCCTGCTTCTTTGCAAAAATATACAAGTTCTTAAGAAGTATATTCTCCGCCATTATATGATCTTAGGTTTTTGATCTTCTTCTCTATAAAATTTTCTACATCTGCCTTGAACTCTTGGAATTTCTTGAATACTTCATCCTTAGGATTTAGAAGGCATATCCAAGTCTTTCTATAATCATCTTCAATGAATGTTACATAGTATTGGTGACCACCAAGTGAATTCTCTTCCATTGGTCCACAAACATTAGAGTGAATGAGATCCAAAATATACTTGGATCTTGTGTCACTGGTAGTAAAAGGTTTATTCATGTTATTTACAACAGCATGTCTCTTACATACTCCTTCATGCTCTTCTTTCAATTGAGGTGTACCAGTAACCATTTGACTCAATGATGAAAATATCTTGTAATGAAGGTAACCATACCTTATGTGTCATAATTCACAAGGGTTGATGTCTAAATGCACTAGATCTTGAGAAGGAGGAGTTAGAAGTCTATACAACCTCCCATCATGAATCCCAATAATCCTTGCTTTTTCAACACTAGAACCCTTAGTCCATACAATAACTTTTCCATCAAGAAATGCCACCCTGTCACCTTTATATTTTAAGCAAGAAATAGAAAGTAAGTTCTTTTTCAAACCTAGAACATAGATTATATTGTTGAGATGAATATTCCAACCAGATTCCAACTCTAAGGAGGTAGATCCAATCCATTTGACCTAGTATTTATTCTTGTCTTCAATTTCCATTGAGTGAGAAGAGTTTCCTTTTAATAGAGTTTTGAGCTGACCAAGTTCCCCTGTCATGTGCCTTGAAGCTCTAATGTCGATTATCCATGTATTATCGTCTTCAAATGATCATGTAAGAGCAGGAATAAAAACTCCCATCCATGACTCCTTTAATAGCTTGGAAAGGAATTGGATGATACAACCTTTGGTAGATTCAAGGATACTCCTAACAGTTTTGAAACTTTCCTTCATATATCTTTCGATTTGTAGAGGGAGGGAGAATATAACTGCTTCAAGAATGTCTTCAAACAAGAATTCCAACAAAAAATGATCCTCAAGTTGTCCTTCCTTCACCTTCGCTCTGATACCATGTTTAGAAATCAACGTGCTAGTAGATTAGGGTTGATTCCTCTTACTTGATAATTATTTGTGAGTGTTTATTGGCTTCTATTACTTTATTATGTTTTCTTCATCAAGAAATTACCAAAATATAAACTACATGAATATCACAAAAGACAAATAACACAAGATGTAGGCTCCAAGCTAGAGAAAAATCCCATGAGGGGAAAACCCAAACAACTTCTCTTCTTATGGAATCAAGTTAAAGTGAGACATTTAGGACCCACGACCAAGACCAAGATCTCCAAAAAGAATCAAGTCAATCCCCCTTAAGATATTTTCTAATCAAAACATAGTCAACGAGAATCAAAGCTAGTCAAACCTCTTTAAGTCAAAATTTTGGACTTGTAACTTCACAGAGTTGCCCCAACACCTTCGCACGTGTTAACAAAGAATTCGGCCTTGTAATTCATAGAGTTTCCCCAATACCTTTGCACATGTGAACAGAAATAGATAAAAATTTGATTTTTCTTCTTTCCTTAGATTCTTCTTTTCTCTTCTTGGCCTTCACTCTATTTCTTCTTCTTTCTTTCATAGAAATCGATGTGTGAGTGAGTGATCAAATGGGGTTGAAGTCTCTTCCTTTTATAGTTGTCTAGGAGGTTGAATAGGTGCCTCTTCAAGGCCGACTTGTGCAGGCAGGGCCAACTTGGTCTTGTGGTGTCTAAATGACTCTTTTTTATTCAAAATAATATATTTTTTGTCACAAATAGTCCAAATGGGACTTCGACACATGAATTTTTTTTTAGACTCAATAAATCCTAAAAGCATGGAGAACATGCTTTGAATACAATAATAATAATAATAACAATAATAAAATAAAATTTCTTTTTCTTCTTTTTTTTTTTACATGAAACACATATTGATACATGTACAAAGATAATTATGAAGACCGAACCTAGTTACATTTTCAACACATCCTACCTTGCAAGGAATTCCTTATCCATCTCCTTTGGGCTTCAAACTTCCATCTTAATAATTTGAAAAGAATTTACCTAAAAATAATTATCATTTAAAAATTTCAAACTTTTAACACTTTATTCAAACCTTTGATTCATAGAAAATTTTTTTTCTCCCACCAATATCTCTTTTCAACATAATTACTGTCACAACCATATAAATTAAATGGTTGGTAAATGTCAATAACCATCCAGACAAATGTCAATAACCATCCAGACACTTATGTGCCATTTAATTCATGTAACATTGAAAATTTGTAACGTCAAGACATAGTGGAGGTCAGGGATCGAGGCCATCTATTAAATGTTTTCCTCCTACCGGGACACCACTTCTGATTATTATATTCATTTGACACTACATGTTTGGTTGGCATACTCTGGGTGTTGATGGTACTTTTCTGCTATTATGATCTGTGGGTATTTTATATATATTCTCTCTGTCCCAGATATGGTCACCTGTGGCTGCATCCAGACATTATTCCTTTGTCGCATGGGGGAGTATATTTCCTTTCTTGGACCTGTTGTTTCTTAGGCCAATTCTTTTATGGTATTTATTAAGGTTTGCCTCGATTAAGGATATTTGGGGATCCATGGACTAACATCGTTGGTCTCATTTTTGACGTGTTGCATGTGGTAAACATCGCTAATCTTCCTGACAATGTGCCACTCTGGATGTGGAAATAACATGGGTTGATCGGTCGAAGGATCTGTTGGTGTGTTTTGGCCACTCTCACAGCATGATCAACATGTCATCCAACATTCACCCATGGGATACAAGATTGAATGGGAATGATGAGATGTTGAAGGATGCGATTAGAACATGGGTTCATCGATCGAAGGTTCTGTTGGAAACGGGTCTGCATGGAGAAGGTGCACTATCGAAAGAAGCAGAACAATGTCACCGGTAAGTGTAAGTTCGCCCACTTAGACACAGAAGACACCGATACCAAAATGTTACGTGTGAAACTGAACCAAATATACTCAGCTTTGGGCATGATGTTCTTTTGGATGAAATACAAATTTTGCAAAACAAGGCTTTAGTGGGTCGTTGGTATTTTGCGAGAGGACAAAATATAGACATGGAGGCATGGGTTCTCACACAGTGGAAGCCAATATTGGGCTATACCCTGAAGGTGAGTTATTTTATGAATCAATGGTTTAGTTTCCATTTATTACACTAGGTGAATGCTGAGAAAGTGTTGCAGATTTCGTGGGTTTGAGGTAGAAGTTACTTATTGTTGAAACAATGGTATGTGGGCTTTAACCCACTATCGAATACACTAAAAATCGATTGGCTTGGGTTAAATTTCATGGTCTTCTGCTTAAGTTCTGGACTCGAAAGGCATTGGAAGAGATTGGGAATGCTATTGGGTGTTTTGTATATATGGATCTGAGGGTTTTAGGCGCCGTAGATAAACACCTAGCTTGGATTCTTCTCAAGGTCGATTATACGGGCGGATTGATGAAGAAAATCATCTTACAATGGGGGACCTTGTGTTTTTTATAACATATCGATTATTGGAATGTTCCCTTTCGATGCTTGCTCTGCCACCACACTGGACACCTGCTAGATCGTTGTTCGCGCCATTTTCATGCCGATGGCACATCCCAGTCATCCGACCTCTCTGGTGGAATAGACGCTCTCAGCAGGATTCCATATCAAATAAAGTTACCTATACTTCGCAAGATGAAATTGTATTTTTCATTAAAAAAATTTATCCTCATTTTTCAAAGTATCCTTTCTCTTCTCGTGAGGTTCATCCTAACTCCTCCCCTGCATCCTCCCGATTTCACACCTTGTGAACTTGAACATCTCCCCACTTGGCTAGTTAGATCCATCTGTTCCCTTGTTGGCTCTCCCTACTGATGGTTCATTGGTAAAACCCAAAACATTCAGACCCTCTTCTTCCTATCTTCCACAGGAAGATAATTCCTCTCCTATGGAACCTCTCACTCCTCCCTCCCCTCACAACTCTGTTGATAGTGACCTGGAATTTCTTCAACTAAATCCTAACATGGACTTGATGGCCCTCACGATGCACAAAGGCATCCCGAAGGCTTCCTCTCCCTCCATTAGCCCTATGTCTAACAAAAACATTACCACCTGATGAAAGGTGGGTCGGGGTAGCAGACATTTTAGGGGTCGTAACCATGGAAAACAACTTCTTTTTTATTTTGATGGTTTTCCTGAAATCTGTGTTCTGGACACTCCTCTCCCTAGGGCCCTCAGAGATGACAAGCCCCCTGCATCTTTCTCATGATTTAAATCCTCTCTCATAATATTCACAGTTTAGGGGATGTCGCTAAAATATTCTTCCTGTGTCATATTTTTTCCTCTCTTCACCCTTATGTCATTCTCATCCAAGAAACCATAATCCATTATTCTAAATCTCTGGACTAATTTAGACTCATTTTCTCAAATTGGTGTATTGTTGCTCAGGATTTGAATGGACTTTATAAGGGTATGGTGTCTTTGTGGGACCCCTACTGGGCATATTTTCGAGCATATAACTTCTTTCCAGGCATGCTTCTTTATAGACATATCAGGGGCTCACGTGAGAGGATTCATATCTAGAATTTGTATGCCCCATAGGAAGATCATAGGAACTTCTGGGACCATGTCATATCTTCTAGCATACTTAACATTAGTTCTCTGATTATTGTAAGTGACTATAGCGCAACATTATCTCTGGCTGAACATTGGGGTTCCTCGAAACATAGGCACCCCCTCTTTGAACATCTTCTTACTTTGTTTGATGAAAATCACTTAGTTGATGTGTGTCCTTTGCCCCTTGTTCCCACCTGGAATAACAAGAGATGTGGGGAGGATTTTGTGGGACAGAAGTTGGATCAATTTATGGTGCATCAAGGTATTTTTGAGATTTTGGGAAATATGTGGTCGATGGTGGTGCAATCATACATATCAAACCACTGCTCTATTATTCTACATTGGAGACAAGAAAAAGAAAAAAGGGGCATCTTGTCCAAGTTTAAAAAGACATGGCTGGAGGATGAAGAATTCAACAATTTGGTGACAGAGGTTTGGAGGTCCTTTGAATGCTCACAAGGGATGAAAACCATGGAACATATCACTAAAAGTCTAGCAGTCCTTAAGAGTCGGGTTAGAATTTGGGAACGAGGTAAGAAGGCCTGAATCTTTGCTAAACTCAACAATATTGCAGAAGAAATAAAGATCCTAAGCTATTTTCTCCTTGAGGCATGTCCCTGTCGAAAATCCTTGGATCAGTTGAAATATCTCGAACTGAGGAGAAGACAGATTCTGTTGACACAAGAAAACACTTGGATATTGAAGGGTCAGGCTACCTGGATTCAATTTGGTGACCGTAATGCTAATTTTTTCCATAAATTCACAAATCAACACAAGAATACTGATGCAATTTGGCGCATTATGGGAGTAGATGGAACCTATAAATACATTAATTCAGATATTCAATGGGAAGCGATCAATTTCTTTGGTAATTTATTCAAAGACTATGATGAGGTAAATATGGAGGACCAGTTGTGGGATGTTGAGGAATATCTGGTTATGTTCGATTTGGAGGCTAATGACTCCCTTTACCGCCCTGTTACATTGGAGGAGGTTCACTCTATGTTAAAATCCTTTCAAAGGGACAAATGCCCAGGTCCCGATAGTTGGATGGTAGAATTATTTCTATACTTCTTTCCTGTTATGGGGGAGACTCTTCGTGACATAGTAAAATAATCTAGGTCTGAAGGCTCTCTTTCTGGGGCTTTAAAATCGACCTTCATCCTGTTGATTCTGAAGGTAGGTGCACGAAAATCTTTTGCAAACTTCAAACTAATTTCTTTATGTAACATTATGTATAAACTTATCTCCAATTATTGCTGAGCGGAGTAAGGGTCCTATCTATGCTCATATCACACTAGAGAACTTTGGGTTTTTAAAGGGAATATCGGTCCATGATGTTATTTCCATAGGAAAAGAATGCATCCATTCTTCTCATACGAAGAATATGGAGGCGGTGGTGATGAAAATTGATTTAAAAATATCATATGATTGTGTGGACTGGAGGTTACTTCGGTTCATCCTTGTAAATATTGGTCTGTATCACAGGAACGTGGAATGGAGCATGGCGTGCGTCTCAGACACATGGATTGATGTTTTCATTAATGGTTACCCCATTAGTATTTTTTGTGCACATAGAGGCTTGCGCCATGGTTGTTATTTATCTCCCCTACTCTTAATACTTGTCATGGATGGTTTCAGTAGAAAGATAATATCCGCATGGGAACTGGATCTTTTCCAGGGTATGTAGTTGGCTCCCCTAGTTTGCATATCTCACTTGTTTTTTGTCGATGATATTTTACCTTTGCGGAAATTGATTGGGCACAATGGTATGTTATACATTAAATTTTTATGATATCTGGAGAGGCTTCAGGCCTACTCCTAAATGGTCATAAATCATGTATTTTCATACTTATGGAGATATAACTGAGATCAATTACATTAGGTACTTATTTGGCGTGAAGGTCTACAGACTTTAGGATGGTTTTGCATATTTGGGCATGTTGGCGTTGAAATCAACACTTGGACTGCGTCAAGCACCTGATCAAACACATCTTAAACTCTAAGGAAATTTTATTATTTTTTTAATGAGATTGGTAAGTGGTTTAAACTCTCATACACTGAAAACGAGATTTTAGTCAAATCCACAGTTCTACTAATGAGGGTATTGGATCCTGATGTGGTAGAAAAGAGTGAGTTTGTAGCCTATGATGAGAAGAAAATGTGAAATGAGAGAAGAAATAGTAGGTATGCAAGGTAGAAATATATTGCATTTGGTATAAATTAACACAAGTATCAGTTTAACAATATTTCACCAAGAGAAAGCTATTTCTAGTCTTACAATATTCTCACTGAAATATTATGAAAGATAATTGTCATAAGTGATGCTATTTCCACTGTTATTATATATATTTTACCAAGAAGGATCATTGTGTGAGACTAAAAAAATTTGATAGAACATATGAACATGTCAAGGGACTGATAAAAACACATGAGAGGATGAAATATTGCAAATTGCAACTGAATATAATAAGATATGGAAACGCAAGTGAAGATTAACAATACACATACCAGAATGGTAATAAGTCCTCAAAATTTCCTTCCCATTTCATTCACTAAAAAGAGTATTGATCATATGATTCAAGATTTTAAAACCACAGACCTTTAATTCATATCAGTTTAGCATATATATAAAAAAACATGATACTGTCATCTCCACAAAAGAAGTAAATATGTTCCAAAAATTTATTACAATCTCGTGCAAGAGATGAGGCTTATCCCTAAACTTAAATACAAAGTTTTATATCGTAAATAAGATAAACATCATGAAGGCTAACAATTAGAAGTGGTTGTATGATGTGGCAGTCTGTTGAAATACCACTCCTTTGTTCTAGTGTAACCAACTTCACAAAAAGTGTAAAAAGAAGTGAGAGTGACATGTGGTTGTTCTCCTTTAAACGTGAAAAAACAGAACCCTGACATTTCAAAGGAGACTTGATAGATGACACTTGGCAGCATCCATTACAATTGAAAACTCCTCCACTTCACCTGCTTTGATGTGACCATCATGAAAGCAAACCAAAAAGCAGCTCCTTTTCATCATGTGCTAGTATTCATAAATAACTGCTACCTTCGCAGAAAAGGTAGCTATACCAGGAAACATGGAAAATTAACACAAAAAAATGAAATTTTCTCCAAAGGAAACTTTGTTCCTTCATTCTTCAAAGGTCCAGAATAGAGGAAAAAATCCTGATGGCCTTGACTTTAGTCACCCTCTTATATGACCTCTTTCACTGTTCTTGACTCTTTGACTGAGTCTTTTTATTCTTCTTGATTTTATCTTCTGGGCTCTACTCAGTATTGATAATTTCATCTCTTAATGTAGGATTTGCAATTAAATTGTTGTTCATCTTGAGTTTATTTTTGGGCCAGGTGTGAGGTCTCTTGATATAGGGATTTATGCTGAACTTAGACCTCTTACCTCCATACATGAATCTACTGGATTCTTCTCCCTCATACTAAGATTTTGTATATTCAGGGTCACTATTGTATTCATAAGAGGAGTAGGTGTGTATCACAGTTTTCTTTCTCTTCTTGATCAAAGAGCCAATGGAAGAAACTAGTTGAGAAAAAGTGGGTTCTTCTTCTATGACAGGCTCTGACATTTTATGTTTTCCCTTCTTAAGAGATAGAAAAACCTATGAGAGAGTGGACTCTGTGAAATAATTACCACTGCTTGGTTGTGCTTGATGAGATGTTTCAGGAACATGGCTTGATATTTTCACACCAGGGTTGACTTCCATTGGGTGAAAAACAAGGCTTAGATGTTATAAGTCCAGGGTTCGCTTCCACTGGTTCTTCTACCATGAAGAGCTTCTTCTTAGGTTGGCTACTTGAAGAGGGAGCTATTTGATCCTTGTCCTTTGACATAGAATTTTTAGGAGACAAAATTTTTCTGTTGCAGTTTCTTCTTGTATTCCTCCATAAAATACCTTAGGGTTTGAGGTTCCCTAGGTGAACTACTGACATGGACTTCATTAACTGGTGGCACTGCTGGCATAGGCATAGGATTTGCATCCTTCCTAATAAAACTTCGAGTTGGCCTTTTGACTGAGATGGAGGGAGGGTTAACTTGGCAGAAAGCTGAAGAATGGATAGATTTAGGTTGTGAACTGCTTGAGATAGGAGTTGCACTAGTTTTCTCATGGGTATCTCTTTTCTTGGGCCTCCCTACCCTTCTCCTGGAGTTTATGCTACCAAACCCTGCCTCTCTAAGAAACTTATCCCAAGTGGTATTATTCTTTCTAAGATGATAGATGATTAGGATTTTAATCATACCCCTATGATATAAATTGTGAAAAGAGTAATTTGGGATCTTCTGCAGTTTTAAGGACATTTTGAGAAAAGATTTATATAGAAAATAGGGCGAGTTCATAGGTCTATCTCTAGAAATATGAGCAAGGAATCTTAACTGATAATGGTGGAAAAAAGAGAATCTACCCTCGCATGTAATGTATTTTTTCACTGTGGGGATCACATGTTGCCACTCAGCCTTGAAGCAAGAAATGTGTGCAGATGGATTCCACTTAACATTAACATTTTCAGGCTTAAGGTAGAGACTTAATTCTATGGGTAGTGTTTTTTTTTTGAACCAGCATTCAGCAATTGCAAAGGTTTGGGTAGCATGTGTTATGATGGCCTCAGAGATGTTGAATTTCTTGCTGCCCAGCTTGACCTTTTCACCATCGAAGCTTTTGGGAAAATCCTAAGCTAGAGCTACATTCTCCCCAGAAATTTTCTATAGAAATTTATACCAGCCAATAGATTTAAACTGTGGTTTGGCCCTAGCATCAACGAATCTAGTATTTTTTGGCTCTAACCTATTGAAATTACCACCTTTTCCCATATCTTCCAACAACTATACTGCTTACAAACATAGTTGTTCGATTCGAGTTGCAAAATCCTACATGAAGCCCTAGTTTTCCGATCTTGAAATACTAAAACTACTTGCTGGAGGAATGTCTTATGTTTACTTGTAGCCTCCAGAGAGAACTTTGGTTGAGTGAACACCAAACTCTCTCCTCTGATTTCGCGCCTGTAATGATGGTATGGAATTATGTCATGCTTTTAAATAATTTGAAAACAAGCACCAAGTCACTCCACTATGCTCAACACTCCACAGTATCATTAAATGACTGATACCTTGTACTATGATCTCCGCTTCACTTAAGTGGGGTAGCTATAGGTTAGTTCCATAGATAATGTAACCACTCACTAATAATAATCCTCCTAGGTCAAGCAATAATTAATCTTACTTAAAAGACTAATCATGTTTATAGCATAGGGGGTCTTCAATGGTCTTCAAAAACGAATGGTACTTGCTTTAAAATATTTTTTGTTGCTCCTATGTGCTTGGTAAATAACCGTCTTTCCCTCTAAATTGCAATAAACAAATATCAGCAAAATAGCTGCACCTGTTACTGAGTTACCACTATGAACATGTCCCTAAAGAAATATTAGCCCTTTTCACTATGTGAGAAATGTAACCTTTAATTTAAAGAAATAGTTTCCTTTCATTACATCACTATGCTAACAATGAAATTAAAACAGAGGTATCTATTATCCCGGACAGGGTGGCTGTAGCTTTATTACCCAAAATACAAATAGCCTTCGACACTAGCTTAAGTTAAAACATAGATTTTAACTTATTTTATGAACCTAAGACATCAATAACCCCTATACACTTAAAAGTACTTTGATTTTGAGACTCGTTTTGACCTTTATTTGAAAACGACTCAAAATTCGACATGGACTAGGACATTAGAAAAATTTAGAAACAGTGGTACAATGGCGGTTGCACCATTAACGTTTTCAGTGCTAACAGTGGCTCCTATTGGGGATGATGTCCTCTCTGTGAGGCTTCAAGGACTGTAGATTCAGTGGCTTAAAAACTCTTGAAACTCAGAATACTTCTCGGAAATTGTGACTAGGACTGACCATTTACTGACTGGACCCAATACTGACCATATATACAGACATAAGTACCATTGGGCATGGATTTTTATTGACACATAACACCAAATATTTACAATGGAATGACTCAAATGACTTAATAAACAAATAACTTCTTCAGAAAATGACCATTGACTGGGCCTCCAGTCAACTGATTATCATCATCCAGATGTTTGAGCAGAAAAGTATTGTTTTCCAAAACTTCAACAATTCTAAATGGTCCAAACCACAAATTGTCAAACTTACCATGATTTTTGTTGTCTTCTCTCCTGACATCCCAACGTAGCACCAAATCATTCGCCTGAAATAACTGTTGATTTGCTCTTTTTTCAAAAACAGATTTGACTTCAGTCTGATACTTCTGTACTTTATCCATCAGTGATTCTCTGATTTGGTGTGCCTCTATCAACTGCATCATTCTCCTTTGTATTGGATTTTCATCATCAACTTCATATTGTAGGAACTTCATCATAGGAAGAGCTAATTGCAAAGGCACTACAGCATCAGTACCATATACAAGATGAAAGGGAGACGTTCCAATTGATTTTTTACCACTTACCCTATCTGCCCAAAGAGCATGTACCAATTGAGTGTCCAAATTTCTCTTATTTTCAGGAAACATTTTCTTAATGATCCTCACTAAAATTTTATTGGATGACTAGACTAATCCATTACCTTAAGGGTAATAAGGCATGGAATGATTTCATCCAATACCATATTGCTGACAGAAGTTGTGTATATTAGTAGAATTAAATGCCATTGCATTATCAGTTACTAATTTATGTGGACAACCAAATCTGGACATAATATTTTCCAACAGAAATTTGATAATTACCATATCAGTATCATTCTTGGTTGGTACAGATTCAATCCATTTAATAAAATATTATGTAGTTGTGAGAGTCCATCTATGTTGTCCTGATGAAGGTGGATGGATTTCGCTGACGAAGTCTAACCCCCACTGCCGGAAAGGAACATATGCTGAAATAGGAATAAGAGGTAATGGTAGAAATTTCTGTTTTCTAGCAAACTTATGACATTCGACATAGCTCCTGACTTTAGCAAAAACATCAGAGAAAAGAGTTGGCCAATAATAACCAACTCTTAAGGTTTTTCTTGCAGTGGTTTTCCAATACAAATGCCCTCAACGCACTCCTGCATTTATCTCTGTCATAATCTCTTGGGATTCAGCTTCATCTACACATCTTAATTAGACTCCAACAGGGTCCTTCCAGTAAAGATGTTCTTCCAAAATGCAATACTTCACATCTCTCAATTTTAAATATCTCCCTTTTTACTTCTTCATTTCAGGGGGATAGTTGAAATTTAACAAAAAGTATACTATATCCATGTACTAACCTGAATGAAATATTTCAGGATAATTATAAATACCTTCTCCATCTCCTCCTTCAGCTGCCTCTACATTTAGATTTAAATCCTTGTAGTTAGATTCAACCATCAAATGAGCCAAGCCTTGACCTTTTATCAATTTAGTTGGTCTAATCTCAATATATAATTCTAGAATTTTGGTCAGCCATTGTCCCCTCCTTCCATCTTTAACAATGATATTTGGCACAAAAGCAATTTTTTTTTAATGTAGCACATAAACTTGAAAAGACTTCAAAGCCTTAACTAGAGCATATACTTGTTTTTCTGTCAGGATGTACTTGAATTCAACATCCCTTAAAGCATGACTGAAAAATGAATTAGGTTGCTATAAACCTTCTTTGTTCTTCTGTAGAAATACAGTTGCAATTGTTTCTTCTGAAGCATATTAAAAAATCAGAAAATATTTTTCAAAATTAGGACTAATCAAAACTGGAGCTTCAATCAAGGCAGACTTGATTGTTGAAAAATAATCCATCGCTTCATCTCGCTATTTAAATTCTGCATTTTTTTTTCAGCAAGAAATTTATGTGTTTGATCAGCTCTGCAAATTTAGGAACAAAGTGCCTCATAAAATTGATTTTCCCTAAAAATGACTGCAATTCCTTTTTATTCCTTGGGAAACCAATTTTCTGAATGGCTTCTACTCTTTGCAGATCAATACAGATGCCATTTTTTGTTACAATATGTCCCAATAATTTCCCTTCTTGGACAACAAAGGATGACTGTTTTTGGGTTCAAGGACAAACCAAACTTTCTGCATTTGTCAAAAACTTGTTTCAAATGTTTCAAGTGGTCTTCGTCAAATTTTGAATAGACAATGATGTCATCCAAATAGATGACTACAAATATGTATTTTTCTCCCACAAAGGCAATATCCATTATCCTATGAAATGTTGTGCCTACATTCATTATACCAAATGGATTTTTTTTGTACATGAATGTACCCCAGGGTGTGGTAAATGTTGTCTTTTCTCTGTCTTGCCTGTCAACTGAAATCTGATTATAGCCTGAAAAGCCATCAATCATTGACAATATTTTGGATCCTAAAAATTTGTAAAAAATATAATCCATCTTGGGAAATGGATAGTTATCTTTCAATAAACACCGGTTCAGGTTGCGAAAATCGACACAAGTTCTTATCTCTCCATTCTTTTTACGAACCGGGACTATATTAGCTACCTAGTTAGAAAATCTCAAAGGAATAATATTTTTTGCTTCCCATAATTTTCTGATTTCCTTCTCAATTATTGGGAGCAGCATGGGATTGATATGCCTGATTTCTTGTGCTACTGGTTTTGCATATGCTTTCAAAGGAATCTTGTGCTTCATTATTCCTCTATCATAAGTTTTTAGCTCACTATAAGACCATGCAAAAATATTAACAAATTGTTTCAGCAGCTTGATATATTTTGTTCTAGTTTCAATAGAAAGGAGTTTGGACACTTTTACTAATTTTGGTTGATATTTTGTGCCAATGTTACATTCTATTGTACTCTCCCTATCAACTTTACTTTCAGGCTTGAGAAAAACATCATTATTTTCAAACAATATTTCTAAAGGAACTAAGCCTTTAGGAATATAGTTAGTTTTCAAATCTATAATGTTCTTCCCAACCATGGTTTTCTTAAAAGGTCTGCTATTTTTATTTTCAGCAATGTCCTGCTCGACATCAATTTGTATGTCTACAAACTGTTCAACACACTCCAAAAAAATTTGAATTTCCTTTTCATCGACAAATGTTTTCTAGTAATTGATGTTATCATGAATTGAAGGCCTGTTTTTTATTTGAACATCATATGTTTCCTTGACATCCAGAGGAACTTTGAAATTACTTGCAGCAATAGCTAGTGAATCAGCCATTTGATTTTCCTCTCTAGTGACAAAATTTATATTAAATGCTGAAAGATAATGCTCAATCAAGTCCCAGAATTCATTCCTATAATTTTTCAACTTTGAATTTTTCACTTGGAAATTGTTTCTCACCTGCCGTATCACCAACTCCGAGTGACCAAAAGAAACTAGCTACTCAGCTCCCAAATCTTTCGTTGCCTTCATACCCAACACAAGCGCCTCATATTCAGCAGTGTTGTTAGTGGTAGAAAATTTTAGTTTATATGATAAAGTTACCTTTTTTTATGTGGGGAAAAGAGGACTACACCAGCTCCTGGTCCTTCTCTTGATGAGGCTCCATAAAAGCACAATTTCTAGGTCTGTCCTCCCTCTAAATGCTGCTCATTTGTACCTTGAAAGTGTTGTTTTTCACTGATTCCAGGCTGGAAATTGTTATCATCAGGAGCAAGGTGTAGTATTGATGATCCCAATTCATTTTCTTCAGCATATATGGGGTGGTTTGAAGGATTATGTTGATTGCTAATGATGTACTCCATTTGGGTTTCCCTATATAACCTTCTGAATTCCCCTCCAAACACTAGGATTGTGGCATATGACAGGTTGTTGTGCAGGTAAATCCCCTCTGCGGATAGAGGCAATCCCTATAGCCCTTGAGTGGGTTTAGAAACAAGGGAACAAGCTGGAATTTCGGACTCCTAGCTTATAAATGAAAAAAAGCTAGGAGAGATGGCCTACCTTAGTCCAACGCTTTTGTCGTCGTTTGCAGTAGAAATCCATTGATCTTTGTCTTCACACGTCATGATATTTTAGTGGCAATGTTCGTGTACCTGCACAAGGATCAAGTGAACAGTGACAACATATGAAAACATATTTTCATTCACAGCTATTTGATTGGTTAAGGACGATCAAACATTTTTCATATTATTAAACACAAAATTGGAACCAAAAACTAGTCTTGTATTAAAGATAGGGAAAAGAAGTTTACAACCAAAAAGCCTTGACGTTGCAGCCTCCTTCAATGGGTTCATTCAAAATCATCTCAAGAATTCCTCGGGGATCAGACTTGGTGAGGCAATGGGCCTAAACTCTTTCTCGACAATGGATTCCACTCTTCCTTATTCTCACACCATCTATAGTAAGGACTGTTCAACTAGCTGAAACTATGTGAGAAGGATGTATTTATAGGAGAGGAGGAGGTAGTTTGGGATCCCTCATAAGGTGGAAGGGAGGCATTATCTTTTGGGGAGTTTCTCAAATGTAGGAAACAAGAAGCCAAAGGAAGGACTTCGACGTTATTCAGTCGAAAAAACCATGATGACTCTGCTCACGAAGTGGTTGGGTATGGAAACTTCATTTCTATTTTAAAAAAATTTCCAAAAATAGCTCGACACGGGTAGTCCACTGAGATAGAGCGCCAATGGGCACGAGGCCCAATGTTAATTTCCCTATGGGCGCAAGGCCATAACTGCCTACCAGCGTCGACCCAAAATCATGTGTTTTTTAGAGCCTCCTCCAAGAATAGTCAACAGAGGAAATGTTCTTCACATGACAAGGGATGCAATGAGACTTTTTGCAAGGTATGACAATACAAAAAAGTCACTGAAATGGTCCTCCAATGTTTGGGATGGGAATTCTAGGGACGGTGACAAAATACTGTGTCACAAATTCCCCCTAAAGCATAAGGTTCGAGAGAGAGGGAGGAGTGAAATGCTTTATGAAAACGTGTTCAAACCAAACACTGTCGTTGGAAGACCAACAAGTAAAAGTACAACTGATATCTCTGATACATGAATATGTGGCATTGGAATGGCCATCCATAAAAGAGTACATATAGAAACAAGATCCGAGGTATGGACGCAGCCATCCGGCAAGAAGGATCAAGAAATAGACTCAAGTATAGTCGCAGCCATCCAATCAGAAGATTCATGCATATAGTCATGATAAACCAAAACGTATTACAGTCTGTATTTTATCAAAACAAACCTAGGGTCTTGCACTCCATATCGATCCGAACAAGTACAAATTCAAGCATGTGAATAAGTGAGTTGAAGTCGAACATCCAAGAAAGTCGCCTGACTATCAGCCAATGATGAAAGTTGTTAACAGGTGCAAGAGAAACCACCAATAATGAAAACGGATCTTAAGGTACAACAAGTACAATCCACGAAATGTGAACAGTGAGCTATCGTCGAACACCCACGAAATCACTGGATTGAAGGCCAATGATGAGGACCTATTGCCGAATGCGAAGAACTTTCCATTAATGCATGTAAACTTCAAGGTACTAGAAAGGAGTCTCTAGATCAACTTCATGGATAGTGAGATGAAGTCGACAGGAAGTGACCTGGTCGAAGGAGGGCCATAATGTTTCCCACGTCATCGACATGAGACAGAGGAACAAGATGATAATGAATCAGGACCAAACAAAGGACCAGAGGTTGAAAACTACATAAGGAAACTTCTCTTGAACATATTGGCGACACGACTCTGAAATTTGGTAGTATTTGACATCAAGGGATCTAAGTACATGATGATGTGGCAAAGAGCAGATGAGAGGTCAAAATAGATTACCCAAACCCATAGAGGCAAAAAATTACGAAATGGGATGTCCCCAACCCGACACAAAATGTAGACGAGTGTCGTGTTCAAGAGCAACATATTGCTGACAAGACTAAGAATTGGTTCCATTTTCCGCCACAATTGTTGGCAAGTACCGCAATTATTCTTGGAAACAAGCTTGAAGGGTATAACATATGCTTATCATATAAATTTTTCCTTCGGACAAATCCAACCTTGTACATTTTACGAGCCCTAGGAAGGAGGAACTCGGTTACGTCATGGTGACGATTTCCAATGTCATGTAGGTTTAAAGATTCTGAAAAAGGAATAACTCGGCACGTTTTCATATTTAGAGAGTTTGAAAAGAAGAGGAAAAGAAAACTCCAGCGAGTCCCTTTTCGTAGGTAGTCTCACAGATCCGAAAAGGTATAAAACCATATCTGAGAGAACCTCTTAGTCACGATAGGCTAAGTTATTCCTTTTTCGTAAATAATATATCCCATCCCGAAAAAGGGATAAACATATACTGGGAAAATATTGTTTCGCAACCTTTAATGAGTTCAAAATGACAAGAGTCTCGACAATCTCTTCAATTTTTTAGAGTCAGGAAAAATTTGAAAGATGACTCTAGGGGGCGACTTTTTCGTGTTTTTACCAAGTTCGAAAAAGTATAAAATACAACTCATTACTTCATCATCACGTTGAGGACCTGTTGCTACACAAGAAACGCACGTAAAACCCATTTTTCAAGATAAAATAGCAAAATAATTTAAAAACATGCTCTAAAACCTAATTAGGGTTCTGAAAAGTTTATAAAATGCCAAAAATTGTAAAAATAAATTAACTTTCACTTTTACCTCTTATGAGCACTTTTTACCCTTTTTTCACTGTGATTTTACGGAGCTAGTAGCGAACATTCCAGAAGGTCAATTGCGAATTCGTCTTTTCCATGTAAGAGCTCATATCCTTGCCTGCATTTTGATGTAAATTTCATTACTTGCAATCCATTTTTTCAGATCTATAAGGGGTATTTGTTCAATTTAGGGCACAGCAGTCGGCGCTGGTTTCGGGCACAGACTCGCACCAACCGCAGCCACGAATTTGGGCTTAGAATTCAACTAATTAGCCCATTTTAAACACTTCAATAGTAAATAATTTTACTAATGACAACCACATTGATGTTTTTGTTGGTGTGAAAAAGAAAAATTACGATCGAATGGAAGGAAAGAGAGCATAGTGAAGAAGATAAGAAAGCCTTGGGCCATGTAAGATTTATGGATGTACTCAGGGATTGTGGGATTAAAAAATTATTCATGGCACCATGTCTCTGAGCTCAACCAGAGCTATTACAGTACCTGATTAGTGTATGGGACATTGATAAGGAAATATTCATAATTCATGATTAGGAGCTAAAGATTGAGGTCTCGGATGTTTACTTCATAATAGGATTATCACAGAGGGGAGCAGTACCAATCCTGACAGCTACGTGACCCACAATGGAAAACATGAGCACGTTCATCGACAAATTTTGTCGAGGGGCAAGGAAAGGATCCAAGAGAGGGAAGGTGGATATCCAAACCATTCCCGATTTGGCATTAGAATTAGTGTTGCACACCATCACGCGAGCTGCTGGATCTCAGGCACCGCATGAAGCCACAAAAACACAGTTACTTCTTTCTGTAGATTGTATGGCACCAACTCTCTACAACTGGGCAGAGCCGGTAACGATCAATATGAAATGCCAATTGACAAAATGCGAGAATGGAAATTTGAAACAATTTGGCTATGGGTCCATCTTGGTACCACTCATCTTGGAACGGTTATTGTTTTTTCAACGTTAGGAAGTGATAGTTCCTACACCACCAGCCCAAGAGCCATGAATGTTCCATTGGGCATCTTTGATGCCAAGATTAGGAGGCATTCAACAGATTTCCTAGAGACCCGAGTTCTTTGAGTGGCTCTGTTATCACCAAAATTGTACTTGATTGACTGCCGATCAGACAACTTGGAGTAATTATTTCAAACCGGATTTTGACTGAAGCTTAGCCTCTTCAGTCTGAGAGGGCTCTCTCAAGGGGGGTTTATGATATTAAATAATGATAGTACTAGATGGCCAACTCTATGAATTGTGTCTTGGTTTTGTATGTTTGCATTTTGAAAAGATAAAGGCTTTCTACCATTGGGCTATGGAGTCAGTGACAGAGATCTTAATGAAAAAGGCTATCCTTGTGGAAGTTGAGGCATGTGGATGTTTAAATGAAAGTACAATACTCGCACATGGAATTGAATTAATATATAAATGTTCAAATGAAGTCAGAGCATGAGAAACATGAATTCTGAGTAATGAACATTAAGAAATATATCCAATAGTTTAATGCTTGAAAGGAAGTCAAAGCATGCAAAGCACGAATTATGATTAATCAAACATTAATATATTGACAGAAAGTAATAATATACATAGGACAGTGTTCATGAAAACATCAAATGAATCTCAAGTGAAGGAGGAAACCAATAGCCACTCTCTATTACTGATCAGAACCTGTTTACAATAGTAGAAGTCAACAATAACATATTCCAACCCCTCACTACTTCGATGATTGGTCTTTAAATAGACCTTATTTAAAATAAAAATTGTCTGCTTGGTGGCTATACCATCGAATTCTCCTATGACACATCACATAACTGAAATACATGACTTCTAACTATAAACTGATAGCTACACCTTAAAGAAGACATTTCCTAATAGGACTCTAACTCCTATTTATTACATCACTTTACCTTATCTTGTGAAACAGTTAAATTATGGTTACAACATAAGTGTCACATGATCAAAAAATCCATAACATAGTTCATCACCACTTTACATATTAAAAAACTCTCCTGGACATGTGGAAAAAAACCCTATTTTTTAGGAATGCATAACCCTTATCTTCAATGAGAGCTTTAGTTGATGACCTGTCTTCACAACACTTCCTTTGAGTCATAAATATTTGATGTTAAGGTCCCTTGACATGTTGGAGGAATCCTTTTTTCCAAAACTTCCATCAAGATGCTCCAAAACATTCAAAATAGCTCGCTATGAAAATAGGATAGTTTCGTAGCGAACTTTGGTAGTGTTGAAAAACAACTTCTGCACCCAATAACTTTGTTCCTTTGTTGTCACATGGTGTCAATCAAGTCATGAAAAATCTACACCATCAATATCCATTCTTGAAAGCTACAAAATATGGCTTTAGAGGAAAAAATGCTGCTATAGGTTTTTTCGTAGCATTTTCTTGTCTTTAAGCCTAGGAAATGCTACGAAAAGAGGAAAGACTGTGTAAAAATATAGAATTTTCCTATTTCAAAATTGTCTTCATAAAATTACCTTATGCTGCTAAAACCTAATCTTCTGCCTGTTATGGACCTCATCAAACTAATGAGGAACACAATCACCATCACCTTACATATTTAAAACATCTTTTCATATTTTTCCTGTTTTTTTGAAAATAGGTCTTAGAACAAGGCTTATATCTCTGAATCCATGATGTGTATTGAAAATATGGAAGAGGTTTTTGTCAATATGAGTGTTCTAAAGAAAAAATTCGCTTGGTTTTTTGAAAACCATCTCCAATTGTCCAGAATTTGCATTTTAAAAACATGTATAAAACAGGAAAACTCTGTTTTCTGAAAGTAGGGCCCAATGACATCCCTGTATCTCCCAATTGATAGCACCTGTCAGAAGAATGAAAGCATTTATTTTTCACTGTTCTATGATTGAAAATAACCTCTCTCAGTATTTCCAAATTAATATTTTTTCATCCATAATAATCTCTTTAAAATTACTTCTCAAACAATCCAAAAACATAGCAATTTCCTTGTTATCTCTAATAGAAATTCAAACAACTTGAACTGATGCATGCTTCAGCAAAGCTAGGGTCCTCCACGAATAGCTTAAGGTCCATGGGATTCTATATTATGCACATAGCCACCTTTTTATGCTTTCTTTTGCATGACCATCTCCTTTTATAACCAAGCTGCCCTCTTAAAAAGGTGACACTTGTAAAGACAAATTGGACAGCAAGCTGCTTGGTGTGGTGAGGCAGCTCTCAAACAATGACATTGAGATGCTTCACATGAAATAATGAATTTTGAATGAAAAATAGTAGCTTAGGGTAATATTTTATGTTTTAAATGACAACTCATGCTTTAATCATGACACATACATGCCAAAAGGGTAATGATGACCTCAGACATGGCTATGTACCTTTGAGTTAACCATAAGAGGCTCGAATGACATTCACTGTAACTCCTCCAATGATGAACTGACACCTTGCACCGGATTTTACAAGACATACAAAAAAACCTTTTTTCATAGTGTGGCTATTTCATTTCCTGGCAATTTCGCAATGAAACTATTAGGCAGTTTCATATCGAAAATTGCTATTTTACAATGTAAAATGCTACAAAAAGAGGAAAAACTAGCTAAAGTGTCATTTTTGAATTTTAACACTTGGGAAATTAAAGCTGACACCTAATGATGATTGATGGCACATGAAATGACATAAATGGAGGTGACCTTGAACCTTAGGATAGGTTAAACATGTAAAAAAAAATGAAATTTCCTATACCAACTTGTGACAAATGAACTCTATGACCATACCTTTGACAAATAAACTCTAAGACCATGTCAAACAATGTTTCACTTTTTCTGAGTGATAGCAGTGGCTCCAATGTTGACGTTTGCAACAAGAAACAATGAAGGAGGCATCCTGAAACATCATCCTTGATCCTAGTTGGAAAATAATCACCTAAACTAGGTTGGGCCCATACAGGCTATTTTTAGGTGTATGTCTATTTTTAGACATGATGATCATATTTCAGAAGTTGCAAGATGCTATTTGTGGATGGTTGATCAAGTTTGAAAAATAGATGAAATTCTATTTTTAGAATATTGGGCGAAGTTTATTTATATATCGTTAATATAAAATTAGATGCGTGTCGATTATTATTAGCTCTTAATAATAATCAAACTCTAAACAACAACTTATTCTCTTGGAGCACTTCAGTTCAGTGCACAGATGTGGCACAGCAGCTAACAGAAGGAATTACACTATTCCTGAGGGTTTACTGGAGCTATTGCATGGAGGACTCAGTTAGAACTCAAGTGGCAGAGTTATGACACAATTGGAAGAAGTAGTTATGGAGTTGTATTCAGTTTAACTCAGTTAGACTCAGTTGAGCTAGTTGTATCTAGTCTAACTGATTGATACATTAGTGAGAGTGGAGTGAATTAATTAGTTAATTAATTCAAAAATAATAACTCATTAATCAATTGAACAATACAACAGTTAAATACAGTGCATGGTAGTTTTAGTGGAGACCAGTGGAGAGATAGGTGAAAGGGCAAGATGGACTATCTGTTGTGACTACTAGTGATGCATGGATTGCATCTACATATACGTTGGAGTTGCCAATGATAATCACACAGTCAATGAGAGTGGGATTACATTGAATTTGTCTCTTTAATAAACTTAGATTGCTCAGTGGAAGCAGGCTAGCAGGTGGCAAAGATCGGTGCATGGATTTGCAAGATTGGGCCTGATTAGTGTATGACGATTGTACTGTACTGAGAGCTTGTGATAAAATTTGTATCCTTGTATGAGATTTTCATATGATCTCCATGTTACATAATATATAGTTGGGGTTTTCAGCTTCAGGCTTTTCCTGTTAAAAACTGTGTTATGTGCGATTGAATATTTTTTGTTTATGCTTCACATGTGTGTGCAATTAATTTTTTCCGCAAACGATTAACAAGTGGAATAGATTCAGTATCTTCCATAAAGTTAAATATTGTGAGATCAGGTGGATCTTGGACATATGCATGCTTAGTGCATATAATTTCTACATCCACTTGGGATGGTGTGCCCCTATGGTACACCAAAGAACTTGTAGTTCCAGTGCCATCCATCTTCTTGGAAATAAAAACTCTGAAATTTTCCAAGCCTTCTTCAAACTCTTATGGCCTTCTCCTCGGGCTCATATTTGATGATTACTACTAAAAAACCAAATCTGTACATACTAAAAAGGTGCCCAATCTACTTGAGCTTATCCACACACACTCCTACCTACCCTAACAACTGCAATATTCATGTTTGATTCAAGCAACATGAAACTTCCAATAAAGCCAGTCAATGAGTTTATATGACACTTGAACCCCTTGAATTCACATGAACTAAAAGTAAACAGGATACTAAAATGACCAAGGCAACATAAAATGGATCTAATTTTCACAATGAAAATATAACTGGAAATTTGGACAGTAGAACTCGTCCATGTAGTTAGCTATAGCATCATAGAAGACATAGTTTGTTTCATAATCCTCAAGACATTGTGTAGTTTTAGACAGCTCATATATGCTTTCTTTAGAAACATAAGATTCCAATTGTGTGATATCAAACTGATTTTCAAACTAATTTTCAAAAACAGGGTATTCTTCCTCAATCTTAAAAGAGAAAGGTAGTAGCACCCTCTCTTTGTATTCTGGCATGAAAAACTTTTGAAAAAAGTGATCTCGATCATGAAGACTACAGGATTGAATTTGATCTTCTAAAACTTCAATGTCTTTCTCAATGTTCTTAGCAACTTCATCCAAAAATTGAATCTTATCTTCTGACTTGCACTTAAATTAATTTAAATAAGAAGACAAGGACAAAGAAAAATTTTCATCCACTTCCTCATTGTTTTAGTCATCACTCCATTGTTTAAAACCTTGAATAGAAGGAAAGTCTGCCACCAAATCTTTTCTTTCCATCCATTTTTCCAAAAAATAAGCCAAAACTCTACAAATGACTTGAAAGATCTGACAGGAAAGCTTTGAATCCACTATTTACATTTCCCTTGAAATGAATCATAGAACAATACAATGAAAATATCTTCATGTCTGACTCTAAGAAACTCAATAAAACCACGGAAATTTGATATATACTTCAAGGTCAAACTTAAATATTCTCCATTAAATTTTGGACCATTCCTTAAAAAATATGCATCCTTGGGAAAAGGATTTGGGAAGCCATAAATTTCTGGAAAATCTATACATGCATACCTTGAAACAATAATGGCAGCATCTGAGTTCTTCATCAGTCCAGTGGAATCACCATGAATCTATGAAATTTTGAATTCTTCAACAATGGATTTGCCAAGGTAGTTCTGTAGCCTCAAAAAATTCTGAGCTCCTGCTACCTCCCAGAGTTCAGCTTCACTTTTTTGCACAAATATTCGGGAATTTAGTCTTCAAACTCCCGGCAGACGCACCAAAATGTAAAAAAAAAAATGAAATTTTCCTATACCAACTTGTGACAAATGAACTCTATGACCATACCTTTGAAAAATAAACTCTAAGACCATTTGAAATAATGTTTCACTTTTTCTGAGTGATAACAAGCTTTGTCAACAACTGATTGTCGTGGAGGAATGGCCCTGTTCTAGCACTGACTTTACAAGTGATGTCTATCTCCCACCCCCAGCAGGAGAATATTGGGATGAAGCATTGGGTAAGACTCATTTTTTTATTTTGATGAATATTATTATTTTTTGATTATATACATTCTAATGTTAATTCATGTATTTGCAGATGTCGACCCAGAAAGACTTGCAAGAATGTCTCTAATAGCACAGAGGATTTCTCGTGATTTTGATGTGGCCCCTCATGGTGAGGGAAGCGAGGAGGAGGAAATCGTACACAACCTAGAGGGACTCACTAGTAGAATCCCAGACTATGCGAGATTTGATGATGTTCCTCGCGTGTAATAGAGACACATTGCATGGGTGTTGAACAGTGTTCACCACTTATTGAGGTGGCTCGTGTAGGCAGTGACATGCTAGCATGAGTATCATGCCGACTAGACACCTAGGATTTTATTTTTGCATATTTTTTGAACTTATGATGCACGTGGATGCAAACACTCGATATATATATGGATATGGTTCTCAAACTTTTGTGGTTGTCGTTAATTGCAAAATTTGAATTATCCATAGTATCATAAAACAATGGTCAACATTTCAAATCCCAACAGGGATCCATCTTCAAGACAAGAAATGAATGAAGAATGAAAGAAGGTCACAAAAGGTTGAGGTAGAAATAGTGAAGGATTATGATGATGAGAGGAGCCGACAACAGATTTTGTTAATCTATATGAATCTTATCATGTCATGATGATGTTTTACAAATTACACAAATGTCTATCTAATCCAATATTGGCTATTGTATCAGTTAACACATTCATTCGTCTAGGAATATGTTGATATTTGATGTAATCAAAATTTATTTCTAGTAAACAAACACTCAAATACAACCTTAATATTTGAGGATTTCTAACAGAATAATGCCCATTAAGTTGAAGAAGAACAAGTTGAGAATCTAGGTTAAAAATCAATGCAAGAATTCGAGAGCAATGGCCTCGGTTAAGAGTTCAATGACAACACTATATTCAACGACATTGTTTGTGAATCGTTCTAGACAAATACCTTGAAGGTCTACCAACTCACCATTAGGTTTATAAGTCACCCAGGTTGTAGAAGACAGATTCTGGGTACTGTGGAAGGCACCATCTGCAAAACCAACATAAGGAGTGATAGACATTTGTACAATGAGCAACGACACAATAAGCAGGAAAACCGCTCGCAAAGCACACCAAGCCAAAAATGTACAAAAATAAAAAAACACCTATGTACAAAAGAAACATGCACGAGAAACTCATGCATAGTATTTTTTGAGATACAACCCATTTCTGGGCTGATCTATAGGATAACCTTCATAATCAATTAGCTCATAAGCCCCGTTTTTCAAAGAACACTTAACAATAGAGGGCCCATGCCACATGGGTTGGAATTTGTCTGCCCCCAGCTTATCATGAGCTTGGTTGTACAATAGGACGAGGTCTCCTTTTACAAAGGAATGAGGGGAAACTGACTGGTGAAAATGAGCTTTGACCCATTTTTCTGTGCTTCTATGACAAGAGCAGCAAAGCAGTGAGTTTCATCAAACCTCTCTAAATATAGAAGATTCTCTTCTTCTGGTGAAGTATTAGGCAGTAATTCAACAACTGTCTTAAAGAATGGATTTTGCATTCAATCAAAAGGGTAGATTCTAGACCATAGACAAGCTGGAATGGAGTGAATCAGGTTGCATCCTCCACTGAGGTTTGGTAAGCCCAGAGAGCTGAAAACAACATGAGATGTCAGTTTGACTTGTGCATCCCAATCATACGTTGAAGCACAGTGACGAGAACCTTGTTCATGGCTTCAACCTGGCCATTAGCTTGAGGGTAGTATGGCGTTGAGTTGTCGTGACGCAGACCCAACTTAGAAGTCAACTTAGCCATCATGTAATGACGAAAATGAGAACCATGATCGGTAACAATGGCCTGAGGGACACCAAACCTAGTAATGACATGATTGAATAGAAATTGTGTGGTTTTCTTACTGCCAGATGTAAGTGTAGGCATTGCTTCGGCCCATTTCGTGAAGTAGTCAATGGCTACGATAATATAAGAATGCCCCCTAACTGAGTGAGGGTTACAAGTCATAAAATCAATGCCCCACTTCACAAAGGGGCCAATGGTAATGACAGGGTGAAGGTGTGTGGGTGGCACACGCATCTTGCACTAATAAATCCGGAAATCATGACACTTATAGATAGCAACAATGCAACCTTTAATGATGGTGGGCCAGAAATAGCCAACACGAAGAATCTTCTTTCTAGTAGCTATTACACAGTAATTTTTCACCGTCCCTACAATTCCCCATCTCGCACAATTGGAGGGCTCACTCCATGACCTGTGATTAGTGACATGAATTCAAACCACTTTCATGACATCCCTCTGAACATGAGCTTTCATTGCCCTGAAGACAACTCCTTGTAAAAAACCATAAAAACACCCCTTTTTGCATTGGCGTGGGAATACAGTTCAGTGCTCGTGCCCATGGGGGAAATCCTTCAAATAGGGCTCGCCAATTGGAGCTCTGTCTCAGAGTCGCACTTGCGCCAGCCATTTTAAGCAGTGTTTTTTAAAAATAAATGGCGGAAGTTTCGTCCTAACCAATTCATAAACTGGTATCTAATTTGAGTTGGGTGGTTTGGCTTCGGATTTCCATGAAGAGGAAGTGGTTTGCCACCTCTCATGGAAGCTTCCTTCAGGATAGGGCCAATCCCATGATTATAGGGATCCCAACTCCCCTTCCTCCATCTATAAAATCTTGCTCATCTCCTTTGCAAGCTAATCTCCAAGCCTCCCACGATCTGAAAGGGTAGCAACTAAGTCAATAGTGACTTTTCTGTTGCTACATTGGATCGAGGGAGGTTTTCTCCAAGATTAAATCGCTCCAATAAATTATTCTCTACTAAACAGGGCCAACCACGTGAAGGTGGAAGCTCTTATGCCCCCCCCCCCCCCTTTCACATCGCTCTCAATTCCCCAATACCCAATCTATATTTCATTTTTTACTTTCATGAGCATAAAAAAAAATATTCAATAACTAATAAAAAAAACAATTCAACAAAAAGTACGCAAGGAAACATTGAAATTAATACTTGACATAAAAATAGTATGATAAATGAGTTTTTTATATAACGCAAAAAATGTTCCAAGTATGGTAACATTTGTCTTATAATAATGCAATATTTTACATTATCAAAATTTATTTTTCTTCTTGCTATTTCTAAAGCTCATAATTACATCATCAATATCATCGTGCTCTGCTCCTGCTTCATGCATTTCGACCCGCACTACTGACCTAGTTGCATATTCATGATGTATGGTCTCATCCAGTGACGGGGCATCTCCTACAAAAACAGATAATATTAAATTTTAATTATCAGTTTTTAAATATCATCGAACTAGTTCGGTAATATTAATAAAAAAATTGTAATGAGATTATTTAATGGTGCACCAGTTGTTGCCGTTGGGATGGTTTCCTTGCCTTCCTCTCTGGTGGTAATATCCTCAAGGGAAACTTTCTCTGTCATTTAAACAAAAAATGTTATAAGGACAACCATCAAGGTATAATCAGAAAAAATTATAAGTGGAAATTAATTACCATCACAGCCCTCACTAATAGTAGCATTTTCGGCCTAGTCCCCACAACAATGATCAGGTTGCACGTGAGGAAGATCTATATCTGGCTCAAAAACTAGGTTATTTGCCTCGTCGGTAGTGCTGCTCCCCTGATTTAAACAAATTTTTTAGACATTAAATATATGGATGAAAACAAACATATTGAAAGGTTAATTTTTTACCTTATCAGGCATTCTAGATCTTCGGACCTGCCCCAAGCTTCTGCGACGTTCAACTACGGCTTGATAGCCGAAATGGAAAGCGATATTTTTATCCTCCTCTGTAGTTTATGTTCCGAAGTCATCACCCTACATTACATATGATTGTGTATTTTTAATCATATTTGATAGGATTACAAAAATGTTGAAAGGCGATACAATTAATTATAAGATGTTTAGCTACTTAATTACAATTCTTGCGGCTAATTTCAAGTAGTCGCCCTGGCCTAGCTTGTGATGGCCCTTTTCTCAATGCTATCTTTGGTTTCCTTCGAGGTGTCATGCAACCTATCATTAAAATATTGAAGTCAGATATGATGTAGCACACTTTTATTTTAGACATAGAGAAAATTAAAGCTATTGAATTAAAGTTGTAATTTACCTTGCGGGTCCAGTTGGCATTTTTCCTTCTTTCTTTTCCCTTTTCACTTTTCCATCATGGATGAGTGCTCCCCACTCACTCTCCGGAACTGTGAGAGGACACTCGTATCTAGGTTTAAATTTCAATTTCATCCTATAGGTGTCCCTGGTATATTTCAAATATTTCCCGGCTACACGAGCCATCGCTATTCTGTCAAATATGCCGACCCCAAAAAGGGCTTCTAGATAATCTAGAAGTTCTTTTTTCAAGTTGGAATTATGGGAATTCCACCTTGTGTGTATGGTTGGGCCAAAAATTACCAACGCATGGCTCTCCAGAAACCTATAAAACTCATTGTTTCCTATACAGAAATATATATATATATATATATATATATATATATATATATATATATATATATTATCATTAATTAAAAAAATAAAAATCATGATAAATATGTTTTAGATAGAGTATATGAAATATTTAAAATATTAAAATTTACCTGGGAGTTGTACATGATTTATAGGGACACCTTCATCGTTCACCAACAATGTGCCATTAACGGTCCTTGTGGAGCTGACACGTGTAGCTCCAGGAAACGCAATAATGTAGTTGGCCATATCAGCCTCATCACTGCCAACACGTTGAGCGGTTGGCTGGGTGTCTTCTTGGGCAGGGTGTGTTTCTTGGCTAGAACCTAAAGGAGTAGAAGGTGTATGAGAGGGTTGCTAGGCAATCTCTTGCCCCTGTGTCCCACTACTACCAACACTGGGTTCAGCAAGTGTCAGAAAATGCTACATACAAAATAACATTTTGTTAGTTTAGTCAATGTAAAAATTAAAAATAAAACTATCACAATTCATCTCATGTAGAACAAAAAAATTATTCTTTTGACTTTTTATTATTACCTGATATGTTTCTAGCTGGGTCAGAAGTTGTTTTATCCTCTCTTATGTTTCAGGTGTTTGAGGCACGTCTATCAAAGTATCAAATTTTGACCTTGCATTTCGTGCCTTTTTTCGCAACAAGAACACTGGAGATAGGGATGAAGAAAGCTCTTCCTCATAGAGGGAATCATCAGGCATACCATGGCTAGGTGTCTGCATATTTGACCAAAATTAATATTATTTCAATTATGTAAATAACTAAAATACCCGAAGATAGAGCAATGCTGGCACTTTACATGTTCTTCCGCTAGCCTCTTTCCGCAATCATCCTATCTCGGGGTTGTTCCTGTACTGCCCTGATCAGTCTGCCACATTGCAATAAAATTATAAATGTAAAAACTTGAAAACAATATCTAAGTTAAAAACACAAAATGAAAGCTGAAATAATTTCTAATAAGACACCGGAAGACAGAGTTAGAGTTTCAAATATGCCTTGCATTGAATTCAATCCTGGAAACATGTCATTGCACATTAAGGCACCCAAAAAAGAGACAAGTTGACAATTAAGACCTTATTGAATATATTGTTGGAGCAACTTCTAGTAAACTTGTTGTGAAGACCTTGAGGACAGTTTTGGAGCAACATTGTTGAATTTGTTGGTATAGCATAGTTTGAGACGATCTTGAAGGGCCTTGAAGTGAAGCTTTTGGAGCACCTATTGAAACATCCTTAGAGCATTTAAGTAAGGCACTTTCTATCTTCCATCACCTTCTTTAAACAATTTTGTTAATATTTAATGTTTGAAATCATGTTATAATTCCTTGATTATATGTGTTTGGGGACTTTCCCTTGGAAATTACACAAAAATACCCTGGCAATTTTATCTTCAGGATGCATGTCTGACCCTATTGTTCAATATTTTGATTGATAGTAGTAAGCATAGAGAGTTAGGGGGATCTTGACATGGTTTGGTTGGGCCATTAGATCCCTAAAATCTACTAGGGAGAACCCCCCTTGGGTTGGAGGAGAGCTAGCCCGAAGTGAAAAGAGGTTGGTGAGGTGACTATGGGGCTATTGAATTACACATGGTACCACACTTTAGCTTTAGGACTTTATCTTGAGAAGTGCAGGATTTTGCTATATCAATTCTCAAATTGTTTACAACACTATTGTTAAGAACTAATAAGAAGTCATGTTCAGGGGTTTTTGGGTATAAGAAACAATACCATTTAAAAACTAGGGTTCTCAGTCCTGGGCATTCCTTCACCTAGGCCTAGGGGAACACAAGAATAATTTCACACTAAACCATGAAAACTTAAAAGTAACTTAACAAATACATAAAGTAATAATAATAATAATTCCTAATTTCCTATTGTACGATATAATGCAAATTATTCAAACATGAAGCAATGAAGACATGCAATGTCTGAATTTCAATATCGATGAACCAATACAAGAAGTTAGAAAATACAACTTTGATTCAATACTCTGTGTCCTAACTCTAGGAGGGAATCTAGTTTGTAGTACAGAACATGCATCGTGTATTATCAATTCTTAATTGACAACAACTAAAGGTCATCTACCTCATCAATTCCTTCCCATTTTGTGTTTTTATGTTATATTCCTTATAAAAGTGTCAAATTTCTCTCAAAGCAACCACTGAATAAAATAAAAAATAGTTGAGATATGATTGAGAAATGGTCATTTATTTCTTGAAAGGATCTTCACAATTTCTTTGGTTGTTTTTCATCTGAAGAAACAAGAAATGACCTAAGAAACTATTGTGATGTAATATAAGAAACAACACGGTGCAATAGCCATTTTCAAAGCCAAATGATGTCCATTGAGGACATGGTCTTTTATTTGCTTCCCGTTTCATAGGAGTTTCGGGTAGAAATGGAACTTTGTTGTACCATTTCCAGTAGTAAAAAGGGAAAACCTTCTTTTTCCATGGGAAATAATTTACCTTTCCTTTTTCAAGATAATCTACAAAAAATATGAACTATACTGCACACATTCTTGGATAATGTGAAAGTGGAAAAGGAATACCCTACACAAGTGATGCACACATGTACACTTGAACACTAATAGATTTTTGTAGTTGAAATGCAATGCTTTTTTTCATTTAAATGTAGGGTTTTCAAAGCAGGGAGAAATAATGGCTACCAATTTAATAAGCGTTTCTTTGGGAAAAATTTAAATCTTGTATTGGGTGATGAAGATAATAGAGGGTATTGAATCTTGATTCTTGACATTGTGTTTAAATTGAATAACTCAAATGATTATAAATATCAGTGGATGAGTTCTTTTTCAAGTATGTCACTCAAAACTCTTATGTCAAAGCATTGTATGATGGATAGCATTTTATTGTTTCCCTTTCTTCAGTTCAATGTAAAAAGTATATTAATATATTGGAGCATGAATGATAACTACAATTGTTTGCTCTGTAGTATATCTAGCCCCAAGATTATGAAAATTTTTCTCAAGTGGAGCTATTGGTTATTGATGAAGCAGTTGCAATTCCATTTCCTATTGTAAAGGCTCTGCTCGTGCCATATTTAGTGTTTATTTGCTCTACTGTAAATGGGTAATAATTATAAATGAGCCAACCACAATCACAGATTTTGTAACCATTCGGTTTCCATGGATAGTGATGATGATATTAACCCTATATATCAGTGACCTATATCTATATGAGAATGATCTCAACATTGACCTTGATATGGTTGTATGGATGTGACCTTTGGTATTTCATCAGAAAATCCCCAAATATTAGAAAATCCCCAAATCTATAGAACTAAATCTCATCACTTTCGATCTGGAGTACTAACCTTGTGATAAAGTTGATGACTTTCGATCTCCAATTCTCTACCACTTTGCACTTCACCTTCAATATAGATCAGACCAAGGGAAATTTGTCACTGGGTGTTTAGATGGATGAGTTTTTCGAACTAAAATCCATAGCTTAAACTTCATGAAACTGGTGGAGTCAAATTCATGCAAGCACAAACACATCTTACACATCCTCTTTGAAACTCATCCAAAAGAACATTGGAAGACATCTAGAGAGAACCCTATAGCCTAACAAAATCCAATGGAATTGACCAAAAAAACCCAAATAGAGTCAACCCTACTATAGGAGGAAGGGCCTGCAGTGAGAACTTACCATTTTGCAAGACCTGAGGGTGAATGCTGTTCTGCAAGAGCTGAGGGCGAATTTTTAGGGTGAATGCTGTCTTGCAAGAGCTGAGGGTGAATGTTGTTCTACAAGAGCTGAGGGCGAATGTTGTTCTGAAAGAGCTGAGGGAGAATTCTGAGGGTGAATTTTTTTCTGCAAGAGCTGAGGGTGAATGCTAAGGGCGAATGTTTTTCTGCAAGAGATGATGGCAAATGTTGTTCTACAAGAGCTAAGGGCAAATGCTATTCTGCAAGAGCTGAGGGTGAACGTTGTTCTGCAAGAGCTGAGGACGAATGCTGTTCTGCAAGAGCTGAGGGTGAATGCTGTTCTGCAAGAGCTGAGGGTGAATGTTGTTCTGCAAGAGCTAAGGGTGAATGCTGAGGGCGAATGTTGTTCTATAACATCTGAGGGCGAATGTTGTTCTGCAAGATCTGAGGGTGAATGCGCGTGTGATATCAGCCGTTAATGTATTTTTTAATAAAATCATTTTTATGTATAGCGCAAATATGTGTCGTATTTTTATGTAGCGCGCATATAAGTGTGATATTTTTATGTAGCATGCATATAAGTGTCATATTTTTATGTAGCATGCATATAAGTGTCATTATACCGACAGGGGACAAAGCGTCGATATTGCAATGGATGCCTCCAAACGTCGCAATTGCGACACTTAGACATTGTGTCGCATTTGCGATGTTTGGAGGCAGTCGTCGCAATAGCGACGCTTTGGGGCATAGTGTCACCATTGCGATGTCTTCCTCCAAACGTCACTATTGCGACACTTTGTATAAGTGTCAGTATTACGACACTTTTCTCTAAACGTCGGTATAGCGATGTTTCAGGCGGGATTGAAAAAATTTGGGGAAATTTCCGACATTTGGTCAAAAGCGTCGGAACCAAGTGTAAGAATTTCCCCCAAATGTACTAGTGTAAACAGGAATTCCTCGTGCTAAACAGCACTGCAACTCAGCTAAATAGCTGGAGACTGCAAATAGCCTAAGCAGAATGTAGGGCGAATTTTGTTCTGCAAGAGCTGAGCGCAAATGATGAGAGCGAATGTTGTTCTGCAAGAGCTAAGGGAAAATGATGAGGGCGAATGTTGTTCTACAAGAGCTGAGGGCGAATGCTGAGGGCGAATGTTGTTCTGCAAGAGCTGAAGGGGAATGCTGAGTGTGAATGCTTTTCTGTAAGAGCTGAGGGTGAATGCTGCTCTGCAAGAGCTAAGGGCGAATCCTGAGGGTGAATGTTGTTCTGCAAGAGCTGAGGGTGAATGCTAAGGACGAATGTTGTCCTAGAAGAGCAGAGGGTGAATGCGCGCGTGATATCAGATGTTAATGTATTTTTTAATAAAATAATTTTTATGTAGTTTGCATTTGATTTTTTCATTTCAAATCATTTTTATATACATTTGATTTTTGCATTTCCAATACAAGTGACAAACAAATTTCTACAAGAGGTTGAATTTTTTACTAGAATAGCCATGAAAGACTAATTAAAATGGCTTAAAATGCAAGTGGATCTTCAAAATAAATTTAATTGAAGGTTATCCCCACTAAATTTTTGCAAAAGTGCTTACATTATTTAAGTTATATAGGATATTTTTTTGTATTACAAAATCTAAATTAAATAATGAAATATTTGGGTAGTCTTATTGTTTCAAATTAGGACACAATTTTCAAATGGTGATGAATTTTCGTGTGATGATTAACTGACAATATTCTCATTTCCTATCCTTGAAAAACTATACAAGGTTCCCTGCTTCCAAATGAAACCCTAACTCATGTAGCAACATAGGACGAGTCCTCCATTTTTCCCGTCATAAGGCATTTTTCACGTATTTGACGACTAGAATTTGTGGATTCCTGTTTTCCGTGACGTGTTAGGAAGGATAGAAGACTCAATTTTGACGTTTGAAATTTTTTCAAAAACGTTCTTACGCCCTTTAATTTCCACTTACCAATAATTTTGCAACACTAGTCCTCTTCGAAATTGCAAGGCTGTACTCAAAAAGTAAGGAAATTTACTTTTTTGGCTCACTCAAAATTAAAAATTTAATAAAGGAATTACCACTTATCATTATTGATATTTTAAAATTAGAATCAATTTAGTTTTCCCCTTCCTATTACAAAAAGTTCACAAATCCTTTCTTTTACATAAAACACCAAAGAAAGAATAAAGCCCGTTGCCCTGCAAACTTCCAAGGTTGTGATTAGTGAAGCAGTGAAAAAGTACGGCTATAGCACTAAAAAATTAGAATGCCAATCTGCCCTAACATGAAGTAGTGTTAATATAGCTGGTGGCTTGGCTTGATGGTCAAACAATGAATTACACAAGCACAAAATAAAAGCTTTAGGCATCTAGTTCCTTACACTCGCACTCTCAAGGCATTCAGACTTAGGCCAAGCTCAAGATTGGCTCCGAGGAAACTAGATTGGCTCATTAACCTGCCATATTTTAATTTCATAAGGTATGTTCGAAGTTTGAACTGCTAGGGTAATTTATTATTATGAAATCATAGTTCTAAATTATCTCTTATTCTGTGAGCAATGTAATCTATTAATTGTAAGAAGATTCATTAAAAAAATTCAAACTGATTTTAGCATGAATGATGAAAATTTATATATTAATTGGTTTTTAAGAGTATTTGTATTATGTAGGAGCACTCGAAAGAAAAATCAAGACTTCATTTTCTGTTTTCCTTATTTTATTGGGCTGAACTGGAGAAAATTGAATATGAATAGTGAGTTAATTGTAAGATCAATGGGCCAAGGCCATACATAAACATTGACCACAGTGGGGAAGTATAAAAGCATGGATATTAATGCAAGTATAGTTATTAATGTAAGATCAAAGTTAACTCTTAGCTTCACTAAAGAAATAGAAGGCAAATATCTAGCATCAACTAAAACTCGCGTGAAAAAGTAGATGAAAAATGTACAATCATCCAATGGAGAGGTAATATATAATTATCTAGTAAGACTCTTGGCTATGCCTTGAGACTAAACTAACTCTGAATATTTTTGAATAATCATCCTTTGGAATTTAGTAGGAAAACCATAGGAATTCATTGTCCAGTGGCCATGCAAAAATATATAAAAAATAATATTTGTTGGTTGTTTTTCAATAGGTGGACCATGATGGGACCACTGAGAAGGTGGGGGTGTTTTTTTAATCATAGAAGTGAGGTTTAGTATATTGATAGTCAAGTTACCTTTCCCTATAAATTTTCTCGATCAAGTTATTCATTCATTGAACTTTGATTCATTCCTACTGTTTTGATACACAATCCAATCCAGTTGAGTCTTGAGTCTTCATTGAGAATGGCATTCATAGGTTTTCAAGAAAGAGGTTATCATGCACATGCACTCTTCTTTTCTTGGTATCCTTGTAACTATGTTCAACCTGAGTTATATATTTTTAAATTATCGTAATAGTTCGTGATTATTTGGCTTTTATTTTGTCTTTTAATTATTTTAATTTAATTATTATTAATCATTAACAACTTTCATACATGAGAAAAGAGATACTGACAAATGGTACATCATGGCCTGATTAATTTCGCTCAGCAATTTCAAATTGTATAACATTTAGTCAACATTAATCATTAATTTCTGCACACAGAGACTAATTTCTCTCGAAGCCTGAGATTTCTTTGGCTTGTTATTCTTATAACTACATAGACATAATTGATAGAGAGATTGAAGACAAAAAAAATCTAGCACTTAGTCTCCACTACTCAACATGATTTTGTGAGAAATAATACATAGATTGATTTATTTGAGTGCCTTAGCATTCTTTGGCTCATTATTTTAATCACAACAACAATAAAAAATGCACTGAGGATCTGTTCTTAGTCCGATTATGCAATTTTTATAAGACAGGTTATGCAATATTAATAATAAACATAAATTTATTGCAATTTAGGGAAAGCTCGTTCATGTTTTTTTCTTTATATTGGAAGGCTACTTTCTTTTTGAAGTAATTTTTAGTAGATCATAGCATATATGGAGGAAATATTAGTTTGACAAGAATCAATTATTTCTCTTGAAATTTTAGGTATTAAAATTCCATGACACAAATATATCACACTCCAAAATCCAAAGAAAATGGAAGAGCATTCAATTTTTTTAATCAAAATATTGGTGAAAGGTTAACTTATTACGAGAAAGTCATTAATGAAGTGCAAAATTTTAAAAGTAACATTTATTGACTACAAAAAAAATGACCAAAACGTCAAAAAAATTTGTGTGACGGGTAAAGAGAAATCCAAATTCCAACCGTGGCTGCCACTTGTTGGTGAGTGGAGGTTATTCACTTTTCATTTACAGCTTACCAGGTTATTGATGTTACCAATTTTGTCACATGGCTCACTTTTAGGTGACTACTTATTGTACTTCTTCTTTATAAATAACAATTGGTAGATAATTGTATTATTTTAAATCTATAACAAATCCAGGCAACAAAATTACAATAAAATAGAAAACTATGCAAAAAATTCACGAGGGCACTAATGTGTGGATACCCTACCATTTCTTAGATCCTCATAACTTACCAACACCTACTATATTGGTATACACATAATATGGCATTTACCTGAAGTATTTCATATGTATCTAGAAGTAAATAAGTTGTATGACAATTGTTATGGCAGATATAAGATGTGTATATAGTTTATATTTCAATTTTTCTTAAGTAGCATACATGTGCGGTTCATATAGTGACTACAATTACCAAATATATTTCAGTGAAGATGTGAATATGATCTCTCATTAGGTCCTAATTAATTAAAGCATCATTAATTAGCTTTCCAAATGAATAAAATATGCTAACAAAATAGTAAAACTAGGAAAACAAATCATGCTTTAAAAAAATATAACACAATGAGTCACACTCTGAGATTTACTTAATTACTCATCAAGTGTCGCTACAACATATATATGATCACCATTACCATAGAAATGGGACATGTGACCATCATTTTGGTTTCACCAATGAAATTCCACATTATGAGCATTGTTTAGGGTTGATTGTGATGATTTTTTTTAAACAAATCATTTATACATTTTATGGAAATTATAGACACAATTTATAATCACATTACAAGATCATGATGTATGGATATTCCTTATCATTTCTTATATACTCACAACTTACCAACACCTAATAGATTGATATACACATCATATGGAATTTACCCCTAGAATGCCACATGTATCCTAAAACAAATTAGTTGTATAGAAATTGTTATGGTGCATATATGATGTGTATTACAGTTTATCTTATAATTTTGTTGAATTAGCATACAAAAATTTACAAAGTGATATGAGAACCACTCTCTAGAGTATACATCGATTTTGTACACATGGATTTTCAGTTGCTTTTTAAGATATATCATTGGTGATGGTCACATGACTATATAATGAACCATTAAGTTGAACTATGAAATTATTCATCACAACACACACACACACATATTGATGAATTAATAATTTTTCTTATATAATTTTTTTAATCTATTTTGAAAAAAAATAAATTATATATAATTATTTCTAAGAAGAACAAGAGAGAATTCCTTACCATATCTTCGTAAAACATATAATAGCAAGAAAATTAATCTATTGAAATTTCATTTCCAAACATATTCATGGAGTAAAATAAAGATTAAAAGGAGATATTCATGGATTTACCTATAACATCACCTCATAATTAAGAATGTAAATGTACAATATTGATGATACATAGGTTAGGAGAAAATTAATCTATGGAAATTTCATTTCCAAACATATTCATGGAGTAAAATGAGGATTAAAAAGAGATATTTATGAATTTACTTATAACATCACCTCATAAAAGTGTAAATGTACAATATTGATAAAATTTATTTATATATGATAAATAATAAACCTTTATCTGACATGTATCATATAATCTTATAAACAAACACATTCTATAATATGCAATAAAAGTGAAATTACACAATCCACATGGAAATAAGACTTAGTTCAAGCAAAAGAAAATAAAAAATAAACCATAAGTGACACGGATTTTGTAAAGGCATATAAGTGTCGTTATACCGACAGCGACCAAAGCATAGCTATTTTGATGGATGCCTCCAAACGTCGCAACTGCGACACTTAGACATTGTGCCGCACTTGCGAGGTTTGGAGGCAGCCATCGCAACAGCGACGCTTTGGGGCATAGTGTCGCAATTGCGACGTCTTCCTCCAAACGTCGCAATTGCGACACTTTGTCTAAGTGTTGGTATTGTGACACTTTTCTCTAAACGTCGGTATAGCGACGGTTTCAGGCGGGATTGAAAAAAATTGGGGAAATTTCCGACATTTGGTCAAAAGTGTTGGAATTTCCCCGAAATGTACTAGTGATTTTATTTCCAAATTCAATTCATATTTTCCATTGTCTTTATCATGAATTTTTTATTACAGGTTCATGTACTAAATCCAAGGACAACTTCACCACCACCTTTAGCTTCATCTCTCACCCTTTATCATCCCTCTCTTCACCAAAATCTCCATCAGCCCCGTTTTCAAAAATTTCATCCCTACAGCATGAGCACAACCTATGGGTGCAATAAAATCCTCCCAAGAGGTTCTAAACTTGGCCAATGGGTGGGCCACCTTCCACTCATCTAAATCCACCTTCGTTACACCTTACGTACCCTTTTCACACCCATTTTTGGCCTCAAATTTCCCTTAGACTGTTTCGTGTAGAAATTCAGGACTTTCCTATAGCACTACAAGAAACATGTAGTAGTACTTGAAGCAGCACCAATGAGCCCCTCCTTAAGCCCAAAAACTACCAACCACATCCTTTATACCTACCAAAACCACCGACACACGTTCAGCCTTGCACCCATGTTTTCAAGCCTTCCATAAGCCACCTTAGCGCTTTATTCTCCTAGTTGCAAAACAACACATTTACATGCATAGTTAGGTCATGATTATTTGCATGATTAAAAGCATGATAGACAGAGCATAGAGTGAGTAGAGTGTGTTTAGCCATTTGGCCGAGCAAAGTGTGATTAGGTTATTTTACTTTGTGCAATTTCAATTCAGCAATTTACTTCATGCAAGATGACTAGTTTGCTTTCATTTCTTATCATAGCACAATGTGTGGATTTATTTCATTGTAGAGTACTTATATGTACTTGCTTCTTGTAGTGTATTTCAGTACTTGCTGATAGCGCTATTTCTTTGAATCATTTTTAGACTGAGGCCTAAATTTATAAGTGTGATGGACATCATCCAAAAACCCTAGAAGTAGCATCCTTTCATAAAGCTCAAAAGAGGATTACATGAGTAGAATGCATCTATTGTGTATATAGCATTGTGACATCCAAGTTTGTATGCATACTGTGTTGATAAATTAAATTAGGGCATCCTATGGGAGTTGCAGCATTCTTGGTGCAATACCAGGCTCACCACAGTGTATCATCTTGGATCTGTCCACAGTAGCATTGTGGGATGTTTTTTGGTGAACTAAATTTTGGGGTGCTCTATCCACAATAGTGAATGGTGTGGCCCTATGTTGAACACTTGTAGGCCAGTTGTTCTTCATGGATATTGCATTACTGTCATGGTTATCACTTTTTCTTATATTCTCATTTGGTATTGTTTTTGTTTGGTATGGATAAAGGTGAATAAGTCTCGGAAATTTGTATACATATTGAGATTTACGATATTGAGATTTACGACCTCAGTTTGAAGTCATTTTTTTAGAATTCACAACTCTAACTGATGACATGTAAACCATGGAGAACAATACTGTCATGCCAAAGTCAAAAATGAAGATGCCAAATACTAAGATGTACAAAGCCAAAGTAGTGGTGTGTTCCATCATATGAATGGTGTGGTCAAAGTTTTTTTATGTTTTTATAATAGACTCGTGACTATGGTAAATTATGAGCCAATATTGTAATTAGAGCAAATCTACATGTCATTTATTGTTTGTAATGGTTATTTGTGGTCCTTGAAATGTTTTTATTTACATGTTGTAAGACTTAGAGAGGCATACATACCCCTTTGTTATGTGTTCCCTCTGTTAGAGAGTGTTAACACCCTAGAAGATTCTTTCATGCAGTATTGATACACTTGGGTGGGGCGTATTGGTTATAGACTCTATGAGGTGAAATTTTATATCTAGGGGAAGTTCATCAAGAGGTTGGATGAACCATGTACTTGAAGGGATTCCTAGAAGACTGGCGGTCGCAGCGGTTGGGGACCCATGCATTTTGGTACAAGGTTGTTCCTTTATATTGACATCAACAATTGCATGAACAAGGTACAAGGAATAATTATGAGAATGGTCGAGATGTAGAATTTGCAGATGGATATCGAGACAACTATTCAATAAGGAGGTGTGTTGGAAAATGTAATTCCTACTTGTCTCAGTTATGATTGTTGTTATGTAAAGGAGTTTGTTCCTATTATTTAAAGAGTTTCTTCCTAGTTTGGTGTGTGGTTGAGATATTCTCTCAACCAACAGATTGTGTGTCCAATATAGTTTTCTATATTGAGACAAGACTTCTTGTATATGTGTAATATCATAATTGATGAATAATGAAGTTAGATTTCCTTGTGGAAATTTGACAGTTTAAACTTAATGTTTGTGAAAACCCCTTAGATTGTAGGAATTCTTGCATTTTTCTTTTCCAAGTATGATAATTGTTCAAAGTACGTAACTCTATTAACCTTAACTCTACCATAATTTCAAAACCCCAATTTTATTAGAAGATAATGCCTAAAAAAGACTTACCCAACTTGCTTTTTACTAAGTGAAAAAAATTCCAGGAATTTTTACTACAAAAGTGCCAATACTATTTTCCCACATTCTCCTTTTTACCCTAGGTGATAATTTTTTCCCAATTTTGGTTTTAACCCAAAAAAAAAGGTTCTCACTTCTTGTTTTAAAATGGGAAAAAAACTTCAACGTTAAATAATTTTTTAACTATAATTTTTCTTATTGAAAGAGGGAAAATTAAAGTTTGAAACAAAAAGAAAACATTGCCAATTTTCCTTTTTGTTGAAGGTGTTTTTCTCTACCTTTTTTCAAATACACATTCCTTTTTATTATATATTCTCCTTTTTTATGTGGATAAAAAAAAATGCATTTCTGTATTTAAAAAAAAATGTTAACAAATTATAGACATACTTTCTCCCTTTTGAAAAATTTTATGTAGGAAACATAAGAAAAAAGAAAATCATTTATGGCTCACTCTTGAACAAATATGCATGCACTCTAAATGCACTGCTCCAATCTCCAATATGTCTTTGTCATTTTAGCTTTGGAAAATTACAACACTTCCACCACCAACTCCAAACACCACAATCACGAATAATCTTTGTGGCACATTCGTTTTTTATTATGCCTTCTAAAAAAATTAATTTTTTATTACGCCTTCTCAAAAAAATGTCTTTTTCCATTAAAAACATACAATGTGGGAAAATTATAACCGTACTTTCTCCCTTTTTAAAAATTTATGTGGGAAACATTCAAAAAAAAAAAAAAAATGAAAATAATTTATAGCTCACTCTTGAACAAATATGCATGAACTCTAAATACACTGCTCCAATCTCCAATATATCTTTGTCATTTTAGCTTTGGAAAATTACAACACTTCCATCACCAAATCCAAACACCACAATCACGAATAAAAATGAAATTTCACTTTAATCGAGTTTTAGCTCTCGAAAATTACAACACTTGCACCACCAACTTGAAACACCACAATTATGAACAAAAATGGAATATCACATTAATCTAGTGGCTAGAAAAGGTTTGTGAAAATGTGATATTAGAAAATGAACTAGCCTCACTTACACACTACCTTGGAAATTAACAAAACCCCAAATAGATCTAGATCCGAAAAAAGTTATTAAAATATTTAAAATAGAACTAGAAAAACCGTAAGGTAGATCCAAAAAATATATTAAAATATTTAAAAAGCTTTGAATTAAGCTTTGATACCATGAAAGAGTGTCAAAATACCCATGGATAAGACTACAAAGCTAAAAAATCATTCTACCAAGAGATCACAAGATGAAGAAAGAAGGTAAAACAAACTTCATTGCTTCCTAAAATGCGCTGTACATGAACCTAATTTATAGGAACAATATAGCTTTTTAGTGATATTTAGAAGATAATAGTGATGACTCAATAGATAAGGATAAAAATTACAATGCAACTCATAATATCGCTAAGTAAGATTATAAGTTTCAATATTGATTAAAACTCTTACATTATTTCCTTGAGAAAGTCTATAACAAGGATATGGAAGTGGCTATATTTGTAACCTGAATTGAGAAAGATGCTCCTCAATAGAGGCATTCTCCTAGATCAATCATGGAGGTGGGAGTTGGAACCATACGTGAGGGAGCTCTGGCATATAGTGCAACATGATGGTAACAATATAGGTAGGGAACAAAAAAAACACTCGATAGGAGTGGCTAGCGGCAAGGAGTGGGCCGAGAGGACACAGTGGCGAAATGGGAACACCACATGGAGAGGTCGGACAACAACGCGGCCATGGCATGCAAAGAGTGGCAGATAATGGCCGACCGGGTTATGGAGAGGACACTTCCCAAGCAAGAACATAATTATGGTAATTAATTCGTATGTCAATGAAGAGAATGTTTGGTAGGATAGAGTATCAGAGGGTAGATTTGTGCTCTCAGGTGAGGTTTCTGAGTATTTTCATCTGTTGTTGAATAGGTCAATCAGCGGTTTTGACTTATGGGGTTTAACAATATGGTGGGTTTGCAGAATTTCGGTTCTGGGTAGGGTTGGAATTTTTTTGTTTTGCTATGGGCATTAGTTACTTTGTTTCTATTTTATGCCTTTTCTACGGGTTGGGGTAGTTGGTGTCGTATGTAGGAAGGCTAAGGGGCAAGGCTAGATTGTTTTTACATTGTTGAAGGGCAAGGTGCCTACCACTCCTATCCATGTGTTGATTCACCCAACTACTGTAATTTCAATTACCTGAAAAAATGTCTTGTAATTTTCTATGAAATCTAGAAAAGAGTTCATGGAGCCCTTAATTCAGACCTTTGCAAAAGACACACCATGTTCTTTAAAATCTCGTATTTTTGGATGGGAAACTGAAGCCAAAAATAAAATGCAAGAAGACGAATTGCGGCATATGATTGATGATCCGAGGCATACTCGTGGGAGAATCTCATTGTTTCACCACTCAATCAGAACATATTGGTTGGTAAAATGCCTGTTGGTAAAAGCCATAATGTCAATTCAGGAAACATGGGAGCCAAATTTAGTCTCCACCTTGACAGAGATTAATAGAAACATTCAGGAAATCAACCTACGTCAATTGCATCATTATGCTCGTTTTGGAAAAATGGAGAAATATATAAAATCCATCCAACAGGTTGAAATACCAAGTTCCAGTGTCAAAGATCTGGCCCTCGTGGAGTCACATGATGACTAAAGCTTATAGTTCTAGTTTTTTAGGGGATAGCTTTACTTATGTTTAGAGTAAATTTTACTTATCCTTTTTGTAAATGTTAATATTAGCAAACTTTGATATTAGTTATCTTAAGACTCAATTTATAATATTAAAGAAGTTCATGTTTTGGATGGGGTACAATGCACTTTTCCTTCAGGCAAGTTGACGTCTAATTTTTGTATCTATTATGCCCACTTTTTATATTAATAGAAAATGGTAAGGAACTACTAAGATTACTAAAAAAAAGGTGCTCACTTCTTGTTTTAATCCACTAAAATAACTTGAGTGGTAAATAAACTTTTAACTATAATTCTTATTATCAAAAGAGGGAAAATTTAAATGCTAAACAAAAGAAAAACATTGTCAATTTTCCTTTTTGTCTAAGAAGCTTTTCATATTTTTTTTAATACATTTTTTGTTTTGTTATGCCTTCTCGTATTTTATGTCAACCCAAAAAATTCTTTGGAAAATTATAAACAAACTTTCTCCCTTTCCTGAAAATCTTATATAGGAAAACATAAGAAAAAAGAAAATAATGAAAATTTTAAATTGAAAAACATAAAAAAAGGCAAAATAAATTATGGCTGATTCATGAATGAATCACATGCATTGCAAATGAACTGCTTCAATATTCAATATAAACTTTTAGTTTCAGGTCTGGACAATTACAACACTTCCACCACCAGCTCTAAACAGGACAATTATGAATAGGTGACAATTTTGGAATTTCACTGTAATTGAGTGGCTAGAAAAGGTGTGGTAAAATGTGATATTAGAAAATGAACTATCCTCATTTACCATACTTCATTAGCAATTAAAAAACCCCAAACATATCTAGATCCAGAAATGGATCTTAAAATATTTAATATACATCTAAAAAAATGGGAGCTCACAGTGAAGCTCTCATACCCACTATCAAAATACTGGAGGATAAGATTCTAAAGCTAAAACAATATTTCTACTAAGAGATCATAAGATGAAGAATGAAGGAAAAAAAGCTTCATTGCTTGAGAAAATGAGGTATACATTAATCTAATTTATAGGAGCAATATAGGTGTTTAATGATAGCTAAAAAATATGACTCAATAAATAATGATAAGAATGACAATGCAACTAATAAGATGGCTAATTAATCTTACAAGTTTCAATATTTATTAGAACTTTAACATTATTTCCTTGACGAGGCTATAACAAAGATATGGAAATGATTATATTTATAATATAAAGGAGGAAAAATGAATACTATAGGGTTGAAAAAAAACATTTCCTTATAAAGAAATGTAAAATCAATGACTTTGAACAATGCATCACCACAACATTTGCATTTTTCCTTTAGAGAAAAAGGAATGAACATGCCCTTAGAAACTATGGTCAATGAAATTAGTGTTTGAAACATGAGAGAATTAAGAGACACAGTCACCATGGTATTATTTCTTGTACTTAAAGGTATTATTTTCTCAATATTTAAGTATTATCACATATTTTCAAAACAACTCTCTACCAATAATACAAGATATACCCTCACTAAAAAATATTAAATAAAAGAATAATAATTTGTAATATAGTAGTTCTTACTCATGCTAAGAACCAACATAAATATTCATTACACTAGCAGACTATTAATTGAAAAGATTATATTAAAAATATAATTTTAAAACAAGAAAATAAAATATTAAAATAACAAAATGGGAAAATTAATTGAAAGTAGAATAATTCCAAAGGAGAATAACAAATGAAACATATAATGGCGGCAATGTAATTAAATTATCATAAGAATAAAACATTCAACATGATATCCATAAGCATGGCTCCTTTGAGTGGGTTATAGCTTAATAGGCATAGATAAATCCATAGATAATACATTAACATAAATGTTTTATTGAATATTGAATGACATTTTTTAACTATAGTTTAAATTATTTTTAATAAAATTAAAAAGTAATTAATTTACATACTGGAATGTAATTTATGTAAGTGTAAAGGATTTTTTTAGATCTTCTCACAAAAACCAAATGAACCTTAACCTCCATATAAGTACATTTTGTAAATAAATAGTATATCCCTCTCAATTTAGAACTACTCTATTTGAAGTTGACTTGTGGACTTCTAAACTCAAAGTTGATGATAATAACAATTTTCATGGGCCACTTCACATTGTGGTAGATACCTAATTAGTTATTCTAGTAGAAAGTAACATAGTCATGGATGGTTTTTAGGTTGTAAGGAATGAAAGATTTATAAATATAATCTTGGTAAGCTAATCATTGCTAACAACATTTTTCATGGGCCACTTCATATTGTGGTAGATTCTAAATTATCTAGTACAAAGCTACACACTCATGGATGATTTTTAGGTTGTAAGGAATGAAAGATTTAGAAATATAATCATGGTAAGCTAATCACTGTTTAAAATGTTTTTTAATAAATTCTTTAGCTATCCTATATTAATTTAATCATTCAATGTCAAAGAAAATGATTTTCCAATGATTAAACCATCATTTTTATTAAAAACTCTTATTAAAAAAAACAATTTTAATTTTAATTAAAAAGAATAATTACCACAACTATATCTATTTCAAAAAGACTATTAAATATCTATAAAATTATTAATTTGACAATGTTTTAAGAATGAAATGAGATAATTTTCCTAAACTATATGAATAAAAATATCACTAAGCTTATCAGAATAACTAGATGGAGCCTTCTCATGATTTTAGAAGAAATAAAGTTAAAAATATATTTTTTTATTTCATATTATTTATATAAATTAAATACTTGAAATTTAGGAAGTTCAGAAAAACAATATATAAATTCGAGATATCACAGAGTGAGATGAACATTTAGAGTAAAATAAATCCATGGTATAGATGCATAAAATATTGGTATATTTATCTTGACTACCATGAGCCCTTTTAGCAATTATTTATAATTAAATTCAACACTTTCAAATTTTCTTGGTTATGGAAATAGACAAAATTTTGACCAACGTCAGTTGGGAGGGGAGGCATCTCAACTCCAGTCTACCGTTACCAATGCATTTCAACGTGGTTGGGTTATCGCAATTCCTGTCCAGTCTGCCGATTCGAATCGCCCACATAATTTGTGTGAAGGGTGATTTGTAGTTCAAGCTGATATGCATAAGTGATGCCTTAGCGCGGCATGCACTTGCTGCCTTTAGGTATAAATCTCGACTTTAGGTTATATTCGTATAATTTATTTTAACTTTGTATCAGTTTAGTCTAATCTAGGTATTGGACAATTTTAATTCCTTTAAATATATTTTGAAATAGATTTTATTTAAAATTTGAGAAAAAAATAAATATTAATTGTATTTATATGTCAAAATTATATTTAAATAAAATAAATATTATAACTTAAATTAATTTAATTTATAAAAAAAATAAAAATAAAAAATTTCCAAATCAAAAAATCATTTTATCAAACTAAACTCTCGATATCGAATTATGTGAAAGATAGGATTTTTTTAAAGATACCTAGATCCATCTTAACTTTGGATCTATTAATCATCGAGAGGGATCAAATCTCTCATGTGCAAACTTCTTTTTTGAGTGAGGAAAGGTTTGCACTTCGAGAGATATGATCTCTCTCGGCACTTGATAGATCCGAAGTTAAGATGGATCTAGACTGGTTTCAGTCATGTGCGGGTAAGGAAAATCTATCAAATATATGATTAATTTTATCAATAATATGTAAATACATCTAATATAAATATAAGCATTTTATATATATGTTAAATATGTCTCATATTTATCTACTCATTTTAATGTTAAAATTTGCTTAGTTATCTAAGTTTCTTGACATGATAAATATTGTCAATAACTTTAATGATGAAAAATAATGAAATAAAATTTTTGAATGCAAAGTGACAATGTAATAGTGCTGAATGATAGAAAATGTAAATAATAAGAATGCAATCAATTACAAATAGTATTCATTGTGATCAATCTCAAATTATTTCCTTCTACTATTCTTATTGTCACCCTTGTTATTTTTGTCATCTTTCATATCGATTATATGAAAAGGATAGTTGAAATCATAAACCAGTTAAATATTTAGCTCGAACTATTGCACTAAACATCATACATTGTTTCTCTTGCTCTCCAATATTAATATTTCGAGTTATTATAACACAAAAATCAATGTAAATTGTCAATAATTTTGTGTGCCTACACTGAAATCAATGCACAATGTTAATCCAATAGCTTTAAAATGTACCATCATACATCCAATTACATCAAATCAAAAATCAACATCTACACTAAAATAAATGCATTTAATGCAAACAATCAAATAAGATTAGAAAACAACATCTACACTGAAATCAATGCATCTAATGTAGGTAAATAAATAGCATTAGAAATCAGCATCTACACTGAAATCAATGCATCTAGTGCAAGTAAGAAAATAAGATTAGAAACCAACATCTACACTGATTTCAATGCATCTAGTGCAAGCAATCAAATAGGCTTAGAAATCAACATCTACACTAAAATCAATGCATTTAGTGCAAGCAATCAAATAGGACTAGAAATCATCTACATTGAAATCAATGCATCTAGTGCAAGCAGTCAAATATAATTAGAAATCAACATCTACACTGAAATCAATGCACCTAGTGAAAGAAATCAAATAGGATAAGAAATCACCGTCTACACTGAAATCAATGCATTTAGTGCAAGAAATCATATAGGATTAGAAATCATCTACATTGAAATCAATGCATCAAGTCCGGATTGTTTTTAAATTGCTGAAGGGGCAAGGTGCCTATGACTCCTGTCCATCTGTTGATTTACCCAACTACATGAATTTCAATTACCTGAAAATTAACTGTCATGGAATTGTCTATCGTATTGCAGCGGAAGAATTGCAACATATGATTGATGATCCGGCCCATACTCGTGGGATAATCTGATTGTTTCAGCACTCAATCAGAACATATTGGTTAGTAAAATGCTTGTTGGTAAAAGCCATAATGTCAATTTAGGAAATAGGGGAGCCAAAGTTAGTGTCCACCTTGACAGGGATTAATAGAAACATTTAGAAAATCAGCCTATGTCAATTGCATCAATATGCTCGTCTTGGCAGAATGGATAAAGATATAATATCCATGCAACAGGTTGAAATACCAGGTTCTAGTGTCTAAGATCCGGCCCAAGTGGAGTCACATGATGACTAGAGGTGATAGTTCTAGTTTTTTAGTGGATAGCTTTACTTATGTTTACAGTAAATTTTACTTATCTTTTCTGTAAATGTTGATATTAGCAAAATTTGATATCAGTTATCTTAAGACTTAGTTTAGGATATGAATGAAGTTCATGTTTTGGATGGCGTCCAATGCACTTAGATGGCCAACAGACCTAGTTTCCTTCGGGCAGGTTGAGGTCTAATTTTTGTATCTATTATGCCTGTTTTTTATATTAATAGAAAATGGTAAGGAACTACTAAGATTACAAAAACAAAACAAAAAAGTGCTCACTTATTGTTTTAATCCAAAAAAATAACTTGAGTGGTAAATAATTTTTTAACTATAATTCTTATTATCAAAAGAGGGAAAATTTAAATGCTAAACAAAAGAAAGACATTGTCAATTTTCCTTTTTTTCCAAGACTCTTTTCACATTTTTTTTTAATACACTTTATGCCTTCTATTTTATGTGGACCAGAAAAATTCTTTGGAAAATTATAAACAAACTTTCTCCCTTTCTTGAAAATCTTATATAGGAAAACATAAGAAAAAAGAAAATAATGAAAATTTTAAATTGAAAAACATAAAAAAAAGGAAAAATAAATTATGGTTGATTCATGAACGAATCACATGGATTGCAAATGCACTGCTTCAATCTTCAATATAAACTTTTAGTTTCAGGACAATTGCAACACTTCCACCACCACCTTGAAACACCACAATTACAAACAAGTGAAAATTTTGGAATTTAACTGTAATCGAGTGGCTAGCAAAGGTGTGGTAAAATATGATATTAGAAAATGAAATATCCTTATTTACCGTACTTCACTAGCAATTAACAAACCATAAACATATCTAGATCCAAAAATGGATCTTAAAATATTTAATATACATCTAGAAAAATGGGAGCTCACAGTGAAGCTCTCATACCGAGTATCAAAATACCCAAGGATAAGATTCCAAAGCTAAAAAAATATTTCTACTAAGAGAACATAAGATGAAGAACGAAGGAAAAAAAAAACTTCATTGCTTGAGAAAATGAGTTATACATGAATCTAATTTATAGGAGCAATATAGGTTTTTAGTGATAGCTAAAAAATAATACTAATGACTCAATAAATAATGATAATAATAACACTGCAACTAATAATATGGCTAATCAATATTAGAAGTTTCAATATTTATTAGAACTTTAACATTATTTCCTTTACGAGGTTATAAAAAAGATATGGAGATGATTATATTTATAATATAAAGGAGGAAAAATGAATACTATAGGGCTGAAAAAAAAAACATTTCCTTAGAAAGAAATGTAAAATCAATGACTTTGAACAATGCATCACCACAACATTTTCATTTTTAAAGGAATGAATATGCCCTCGGAAACCATGGTCAATGAAATTAGTGTTTGAAACATGAGAGAATTAAGAGACCCTAATCCCATAGTAGCCACAATAGAAATGAGTGATCTAGTGGTATTATATCTTGCCGTTGGAGCAGAAGTTTCTTCATAATTGATTCCTTCTTGTTGAGAGAATCCTTTTGCCACAAATCTTGCCTTATAATTGTCAATTCTTCCATCAACAACAAGATTGATCTTGTACACCCATTTGGAAGTCACAACTGTTTTTTCTTTACATATAGGAAAAGTTTCCCAACCATCTTTATTCATTATAGACTCATATTCTTCTTTCATTACATTCTTCCATTCTTCATGTTTGACTTCCTTTTCATAACTCGTAAGTTATACTTCAATAGGTTTAGTCATGTAAGCTACATAACCTGAATATCTCTTAGGCTTATTTCTTTCTCTGAATCTTCCTTTTGTTGTTTCATGATCGTTGAATTCTTGTAGAGTTCACCTTAACCAAGTTGGGCTCTTTCGAGTTTCTGGAATGAAGATTTGTTACAAAGGTTCACTTGGTCCTTCAGTATCTTCATAACTAGTTATAGGTTCTATAGATTTTTCTTTCCTTGAAACTTCTTCATTTGTAAATATATGTTCTTCTTCTTCATTGCAATCAATGGGAATATCCTTGGACTTCTTGTATGCAATGCTTTCAGAAAAAATGACATCTCTCCTTACTTCAATACAACTTTCCTCCTTGATTTAGAATTTGTATGATTTATATGAGGTGTTATATCCAAAAAAGATGCATTTTATACCTGTTCGGTCCAAATTTTTCCTTTTGTCTTTGGAAATATGAATGTATACGAGACATCCAAAAATTTATCTTATGTTAGGCTCACAGAGTCAGTTTTGAAGGAACAGCTTCGGAAGTCACATGTAGAGAATATAGCACTACAAGAGCAACTTTAAAAAAAGGATAAACAAGTGGCCACCATGGAATATTTTTGCATGGAGGTCATTCAACACAGATATCCTTCAGTTTCGTATGCAGTTTACCTCAAGGAGAAGTGGCTCCTCTTTAAAATCAAAACTTTAGCCTCCCATGGATACCTTTCCTAAACTATAGAAAATTCATTGATTTCTTCTACTAAGCAGGTATGGAAGATGAGGCAAAAATAGAAAAGTTTTACATGCATAACCTTGTGTTGAAATACTTGATCATTTAGGACCCAAATCCTAGGATGGGAGATATGCAATTTATGGAACTGGCATCATGGATGGTTAATGAATATACCAGAGCACAATAAATGAAAAGGGTTATGAAAAGAGAAAGCATAGAACCCTTACACATTAAGGAAGAACTATTTAGCCCTAGTGGATTCATCAATAACCATATAAATATTGAAAATGATCCTGCACTTGCAAAAAAATACCTCCATACACAAGCTCAAGAAATGGCTCACTTTGTTGATGTTTATAGGTTGATGAGTGCATAATGGCTAGCCAAACAAGATGGAACAACCTCCCTCACAACCTTAGAAACATGGATTACCACACACCAGAAAGATTCAAGGGTGCCTTGGAGAGAGCACCATTTTATAATAGGGCCATGTAGGTGAAAAAGATTAAGTGGCTTGCCTTGTAGCTCAATCCAGCCTTATTGCTTGGTCTGACTAATGGGAAGAAACAGGATGATCAGAACCAAGAATGCGAGGAAGCAGAAAAGAATCATGGTTTTTACCCTACTAAAGGGATTCCCACACTTCTTCCTTGGGAAGTGAGAGGGTCCATCAAAGACATAATAGAAATGCAAAAAGAGGACTAGTTGCTCAGAAGATGAGCAACCATTTAGTAGGAGGGTGATGATGAGCTCTATCATTACGTACATTTTGAGGGGTTAATGGTTACCTTTTTTCCTTATTAAGTCTCTTTTTCTTGCATTTTAATTTTATTATGGACTTATAATGCTAGTTTATATGGTGATTTAGGCTTATCATACTTTGAGTACCTAACATGATTTAAATGTAGGAAAATCATGAAGATATTTCATTTTTGGTGAATATTTTGCCATTAAGACTCGAAGTAGACAAGAAGGAGAGATTCTAGGGGGAGATTCTTAAACTCAAAGAGGCAGCCAAGGGATCCTCGATATTCCCTCCAACATCTTGAAATCAAAGGCAGCCAAGTGAACTCGAGATCAAGTGTGCCAAAGGTACACTTCACTTGTGGTGAAGTGGACTCATCACCTACTTTTTAGGGAGCTGTTGGTAACTACCCTTTAGGTTAAATAAGGTTGAGAAAGAGCTGATTAGGATTCGAAATTTGGAGAAAGCCATTTTTTTTTTCTAAGTAAAGTTAATCTATCAACAGTCGGAATAAAATTACAGTATGACCGAAGTCAAAAAAATTGCCCAGAATTATGGAAAATTTGTCAAAATATCAAAAAAGAAGACTGCCCTCATAGGGGGAAACTAGTCTTGAACGTTTTTCAGGTCGCTACATTTCCCACGCAGGGGAACCATCATTTGATATCTTTGACGATTACAGTTTTTACAGAATTCAAAAATAAAACAGAGGTCCAGCATAGTAATATAAGCTAAAACATGCCCAATTAAGTGGGCCACGAATTGTGGGCATTCCAATTTTTATGAACATAATTCGACCATGAAATATTAATATAATAAACCGCCCTGCAGCGCTTAGACTATAAAAAATCATATAAACATGGCTCTGTATTTCAAAAAATAGGTTTAAAATAGAAATAGGGCAACTTTTTTTTTCTAAGTAAGGTTAATCTATTAACATTGGGAATAAAATTACAGCATGACCAAAGTCAAAAACATTGCCCAGACTTATGGAAAATTTGTCAAAAAATCAAAAAAGAAGACTGCCCTCATATAGGGAAACCAGTCTTGAACGTTTTTCAGGTCCTTGCATTGCCCACGTATGGGAACCATCATTTGATATCTTTGAATATTATAGTGTTTACAAAATTCAAAAATAAAATAGAGGTCTAGCATAGTAATATAAGAAGAAACATGCCCAGTTAAGTCGGCCGCGAAGCAAGAAAACCAAACTAGAGAGAAGCAGCTACTCATCCAGTGGTTCTTCGATAATTCGGCACCATCCTTCGGCAAACATGTCACTCTCCATGGCGGGAGAAGATTTAGACACGGAAGGTCCAGGATCTTCAGGCGCTATCTCCACATCATGAGCCCTACGAACCTGAGCATCCATTTCCTGCACATTCACGCCACCACTCCCCTCCTGAATGCCCGAAATCTGGGCTTTTTCTAAGCTCAGACCCGCCGGATGGGTGCATTGTTCCTCCACTTGGGCCTCTTCACGGAAAACCACGGTGATTGAAGCTGTGATTCGTGGGTGGTTCAGAGAGAAATTAAAGGAAAAAAACGTAGTGCGCGTCGTGGGAGAAGGTGAAGCAGTGGGGAAATGAGGAGCAGGGGAGCCCATATGGTGGCCGGATCCTAGAACCCAACCCCGCCCACTTCTAGTGTTTGGATAGTGGCTTGCATAAAAATCATTGGAGTGGGAAGACGACTCGGTTGAGGGGCTGGAGGGAGCGTGCAGGGGTTGGCCTCTGGTGCTACCCCTGCGGAAACGCATCCTTTGACGCAGGCGAGGCATGGGTGCAGTCTCAGCAGTGGGCACAAGACGAGATGAAGAAGCAAGATTCTAAGAAACCGAGGAAGACAGACACAGACCAGACCGAGAGAAATGCAGATTTGCACCAAGGTCTAAGCAGTAGTTCAGTTGGCTTCTCCTTTTCGTCACAGTGAGCAGGTAGTGTAACCCAGCAATCGGAGAGCATCTGCAATTCAAAGGTTGCGGCTCATCTGAGAAACCATATCAAAACACCATTTTATTGACTCGACTGCAATGGCATCGAAGAACGCCCGTCATAAGCTCTCATTGATGAGATCCGAAGGCCAGAGCATATTGGAGCATGCAGAATCGCTAACAGGAGCAGAGGTCCAATCTTGAACAGCATTAAAACTTAATGTGATTGATTGAGCAACGTTTAAACTTAATGTGATTGATATGACAAGCCAGAGGAGGAAATGTGGCAGAAAGTGATTGGAGCAGATCTTTGTTTGGGCCACTTGCGCAGTGGAAATCCAGAACCGAAAATATTAGGGCGAATTTGATAAGAAATTCGCGTCACAACGCTCTCTCCGTACGCCAGCCCAAATTCAAACCCGGAAAATATTAGGGAGGAATTCATTTGGTTTTCATGTCACAAAATTGGCCGACGTCATCAGGCTATTTTGGAACGCGAATTTGGTTTGAATTATGGTTTATCGCCGTTTGAAGTCCGGCAGGCTCCACGGCTAAAGGGTTCATTTGAAGTTTTGACAAAGGTTTTGTTATATGTTTTATATAACGCGCAGCGTAATAGTTTTCTTTTTTTTTAAGGTCCCACACTGGTTTTGGTAATATTTTGTTTTAAATGCGACGTAAATATGTTTCATATATATATTTCATAGATATATTAAAACATTTATAAATTGTGGACCCGAGGAGCATTTTAATAGATTTGTTATTTGCATAGTTTTGTTATGTTTTTAATATATGCGTTGCATATAAAAGAAAAGGGTTGTGAGTTCTAATATTTTTTTTTTGAAGGAATAGAAAATTTTCAAAATGTTGAACTCTATTTCCAGTGAAGAAATTTCAATATTTTCTTTGTGTTAGAAGAGGAGAGTATTACTCTCTCCATTGTTATTCTGGAATTTTCAAATATTCCAACACATGGCTATAAATGAAGGAAATTTCTACGCATCAACATCAAAATGTTTTCAAGTAGGAGCTACCTAATTTTGTAACAAAATTCTCTCTAGATGCCAAAATTTGCAGACACTGAAGATTACTCAGGTGATGCCTAAAATTTCCGTTGAATTCCTATAAGAGTCTTATATTTAATGTTTTAAGGAGTATAATGAAAACTAGATTATGTGTGAAGCATAAAATAATCATTGATGCTAGACTTGGAAGTTAAGTATAATAAGAAGTAGATACACTTCTCTAAAGCATAATACCATTTTTCTGAAGCATAAGACAATCATTGATGCTAGACTTGGAAGTTTGAATAAGACGAGATAAAACAAAAAAAAAGCCATTCCATTACTTGCATGAAATATGAGTACCGCCTTTTACCAGTAAGCTGGGAGCAAGGTCTAGATTTTGACTGGCATCGATTCTTGTGAACTCAAATCTCACTAAAAACATAGTTTTTTGTATGTTTTTCAGCACATGGTTAAAAATGATAGTGCATCAAAATCTATATTGTTGGGCCGAATACATAAGTAATCAAAAATTCTCTTTACCAAGTTATTCGCTTCATAAAAATCTTTATCTTTACATGTGACACTTTTTCTTGGGATAAATATCAAGTGGGTTATGACATTTTAAAACTTGGTTCACAGTGAAGTGCCCAAAAGGCAAGTCTATCAAAGCATCTGTGACCTGTGTCATTTCATAGTAGCGAATGATTTGATATCATAATGGAGGTGCTCCAATTCAAGCAGTGTAGAAGAGGCAGGAGCCTACAAGGCAGATCCAAACTTTGGAGAATAGCAAGGCAGATCCTGGCAAGAACGAAGAATTTGGGAATCCGGGATCTCTTCCAGAGGCCATGATACCAAAGGTTTTTCCTATTTGTAAATCTTTCTCATCTACATCCAATATAGCCTTAAATGCCCACATAGATCACTCTCTATCAAGTGAGTCAAATGCTAAAAAATCTGGAACAAAATTTTGCAAGCCTAAAGTGAAGGTGAGAAAAAAATGGTCAATCCTATATATAATTGTTGTGGCACCTGTTTTCATGCTAGAGTATTTGGATTACAGTACTAGCAAAGAGAAATCGACCGCTAATGCACATCCATTTCCTTTGGATCAGCTCAATCTCAGAGACACCACCAAGCAGAGGCAACATCAATGCAAAGATCTCAACATTTCAAAATTAATGCAAAGATCTCGCGTAGTGGTAGTGCATGTATTTCAAAAGAAACAAATAACAATGCACATTCTAACCCATTTGAATAACCAATGTAGCAAGGGTTTACATCTAATTAGATCCAATCCGTATATCGATGGAAAACAATTACTATAATTAAATTTTCCGTAGTAGAGGAAACTTTGCGAAAACAGAAAAGGAATATAAAACGAGGATGTCAAGATGTTTAGATGACTCAGTACAACAAATATTTGTGCTTAGTAGACACAACACTATATTCTTAATGCACTTTCTGCAGAATACTAAACAGATTTGTCCAAAATTTTGAGATGCAAACTGTAGTCTCTACTATGTTTGGAAAATTGGAGGTTCATAAAAGATAAACTGTGAATAGAATTATACCACTATGATAAGAAGCTGTCAGAAGCATTCCTTATGATTCACAAATGTGGAACTACCTTAAGAATGCTTATGGTTGATATAAATATTAGAGCATGGCATTTAAATGTAGTAGTTATGCTAGAATACTGAATAACATCTTGAGAGTGCTCTTCAGATACTGTACGAATGCACCAAATTAAATTTGTACCATTACTAAAGATAAATGGCCAAAAATAGTCAATTTTGATATCATGAAGTTATGTCTTTCTCGGTAGCAAACTGGGGATAGGATGGAAAATATGAGAGAACTAAGTTCCAAGGACTAAAAAAACAAGGCCAACATAGTTCTGCCTTGAATCAGAGACAAAACAAAGCTGCCCAAAAAAGTGTTTGCCACTTTCATCAACCCGAGGAGCGCAAAGTCAGTTGATGGTGCCAACCATTTGACGAAGCAGAGAGAAGATTCATGGTGCCAATGGTTGTAGCACAGTTTGTTGACGTGAGCCATCATTGTAACAAAGCATATTGATGGTTCCAATTGTTGTAGAAGTCCATTGATATTGCAACTACTATAGTAGAGTAGTTTGAGAGCACCCATTGAAGCTCTTGTATATAGTAGAGCCAATATTTTCGTATTGAACAAGTTTGTATATTCAAAGCCACAGCAAGATCAGATAGCCACGATCCTAAATGAGAACCAGAGCCAAAGCTAAGACAGATTCATGTTTAGCAGAACAAGACATCCATAGCAAAGGATCTGACCATAGAACCAGATCATGAGAGATAGCAAGATTCTTACTTCCACTGTGGAAATGTAGAAACTGTACAAGGGCTTTGCTTCCAGCAAATTTCATTGTGAGAGTAATTTCTATGGTGTTGTAAGCGCTCATTAGTAGAATCTTAAATCCATCCTAGAATTCTTTTAACTTGGAGAGGGTTTTCTCTGGTTATAAATCCTCATGTTCAAATTCCATTATGGAGTGGTTGTGTTTGATATTATGTTTTTACTGTCCGCAGTTGAATTTTCGTACAGAAAATTATCAGTCTAAATCGAGCAATTTTTCGATGTTTATTTTTCTTCCTATTGTGAAGTATTTCGCTCAGAACTCTACTCGTTGTAATAGAACAGGGGACTTGGGTTTTTTGGAATCAAAATTCATGTTAAGATGCTCATCTGAAGAATGGCATAGTGAGCCTTAGCATGGAGTTGGGAGTACCAATTTGAAGTGCAGGTAGGGCATTGTACAATAGACCGGTTAGATTTTTGGACCCTAATACAAAAGTTTCTTCTTCTTTCAAAACGTGTTTGTCGTTTTCTGTAACCAATGTGGGTCATGTTCTTGTTTCAATTGGGGGTGGACTAGCATTTGTTATTTCTCCAGATGATCACACTCTGGGTAGCCCTGGAGGCTATTTGGGGGTGATGATTCCAATAGGTCTCAATGAACTGGTGCCCTCACCGGCGAATACTATTGCAGTGGAATTTGATACTATTTTGGATGTTGAATTCCACAATCCTAATGGAAACCAGTACCTTCAGCTCTAGTACCTGTTCAGAAAAGAGGGTGCCATAGTCATTCATGCATGCAGAGAGGGTGAATTGCAGGCATTGCAATAGGAGGTGTTGTTGTTGTTGCATTGGCCACTAGATTGTTTGTCTAGTTCTGTTAAAAGAACAGAGTATTGAAAAGGACAGACAAATTTAGTTCAGATATTGTAAAATTGCCTCGGAAATTCACCTACAAAGAGCTCAGCAATGCTACGAAAGAATTTTTTTGAATGTGACTGATAATCGATAATTGCAAGCAAGGGTAATCCCCTTATGAAACTCAAATTTCTGAGCATTTTCTAAAACCTGATGACAGAGTCATTGTAATGAACAAGCGCCTAGGTCCATAGTACGTCCAAATCTACCAAGCACCAAGATCTATAAAAAAAAATCCACAGTATCTGCGAACTAAGAAGAAGAGGTAGAAAATGTATTCTGCTTACCTGTCCGAATAGTGGTTGGGGTTTACCATGACAAAAATTTGACAGAGCCCATGTAGCATTTCTTATCATTGAAATTCTGGCAGTATCATTCAACTGGGCAAGCACCTGCCTCAGAGCTCCATGACTGAGGGAAAGATCCATAAATGTTGTAGAGTCTCCGGCAATATTTCCCAAAGCCCAAATAGCCTTACACGAACACCAACTGAACTCGAAGTTGGGTACTACTTTTTTAAATCAAATTCCAAAATTACAGACATATAAAGATAGTTGGGAAGAATAATTTTATGCCCATAAAATAAACGTGCTACCTGTTCTCGAATATTATCATTCCCAGAGGTAAGAAGTTCCACAAATATAGGTAATGCCCCATAATCAATCACAACCTTTGTATTCTCAGAGGTTCCTGAGACTATATTAGTCAAAGCTAAAGCTGCTTTAAACTGCATTATCAATCACAAGGTATCACCATCAAAGCTATGATTTTAAGATAACAATTTATCTATCATTGAAACTATAATTTTAAAATATATACACCTAGTGATATAGACACCTAGTGAGAGTAGAGGTTAGGAAATTATAATAATAATTATTACAAGATATCACTCACAGTGCAGTTCATTGTTCATTGTTTGATGTAACTATAATTTTAAAGAAGACACACTTAGTGATATAGACACCACTAAGTGAGAGCAGAGGTTATGAAATTATAATGAGAATTATTTCAAGATATCATATTACTCATAGTACAGTTAATTTTTTATTGTTTGGTGTAATAATTGTTTATTATTTATAAACACAATCAAACATATTATGAGGGACGGTGATGAAATTGACAACGGTCTCATAACAAACCATAACGGGCACATCCCCTGGCAATATATACTCTGAATAAGAAAGAAAGAAAAACAAAGTGATTACTTACAGGATCATAGGCTTCCTGAAGAACAAGATCTAGAGCAGAATATGTAACCCCTAAAGAAACACCTCTCTCTACAAGATGAATTGCTACATCTTTCATATGTAGTCTAGCAAATTTTCTGAGCTCATCATGAGAAAGAGGATCAAATACAAATATCTCATCAAGTCTATTCAATAGCTCTGGCCTGAAATGTCTTCTAACCTGAAAAAATATTCAAAGGCATGTCAAAGCACTGTAGCCAACTTCGTGATAAAATTATATGAAAAATATGCATACACAGAGTCTAGGAGAATGAAACGGCAAGTGTATTGGCAGTCGTCAAAATGCAGCAACTAAAACGACAAGTGTTTTGCAGTGGCAAAAATGCAGCTACTAAAACGACAGGTCTGTCGACGGTTGCAGGTGTGTGGATTGGTGTTGGTATTTTCAGACTGATTCCATGGAAATATACCAGAAACTAGTGGTATGTCAAACCTAGAAGGTAACCCAAGAGACTGTGACCATCAGATTAAACAAGTAACAGGTGTCGTGCCTAGAAAAGAAGTGTTGATGAAAAAAAATTGATCTCTTTCATAACAGAAGGCCTATCGGCCTAAATATCTAGGACATGTGGCACTCCATGATAAAGACACATGGTGTGTGGATTTGAGTTTTTCAGGTGGTCAAGTGGGACGAAAATAGGTAAAATGTGGCACCACTTAGACATTGACATGTGCCAATTGGTACAAGTGGTATAAAATTGGCATGCTCAAACAACGAGGTGATGCAGGAATGACATGAGGGAGAAAATATTAGAAAAGCCCCAAATCTAGAGAACTAAATCTCATCACCAACCTGAGATTGACAACTTTACATGATGTAACCTATGAAATCGTAAATGGAGAAATCATAGTAACAATAAAGTCGGATTCATCCTAGGAGTGGTAATGGGAGAAATCATAGTGAACAACAGGAAACATGCAACGTTGCTTACAATCAAATAGATGAAAAAACACATACAAAAAACCTGGATAATAATCATGAATAAGCTTAATATTGAATTATGAACTACAAAGGAACTTACAAAATGTGACATTAAGAACCTGGTCAAGCGCACAAGCAAAAATATCCTGGACATGACCCTGGTTGACAAGTTGTATTGCTCATGATGCAAGAGAATTTGTACATGCACTGCCAAGTCAATCAAAATCCATCATTATATATACAATAAATACAAGTAATTGATGTTGTATTTTTTACTCTAAGATGCATTCTTATGATAATGTTAGAACATATGTTGAAAATGTCAAAACATACCTGAATAAGCTCCTCTTTGTTTCAATAAAAAATTATTGGAGTCACATGAACTTGGAACAAGCCTCCAATGATCTGAAATAGTAGCAACTAAGTCAGTAGTGACTTTTCTTTTGCTACGTTGGATTGAGGGAGGTTTTCTCCAAGATTAAATCACTCCAATAAATTATTCTCTTCAAAATAGGACCAACCACATGAAGGTGGAAGCTCTTATGGCCCCTCCCCCCCCCCCCCCACATCACTCTCAATTCCCCAATACCCAATCTATATTTCATTTTTTACTTTCATGAGCATAAAAAAGAAATATTGAATAACTAATAAAAAAAAAAATCAACAAAAAGTACGCAAGGAAACATTGAAATTAATGCTTGACATAAAAATAGTATGATAAATGAGTTTTTTATATAACGCAAAAAACGTTCCAAGTATGGTAACGTTTGTATTATAATAATACAATATTTTACATTATCAAAAATTTTTTTTCTTCTTCCTATTTCTAAAGCTCCTAATTACGTCATCAATATCATCGTGCTTTGCTCCTATTTCGTGCCTTTCGACCCGCACTGCTGACCTAGTTGCGTAGTCACGATGTCTGGTCTCATCCAGTGACGGGGCATCGCCTACAAAAACAGATAATATTAAATTTTAATTGTCAGTTTTTAAATATCATTGAACTAGTTCGGTAATATTAATAAAAAAAAAATTGCAATGAGATTATTTACCTGGTGCACCAGTTGTCGCCGTTGGGACTGTTGCCCTGTCTTCCTCTCTGGTGGTAAGATCCTCAAGGGAAACATTCTCTGTCATTTAAAAAAAAAACGTTATAAGGACAACCATCAAGGTATAATTAGAAAAAATTATAAGTGGAAATTAATTACCATCACGGCCCTCACTGATAGTAGCATTGTCGGCCTGGTCCCCACTACAATGATTAGGTTGCATGTGAGGATCATCTACATCTGGCTCTAAAACTGGGTTATTTGCCTCGTCGGTAGTGCTTCTCCCCTGATTTAAACAAATTTGTTAGACATTAAATTTATGGATGAAAACAAACATATTGAAAGGTTAATTTTTTACCTTATCAGGCATTCTGGATCTTGGGACCTGCCCCAAGCTTCTGCGACGTTCAACTACGGCTTGATAGCCGAAATGGAAAGCGATATTTTTATCTTCCTCTGTAGTTTCTGTTCCAAATTCATCACCCTACATTACATATGATTGTGTATTTTTAATGTTATTTGATAGGATTACAAAAACGTTGGAAGGCGATACAATTAATTATAAGATGTTTAGTTACTTACAATTCTTGCGGCTAATTTCAAGTAGCCGCCCTGGCCTAGCTTGTGATGGCCCTTTTTTTCAATCCTAGCTTTGGTTGCCTTCGTTCCCGCACTGCTGACCTAGTTGCATAGTCACGATGTCTGGTCTCATCCAGTGACGGAGCATCACCTACAAAAACAGATAATATTAAATTTTAATTTTAAGTTTTTAAATATCATTGAACTAGTTTAGTAATATTAATAAAAAAAATTGCAATGAGATTATTTACCTGGTGCACCAGCTGTCGCCGTTGGGACTATTGCCATGTCTTCCTCTCTGGTGGTAAGATCCTCAAGGGAAACATTCTCTGTCATTTAAACAAAAAACGTTATAAGGACATCGATCAAGGTATAATTAGAAAAAATTATAAGTGGAAATTAATTATCGTCACGACCCTCTCTGATAGTAGCATTGTCGGCTTGGTATCCACTACAATGATCAGGTTGCATGTGAGGAACATCTACATCTGGCTCTACAACTAGGTTATTTGCCTCGTCGAAAGTGCTACTCCCCTGATTTAAACAAATTTGTTAGAAATTAAATTTATGGATGAAAACAAACATATTGAAAGGTTAACGTTTTACCTTATCAGGCATTCTGGATCTTGGGACCTGCCCCAAGCTTCTGCGATGTTCAACTACGGCTTGATAGCTGAAATGGAAAGTGATATTTTTATCTTCCGCTGTAGTTTTTGTTCCGAAGTCATCACCCTATATTACATATGATTGTGTATTTTTAATTTTATTTGATAGGATTACAAAAACTTTAGAAGGCGATACAATTAATTATAAGATGTTTAGCTACTTACAATTCTTGCAGCTAATTTCAATTAGCCGCCCTGGCCTAGCTTGTGATGGCCCTTTTTTTCAATCGTAGCTTTGGTTGCCTTCAAGGTGTCAGGAAACCTATCATCAAAATATTGAAGTCAGATATGACGTAGCACACTTTTATTTTAGACATAGAGAAAATTAAAGCTATTGAATTAAAGTTGTAATTTACCTTGCAGGTCCAGTTGGCATTTTTCCTTCTTTCTTTTCCCTTTTCTCTTTTCCATCATGGATGAGTGCTCTCCACTCACTCTCTGGAACTGTGAGAGGATGCTCGTATCTAGGGTTAAATTGCAATTGTGTCCTATAGGTGTCCCTGGTATATTTCAAATATTTGCCGGCTACCCGAGCCACCGCTGTTCTGTCAAATGTGCCGACCCCAAAAAGGGCTTCTAGATAATCTAGAAGTTCTTTTTTCAGGTTGGAATTCTGGGAATTCCACCTTGTGCATATGGTTGGGCCAAAAATTACCAACGCATGGCTCTCCAAAAACCTGTAGAACTCATTGTTTCCTACATAGAAAAAAAAGATATTATCATTAATTTAAAAATAAAAATCATGATAAGATATGTTTTAGATAGAGTACATGAAATAGTTAAAATATTAAAACTTACCTGGGAGTTGTACGTGCTTTATAGGGACACCTTTTTAGTTCACCAACAAAATGCCATTAATGGTCCCCATGGAGTTGACATGTGTAGCTCTAGGAAACACAATAATGTATTTGGCCATATCAGCCTCATCACTGCCAACACGTTCAGCGGTTGCCTGGGTGTCTGCTTGGGCAGGGTGTGTTTCTTGGCTGGCTCGGAAATATCTTGCCCTTGTGTCCCACTACCAACAACACCGGGTTCAGCAAGTGTCAGATAACGCTA